>CM056050.1:128451504-128756504 GCA_029574335.1 Rana kukunoris | reverse complement strand
GAGTCTAACGGCCAGGATTTTAGTAAATAACTTAAAGTCAGTATTAAGAAGAGAGATCGGCCGATAGCTCCCGCATTGGTTTGGGTCTTTGCCTTCCTTCGGAATAACCGATATCTGTGCTTGTAATGTAGTTTTGTGGAAGACTTTTGTCAGGGCTCTGGCGCCGGCTCCCGGCGCGCCCCTGGTGTGCGCGCGCGTGTCCGCGCTCGTGCGCGTGCACCGGTGGTGCGCGCGCGTGCGCGGGTGGTGCGCGCGGCGGGAGCGCGCGCGTGCACGTTGGCGCGAGTCTTTGGCGCCAATGTGCCTTTAAAAGGCAATCAGATACAGCAGCCCCTTGCTGTCTGATCTGCCAAAATACCCTGGGATTTAAACCTGAATCTGTATCTGAATTACCTGACCTGATATTGACCCGGCTACGTTTGACTCTCCGTACCTCTCCAATCCTGACCTCGGCCTGCTTGGACTTACCTTCTGTTACCGTTACCACCGCTGCCAGATCTTCTGCCTGAACACCCGACTACGCCTGCCTGTTTAACCCTTCGCCTGCTCTTGTGTTTGACCTCGGCCTGCCTGACCCAGCTTACGTCTCATCCTCCTGTTTGCTTCGCTCTGCATCAGTTCCGAAGTCGCCTGCCGTCCGCACCTAGGTCGCCTGCCAGGTCGCATCGGGATCGCTAACCTCTGCATCTGCCTTCATACCACCAGCTCCCGTATCAAGAGTGCCTGTTCCTTCTTTGTTCCAGTGACCCGGAAGAACCTGTACCGTGCTGACCTGACCCGCACCACCATCCAGGCACCCTTACCCCGCTGCGCTCCCGAGCCGCTGTTTCCAAACCCAGCGTCTCCCGAACCAGCGCCGTACGAGAGGCCATCTCCTGCGACTAGGATCTGACAACCAGGTATACACCATACGTAACAGTATCAGACAGCCATTATGTCAGATCCTGCAGGAGTAGCCCCCGCTGTGGACGAGATTTGCAAACATCTGGCATCCCTCACACAAGCTGTCAAGAACCTGCAAGATGGATATATGAGGTTAGAGGGACAAGTCCAAAACCTGTCGGGCTCCAGCGATGCAACTCCCGCAACCTCCACTAGATCTTCTCCGACGGGCTCCGCCCCCTCAGTGGTGATGCTCCCACCCGAACCCAGAGTTCCTATCCCAGAACGGTTCTCAGGTGATCGGGCGAAGTTCCGGGCCTTCCGCAACGCCTGTGAGCTATATTTTGCTTTGCAACCTCGGACTTTCTCTTTGGAAGCTACCAAGGTGGGGTTTGTGATCTCCCTCCTCCAAAATGAGCCGCAGACCTGGGCCCACCGACTGCTGCATGAAGACAATGTTCAGACCCAGTCCCTGCAAGCCTTCTTTGAAGCCATGGCTCTGCTGTACGACGATCCTCAACGGACCGCCACTGCTGAATCTGCCCTACTCGCGCTCCAGCAAGGCCGTAGGGCAGTTGAGGACTATGTTTCAGACTTTAGACACTGGAGCACGGATACACTCTGGAATGACGCGGCCCTCAGACATCAATTCCGCTTGGGCCTTTCCGAAGGTCTCAAGGATGAGCTTGCCCGGGTAGGGGTGCCAGAGACTCTTGAAGACCTAATCACTAAAGCCATCCAGATTGACCGTAGACTCCGTGAACGTCGGGCCGAGCGTTCCTCTCAGCCAAACCGGCCTGTGTGGATGACCACTAGGGCACCGATGCCCGCCTCCCGCTACTTACCTCCTACCAGCATGAATTCTTCCAGTGCCCCTCCAGACACCTCCGAACCCATGCAACTCGGCCTCATGCGACCAACGCTGCCACCTGAAGAACGGGCACGTCGCCGCCAACTAAACCTGTGCCTTTACTGCGGCGGGACCGGTCACTACGTGAGCAATTGTCCCACCAAGATGCGTAAGTGCCCTTCTCCGAATCCTGTTAATCTGTCAACCCTGCCTACCCGTGCCTCCCACCTTGCTCTTCTTCTCTCGTTTCAGCTCCAGGAAAAGACAGTGCCAGTCAACGCCATCATTGACTCAGGGGCGTGCAGCTGTTTCATCGACTCCGCCTTCGCTGACCTCCACCACATACCATTACGTAAAAAGACCCATGAACTTACCGTCTTCCTGGCTGATGGCTCCCGCATAAATTCAGGACAAGTTACCCAAGAGACTCTTCCCTTGATCACCACGATTCTTCCCCTACATAAGGAACTACTCACTCTAGATGTTATCTCCTCACCTCTGTTCCCTGTGATCTTGGGCCTACCCTGGCTCCAGGCCCACGATCCTGTAATCAACTGGAGTTCTGGAAAGGTGTCATTCGGTTCTTCCTACTGTCAACAATTCTGCATACCGGCTCCCCCTGCTCTACTTTGTATGGACATTGACCCCAACTTGCTCCAGTCCATCCCGGAGCCATACCATGAATTTGCCGATGTCTTCAGCAAGAAGGGAGCCGACTCCCTTCCGCCTCATCGTCCATACGATTGTCCAATCGAGCTCCTCCCAGGGGCTGAGATTCCCTTTGGACGCATCTTCCCGCTGTCCGAGAAGGAACAGGAGGTCCTGAAGGTGTATATCGACGAAAATCTGAGTAAAGGGTTCATTCGCCCGTCTACCTCCCCAGCAGGCGCAGGAATATTTTTCGTCAGTAAAAAGGATCAATCTCTCCGCCCATGCGTAGACTACCGGGAATTGAATAACATTACAATAAAAAACCGCTACCCATTGCCTCTGATACCGGAACTTTTTCATAAATTAAGATCTGCCACCATCTTCACCAAGCTGGACCTGAGGGGAGCGTACAACTTAATCCGCATTCGGGACGGGGATGAGTGGAAGACGGCTTTTCGTACCCGTTTTGGACATTATGAGTATCTGGTCATGCCTTTTGGTCTGTGCAATGCACCCGCGACTTTCCAACACTTCATCAACGATGTGCTTAGAGACTTTCTTGACATTTTCGTTATCGTCTACTTAGACGACATATTGGTCTTCTCCGGATCACTGGACAAACACCGCGAACACGTCCGCAGGGTCCTAAATCGCCTCCGTCTACATAGACTATATGCCAAAATCGAAAAATGTGAATTCGAACAACAAACCATTCAGTTCCTTGGCCTGATCTTATCCCCTACAGGAATTAAGATGGACCCCAACAAAGTGTCCGCTATACTTGACTGGCCAGCACCCCTGGACAAGAAGGGGGTACAACGATTTGTGGGATTCGCAAATTTTTACAGAAGGTTTATCAGAAATTTTTCCGCGATTATCTCGCCAATCACGCAATTAACCAAACAGAACCAACGTTTCCAGTGGAATCCAGAAGCCCAAAAGGCCTTCGATACACTTAAAGGACTGTTTACATCTGCCCCGATTCTTAGCCACCCCGACCCGGCATTACCCTACCTCCTTGAAGTAGACGCATCCGAGGTAGCAGTGGGCGCTATTATCTCCCAACGCCAGGGGAACAAAGATCTGATGCATCCTGTGGGCTTCTTCTCCCGAAAACTCTCCCCAGCGGAGAGGAATTATGATGTTGGTGACCGGGAACTACTCGCCATCAAGGCTGCATTGGAGGAATGGAGGTACCTTCTGGAGGGCGCTGCACATCCGGTCTTGATCTATACGGATCACAAGAACTTAGAATACTTAAGATCCGCAAAACGCTTGAAACCCCGACAGGCCCGATGGGCATTATTCTTTTCTCGTTTTTCCTTCCACATCACGTATCGCCCCGGCTCAAAAAACATCAAGCCAGACGCATTATCACGGATGCACGATAATCCCAAGGACTTACCTGCCCCTGACACCATTCTTCCGGCCGGGAACTTTCTACTGCTGCACCATGATCTGCTTCCCCGACTTAGAGAGGCATCCACGGACTCTTCAAAACCCCCAGGTGTCACCCTGACCCCCAGAGACGGACTTTTTTGGAGAGGGAGCCAAATTTTTGTGCCATCGGATATTCGGGTAGAGGTCCTAAAACTACTTCATGACCATCCATTGGCAGGACATTTCGGAGTCCGTAAAACCCTTGAACTGGTACGGCGTACCTTCTGGTGGCCAGGCTTGGAGGAATTCTGCAAATCGTACATCAATACCTGTCCAACCTGCAATCAAAACAAGACTACAAGGAATCGAGCCTGGGGCTTACTAAAACCTCTGCCGGTACCCGATAGACCATGGCAGATGATCGCCATGGACTTTATAGTAGAGCTTCCATGTTCCGAGGGGTGCACAGCGATTTTTGTAGTCGTAGATCGCCTATCTAAGATGGCCCACTTTCTCCCACTAAGAAGTACTCCATCAGCTGCTGAGACGGCCCGTGTCTTCATCAGAGAAATTGTCAGACTCCACGGAATCCCTGCAAACATCGTGTCAGATAGGGGGGTCCAGTTTACATCACGTTTCTGGAGAGCCCTGTGTGAAATTCTGAATATCAAACTTGCTTTCTCCTTGGCCTACCATCCTCAGACCAACGGACAGACTGAACGCACAAACCAGACCCTGGAGCAATATATTAGATGTTTCACTTCCTTCTCCCAGAACGATTGGGTCTCCCTGCTACCCCTGGCAGAATTTGCCTACAATAACGCCAGCCATTCAGCAACCGGACAATCCCCCTTTTTCGCCAATTATGGCTTTAACCTAACCTTCTTACCAGATTTTCTTCCAGAATCTCCAGTTCCGGCGGTGCAGAGCACGGTGGACTTCCTCAGTCGCAACAACCGGGTGCTACAAGAAGCAATAACGAAAGCGCAAGCCGACAGCAAGAAAGCCTTCGATAGGAAAAGGAGAGGTGAGCTGAACCTGCAACCAGGAGATCAGGTATGGCTTTCTACTAGTAACCTCAGATTAGCTTGCCCTTCCAAGAAACTGGCAACCAGGTTTATGGGACCCTTTCCGGTAAGAAGAAAAATCAATGAGGTTTCCTATGAACTGTCTTTGCCCGAGTCCCTTAAGGTTCACCCGGTATTTCACGTATCATTGCTGAAACCCGCAATTCCTGATCCCTTTTCTGACAGAGGGGCTGGTCCACCTGAACCTATTTCAGTTGATGGCTGCGAGGAGTATGTAGTAGAAGCCATCCTTGACTGCAGGAAACGGCAGGGGCAAAATCAATTTTTGATCAAGTGGAAGGGGTACGGGCCGGAGGACAATTCGTGGGAACCCGAAAACAATATCCACGCCCAAGAACTAATTCATGCTTTTTTTTCTTCCCACCCTGAGAAACAGGCCCGTCTGGGCATCCGGAGGCTGCCCCTTGGGGGGGGGCAATGTCAGGGCTCTGGCGCCGGCTCCCGGCGCGCCCCTGGTGTGCGCGCGCGTGTCCGCGCTCGTGCGCGTGCACCGGTGGTGCGCGCGCGCGTGCGCGGGTGGTGCGCGCGGCGGGAGCGCGCGCGTGCACGTTGGCGCGAGTCTTTGGCGCCAATGTGCCTTTAAAAGGCAATCAGATACAGCAGCCCCTTGCTGTCTGATCTGCCAAAATACCCTGGGATTTAAACCTGAATCTGTATCTGAATTACCTGACCTGATATTGACCCGGCTACGTTTGACTCTCCGTACCTCTCCAATCCTGACCTCGGCCTGCTTGGACTTACCTTCTGTTACCGTTACCACCGCTGCCAGATCTTCTGCCTGAACACCCGACTACGCCTGCCTGTTTAACCCTTCGCCTGCTCTTGTGTTTGACCTCGGCCTGCCTGACCCAGCTTACGTCTCATCCTCCTGTTTGCTTCGCTCTGCATCAGTTCCGAAGTCGCCTGCCGTCCGCACCTAGGTCGCCTGCCAGGTCGCATCGGGATCGCTAACCTCTGCATCTGCCTTCATACCACCAGCTCCCGTATCAAGAGTGCCTGTTCCTTCTTTGTTCCAGTGACCCGGAAGAACCTGTACCGTGCTGACCTGACCCGCACCACCATCCAGGCACCCTTACCCCGCTGCGCTCCCGAGCCGCTGTTTCCAAACCCAGCGTCTCCCGAACCAGCGCCGTACGAGAGGCCATCTCCTGCGACTAGGATCTGACAACCAGGTATACACCATACGTAACAACTTTACCCGGGCCATTAAACAGGTCTACTAAACGATGTCCTAAAAAAGGAAACAGGGCCTTGTAATATGCAATAGAAAGACCATCTGGTCCCGGGGCTTTGCCCGGTTTCGTACTATCTAAGGCTTGTTGAAGTTCGGTCAACGTGATAGGGTCTTCCAAAAGCTCACGTGTTTCAGGCTGCAATAAAGGCATAGCAGATTGGGACAAATATGACACCATAACCTCATGTGCGGGGGTAGGTACACTCAAGTTGTATAAAGAACCATAAAAGATTCTGAATTCCTGGACAATTTGTTGAGGTAATGATTTTTTTTGACCTATGGAGTTTACTATATGTGGTATGTAAGACGCAATTCGCTGTTTCCTCAAAGTTTGGGCAAGGAGCCTACCACATTTATTACCTGATTCATACACTTTCTTTCGGCACACCTGCATTGCTGCCTTAGCTTTAAATTGCAAGATATCGGTTATCTGTGAACGTACCATGTCCAATTCAGATCCGAGTTGTCTAGTCGGGGTTGCTTTATGGGAAGTCTCTAAATTATGTAACTTAATAAGTAACATATCCAATTGTGCTGTCCGCAAATGCTTTAGTCTTGCGCCGTGTTTAATAAGGACTCCTCTTATAACGGCCTTATGGGCCTCCCACACTACCCCTGCGTCACTATCTGGTGTTGCATTAGTGTCAAAATAATACCCAATTTCTCTGACCACATCAGCTAAAACCTCTGCATCTTGTAACAGGCTTTCATTAAGTTTCCACTGCAATTTTTGTCTCGTACGTGCCCGTGATAAAACATATCGTATACTGATCGGGGCATGGTCAGACCATGTAATTAATCCGATCGAGGTATCTTCCACTGCATGTAGCTGACCATGCGGAACTAAGAAATAATCAATCCGTGAGTACGTTTGATGTGGTTTTGAAAAAAAAGTATAGTCCCGCTCACCCGGGTGGAAAAGACGCCAAACGTCTATCAGCTGTGCGGAGTGAAACGTCGATCCAATTCGTCTACGCATGTCACGCGGTGTCGACGATGTTCCTGAGGAGGTATCTTCCATCGGCAATAAAGGTATATTCAAATCACCCCCTACTATAAGGTGTCCATCATAAAAATGTAAAAGTCGCCCTATCTGTTTCCTCAAAAATACGTCCTGATGATTATTAGGTGCGTATAGGTTCGTGAGGGTCACGGTTTCTTCTCCAATCTGTCCCTTCAAGAACAGAAATCGTCCTTCACTATCTATCTGAGAATCTATAAACTTCCATGGCACTCTATTAGAGATAAGTATAGACACTCCTCGGGATTTAGTTTCAGTGTAATTAGAGTGGAAAGTTTCCGGGTAGTGCCTATTTTTAAGTAGTGGAAGATTATCTCCTCTGAAATGTGTTTCCTGCACTAAGACAATGTCCGCTTTGGCTCGACGCATGTCATGTAGCAACATTCGTCGTTTTTCACACCAATTTCTGAAGTTGCGGATGTATTGGTCCAAACATCCAATTCACAATATGCCCATATTCTCTGCTCACATGGCCAGGAATCGATACGAGGCGATCCTACGGTTCTTGCATTTCAGTGACAATGCACTTTGTCGTCCACGTGGAGACTCTGAATTTGACCGGCTCTACAAAATTTGGCCACTCACAAACCATTTCAACGAACGTTATGCAGCCTTGTTTAATCCCCAGCAAGTTGTATGCGTTGATAAGTCCCTGATTACATTTTCTGGCCGGTTGTCTTTCAAGCAGTTCCTTCCCAGCAAGCGTGCCAGATACGGGGTCAAGCTTTATAACAGGACAACAGGCTACACATGGAGCTTTAGGGTTTATGAGGGCAAAGATAGTCAGGTAGAGCCGGAAGGATGCCCAGATTACATGGGGAGCGCTGGCAAGATTGTGTGGGACTTGGTGTCACCCTTATTCGGAAAGGGGTACCACTTGTATGTGGACAATTATTACAGCAGCGTGCCACTTTTTAGTCACTTGTTTGATCATCAGATTGAAGCATGTGGCACCGTGCGACCTAATCGCCGGGGCTTTCCCCATCGGCTTGTAGATTCCCGTCTTAGGCTGGGGGCGAGAGCCTGCTCAAGGTGTAATAATTTGCTCGCTGTGAAGTGGCGGGACAATAAGAATGTTTTCGTTCTTACCAACCTTCACGCAGACACGACAGTACAAATTCGTATGGCGACTGGTGTTGTGGAGAAACCCCTCTGTGTCCACGAATATAACAAAAATATGGGAGGGGTGGACCTCAACAACCAGTTGATGGCGCCGTATCATATTGCCTGTAAGGCGAGACGCTGGTACAAAAAAGTGTCTCTATATTTATTTCAATTCTGTATCCAGGCATTAGAGGCATTTTTCGTATGCCCTCGAGAGTACCCCTACCCAACGAACCCCCCAAAGAAAATGTCGTGTCTGTAGCAAGCGCGGATTTAGGCATGACACCCGTTATTTTTGTCCCCAATGTCCTGCCGATCCTGATCTTTGTATTGGTGAATGTTTTGAACGTTTCCACACACGAGTATTAGCGTAGGGTAAAACATTTCACAGGCTAGGCACACTTACACAGGTCCTCCCAAGATGCCATCGCATTTTGAGAGACCCAAACCTGGAACCGAAAAGTTGAACAGTAACAGTTACAAAAACAAGTGTTAAAAAAAAGTTAAAAAACACAAAAAATAAAAAAAAATATATATATATATATATAAAAAAAAAAATAGTTGTCATTTTATTGTTCTCTCCCTCTCTATTCTCTCTCTATTGTTCTGCTCTTTTTTTTACTGTATTCTATTCTGCAAAGTTTTATTGTTGTTATGTTTTTTCATGCTTGCTTTTCAGGTATGTAATTTACTTTACTGTTTTCAGGTACGCCATTCAGCTGTTGCGCGGACTTATTTATCTTGACAGCAACAGCGTTTTCTCCCATGATATATAAAGCCGTGACTCCAGTGCTGTAGGAGGTGATTTCACCACCACAGTTAAAAAAAGAGCATATATGCCGAAGCATGGGGGCATTAGGGGCGGAGGAGCGATTTTGCTCCTAATGCCGCGTACATACGGTTGACATTCCTACGGAGGCTTTCCAGTGGAAAAGTCTGACCATGTGTACATGGCATAGAAAAGTCAGACCGTATGTACGCGGCATAACTTTTTTGCGGGAGGATGCCCCCATGCTTCGGCATATATAAATGGTGCATGTATGCCCATCATTAGAAGTGGGTGGATGAAGGGAGGTATTCTAATGGTGGGCATACCCACCGATCAATCTTTTTTTCGTTCAGCCAACAGGCTGCATGAAAAAAAAAAAAAAAAGATTACAATACATCTCCAATAGGGTTGAGCAAACCCGAACTGTAAAGTTCGGGTTCGGTACGGACTTTGGTTTTTTTCTGTACCAGAACCAGAATAATTGGAAAAAGTTTGGGTTCGGAGTTCGGCTATGTTATGGCGCGCTGCACGGCAGCCAATCGCCATTTGTTTTACTACTGTGACTAGGAAGCCATCACAGCCATGCCTACTAATGGCATGGCTGTGATTGGCCAGTGCAGCATTTGACCCAGCATGTGACCAGCCTCTATATCAGATAGAGGCACACCGCACAGCTCGTCACTCTGCTTTAGCTAGGGTAGGGACAGGTTTGCTGCTGATTGAGGGAGAGTGTTAGATAGGATTATCCTGCTTGAGAAATCTACATCAGCACTGTTTATTTCTGTAAGATCTGCATCTTGAATGAATGAATGAATGAAAAACTTATATAGCGCGGCACATGCGAACTAAATCGCCTCTGGGCGCTTGTTGTTCCTGTCTCCTTTGGTATCAAAAGAGATGTGTCTTGATCTTTCTCCTGAATGCTAGGTGGTTCTCCTCCAACCGAATGTTGGTTGGTAAAGCGTTCCATAGTCTAGGACCTTGGACCGCAAATCTTCTTTCTCCTTTGGACTTGTAGTTGGCTTTCGGTATCTGGAGCAGATTTTGATTGGTGGATCGCAGAACGCGATTGGGATTATGAGCTTTTATTTTTTCGCATAGATAATGGGGAGCATTCCCATGGATACATCTATGCGTTAGACAGAGTGCTTTAAAAGTGATTCTGTCTTTTACTGGTAACCAATGAAGGGATCTCAGTGAAGGTGAGATTGATTCCCAGGGTTTTTTCCCAGTCACAAGTCTAGCGGCCGTATTCTGAACGACTTGTAGACGAGCGATTTGGTACTTGGGGAGTCCGAGGTAGAGGGCATTTGCATAGTCCAACCTTGAGTTTACAATTGCTCCCACCACGACCGCTATATCTTCTTTGGGGATGAAAGGAATAAGTCTGCGTAGTAGGTGCAGCAGATGGTGAGATCCGCTGACTACTGACCCTATTTGTGCGTCCATTGTCATGTAGGAGTCGAAGATGCCCCCGAGACTTTTGACTTTGGCGCTAGGGGTGATGATTTTGCCCAGAATGGGCGGGGGTGTCCAGGTTGTTGCAAGTTGATTCATACGCTTGGCGTGAAACAGTAGAAGTTCTGTTTTTGCTCCGTTGAGTTTAAGATAACTCTTTGTCATCCAGTCCTCTATCAAAGAGAGGCATGTCTCTAGATTGAGGTGGTGATCCTTTTTATTGCAAATGCGGAAGTACAGTTGCGTGTCGTCTGCATATGAATGATAGAGCAGTTTTTGGCTGCTGATGATTTCAAAAAGAGGACGAAGATAGATGTTGAATAACACCGGTGACAGAGGTGATCCTTGAGGGACTCCGCACGATAATGTGCGTTTTTCAGAAGTGAAGGGTCCCAACTTCACTGTTTGCGATCGGTTTTCCAAAAAAGAGGAGAACCAAGATAAATCGCCTTCTGCGACTTTGGCTACTTCAGCTAGCCGAGTCAATAGAAGGTTGTGGTCTACTGTATCGAAAGCTGCGCTTAGGTCCAACAGAACCAGAAGACAAGATTCTCCTTCGTCTGCGGCCTCACGAGCGTCGTCCCATATTCTGAGCAAAGCGGTTTCCGTCCTGTGTCCGGGCCGGAATCCCGATTGAAATGGATCAAGTAGGTTGTGGATATCTAGATGCTGTTGCAGCTGTTGTACCACTACTTTTTCCATTACTTTTGAGAGTACATTTAGGCCTGTTATGGGACGGCGGTGGATTGGGTCCATGGGATCCAGGGTGGGTTTCTTCAAGAGGGGTCGAATTATGCCCTCTTTCAACTGGGAAGGCAGTTTAGTGGGGATAATATCTTTCGGAGCAGTGCTGTTACGCAGAGTACCGATGATATTTTCAGTGACATGGATAGAGATGGGTTCCAGCGTATATTCACCAGGTTGTGGCGAATTACTGCAGGTGTTGTGTAAATAATTACGGGGGGGCTAGGAGGGGAATTGTTTTGCTGAATGCTTTGCCGGATTCCCTCGATTTTATGCAAAATTCTTGTGTGTCCGAATTGGGGGCTTCAAGACAGTCTGTCACGTACCTGGTGCTGAGCAGAGCCTGACGTGCGGGAGTGGCCACTCTTGCTCCTCTGACCCCGGAACCCCTGGTAGTGCAGACAGGAGGTACTGGAGTCTAGAGTCACACTAGCGCCTGGCGGGGATGTCGTGCAGACACGGTATCAGTCTTACTGGAGGTGTGCTGTAGCACCGACGCCGACAGGTAACTGGAGCTAGTGCAGATGTCTGGCAGATAGCAGGGGGAAGGTGTTCTGTAGTACGGATGCTGGCAGGCAACTGGAGCTGGTGCAGGTGACTGGCAGACAGCAGGAGGAAGGTGTCCTGTAGTACGGATGCTGGCAGGCAACTGGAGCTGGTGCAGGTGACTGGCAGACAGCAGGAGGAAGGTGTTCTGTAGTACGGATGCTGGCAGGCAACTGGAGCTGGTGCAGGTGACTGGCAGACACCAGGAGGAAGGTGTTCTGTAGTACAGATGCAGACGGATCAGGTTCAGGGATAAGGCAGCAGCGGAGTCGTGATTCAAGTCGGGTCGACAACAGGCAGGCGGTCACTGGTACAGGGCAAGGCAGAGGCAGCGTCGGACAGTCCGAGGTCGGGGCGGGCAGCAATCAGAAGGGTCAAGACAAGCCGGAATCACAGGAACAGGGGTCAATCAGGTAACGGGTCTTCAGGCAGGTATCAGGAACGCTGATGATCGAGCAGCAAGAGGCCATGGGAAGAGCTCCCTTAAATAGCCTGAACTGGCGCCAAAATGGCGTCCTCACGTGCCCGCGCGCCGCTGCCGCGAATGCGCGCTCCCGTGCGCGCCGATGTGCCGCGCGTGCGCGTGCCCGTGCGTGTGCACGTCGAAGTGCCGCGAATGCGCGCTCCCGGCGCCCCTGTGCGCGCCGTTACACCGCTAGCGCCACCTGGTGGTCGACCACGACCATGACATTGCCCCCTCCCAATGGGCAGCCTCCGGATGCCCAACTGGGCCATCTTAAGTGGATGAGCGTTCTTGAAGGACCGGACCAGTCTCTTAGCGTGGATATTACGCTCAGGTTCCCACGAATTTTCTTCAGGGCCATAACCCTTCCACTTTACCAAGAACTGGACCTGGTTGTGCCTTCTCCTGCAGTCTACAATAGACTCCACTTCGAATTCTTCCTCTCCATTCACTAAGACCGGCTCGGGCGGGTCGGTGCTTCGTCCCGGGAAGGGATTAGCAACATCAGGTTTGAGGAGAGAGACATGGAAGACTGGATGAACGCGGAGTGAGTCTGGCAGTTCTAGCTCGTAGGCCACACTGTTAATCCTCCTCTTGATCGGAAAAGGCCCCATAAATTTAGGTCCTAGTTTCTTAGATGGGCAGGAAAGTTTCAAATTAATGGTGGACAACCATACCAGGTCTCCGGGTTCCAGATTGAGTTCACCCCTCCGCTTCTTATCAAAGATCTCTTTATTGTGCTTCTGAGTCCTTGCCATGGTTCCTTGCAGTAGCTTGTTGTTAGTGCTAAAGAAGTTTAATGTCTCTTGTACGGCAGGTACCGCACACTCCGGAGCACAGTTAGGCAGAAATGATGGGTGGTAGCCATAATTCGCATAGAAAGGAGATTGCTTAGTAGCAGAGTGCACTGAATTATTATATGCAAATTCGGCCAGCGGTAATAGAGAGGCCCAATCTTCCTGAGAAAACGAAGAAAAACAACGTAAATATTGCTCTAGTGTCTGGTTTGTCCTCTCGGTCTGGCCGTTCGACTGAGGGTGATAGGCGGATGAGAAAGACAGCCCAATCTTGAGGGATTTGCAGAGTGCCCTCCAGAACCTGGAGGTGAATTGCACCCCGCGGTCAGAAACGATATCTGTAGGAATACCGTGAAGCCGCACAACTTCTTTAATAAAGATTTTGGCAGTCTCTGGGGCAGAGGGTGTACCCTTCATGGGCAGAAAATGTGCCATCTTGGATAGTCTATCTACTGTTACGAAGATAGTCGTGAACCCCTCAGAGGGTGGCAGTTCAACAATAAAATCCATGGAGATCATTTGCCATGGTCTCTCTGGTACGGATAAAGGCCTTAACAATCCCCAAGCTCTGGATTTGCTCCCTTTATTTCGGATGCACGTGGTGCACGACTCCACATAGCTTCTGCAGTCCTTCACAAGTTGGGGCCACCAGAACGTGCGCTGTAGAAGTTCCGAAGTCTTTTGTGCCCCAAAGTGACCAGCCAGTACATGATCATGGCAGAGGCTCAGGACAGTGACCCGCAAGTCCTCAGGTACAAAGATTTTGTTGCCATGCCATAACAGACCGTCCCGAATCTGCAGATCTGTGTCCGAGGGAGAGGGAATTCCTGCAGAGGCTTGCTTGATCCGAGCCACTAGGTCGTCTTGCAACAACAGAAAATTCCCAGAGGATAGGATAGTGTCTGGAGGGGCGAAAGTTTCAGGATCGCAATACATCCGCGAAAGGGCATCGGGTTTGGTGTTCTTAGATCCAGGCCTATAGGTTATGTGGAAGGTAAACCTAGTAAAGAAAAGTGCCCATCTGGCCTGTCGTGGCCTCAGCCTTTTAGCTACCTTCAGGTATTCCAGGTTCTTATGGTCCGTATAGACCAGGATCGGATGAGCTGCACCTTCCAACAGGTACCGCCACTCTTCTAGTGCGGCTTTAATCGCTAAGAGTTCTCGGTCCCCCACATCGTAGTTCTTTTCCGCGTCGGACAATCTTCGAGAGAAAAAGGCGACCGGATGCAGAAGAGCCTTTGGCCCCTGTCTCTGGGAAAGAACAGCTCCCACTGCCGTTTCCGAAGCATCCACCTCCAGGATGTAGGGCAGACTGGCGTCAGGGTGTTTAAGGACAGGTGCCGATGTAAACAACTTTTTCAGGGTCTCGAAGGCTAACTGGGCCTCTGGAGACCATCGGAAACGGACAGTTTGTTTGGTCAGGCCGGTTATGGGGGATATAATACTGGAAAAACCCTTGATAAACTTCCTGTAAAAGTTCGCAAATCCGATGAACCGTTGTACACCTTTCTTGTCAGAGGGCGCGGGCCAATCAAGAATTGCTGCGACCTTTTGTGGGTCCATCTCGATACCTTTTACGGAGATGATCAGACCTAGAAATTGTATGCTCACACGTTCGAATTCGCACTTTTCAGGCTTGGCATACAGTCCGTGAGTTCGGAGTCGCCTGAGGACTTTCCTAACGTGTTCCCGATGCCTGTCAATAGAGGGGGAAAAGATAAGGATGTCATCGAGATATACCACAACAAACAGATCAAGGTAGTCTTTAAAGATGTCATTCACGAAGTGCTGAAATGTAGCGGGGGCGTTACAGAGTCCGAATGGCATCACCAAGTATTCGAAATGGCCAAAGCGGGTGCGGAAGGCAGTTTTCCACTCATCGCCATCCCGAATTCGTACCAAGTTATAGGCCCCCCGCAGATCGAGTTTCGTGAAGATGACTGCGGCTCCAAGTCTCTGAAACAATTCCGGTACCAGGGGAAGGGGGTACCGATTTTTGATCGTCACCTTGTTAAGCTCACGGTAATCCACACAAGGGCGGAGTGTATGATCTTTCTTTTCGACAAAAAAAATTCCTGCTCCTGCTGGTGAGGTGGAGGGGCGGATAAACCCCTTCTTAAGGTTGTCATCAAGGTAGGTCTTCAGATTCTCCAGCTCTAGCTCTGTCAGGGGAAAAATCCTGCCGAAGGGGACTTCAGCCCCAGGGAGAAGCTCAATTGGGCAGTCATAGGGCCGGTGCGGAGGGAGGGTGTCAGCCCCTTTTTTACTAAATACGTCCAGGAATTCATGGTACACTTCGGGGACGGATTGGCGGGTTTCAATGTCAGAGTCCATGCAAAGCAGAGAGGGGGAACAGGAGGTCACTTGCAGGCAGTGTAGTTGGCAGTAGGCGGAGCTGAAACGAATTTCCCCGGTAGTCCAGTCTATTTGTGGGTTGTGAGCCCGAAGCCAGGGCATACCCAGAATTATGGGAAATAAAGGGGACACAATAACATCCAGGCACAGAAATTCCCGATGAGAGTCTAAGATAGTGGTGGCGATAGGTACAGTTTCTTGGGTAACTGGGCCGGATTTTAGAGCTGACCCATCAGCCAAGTGTACAGACAGTCCCACAGCTCTGGGGCGCAACGGAATCTGGTGTAGAGTGGCAAAGGAAGAGTCCATGAAGCAGCTGCAGGCCCCAGAATCAAGTATGGCGCTGGTCCGGATGACCCCTCCTGGAAGCTGGAACAAGACAGGAACAGCCAGGTGAGTGGAATTGTAGAGGACAACCGGAGTATGGACAGAGGACATGAAAGTGGACTTACGGGACTTTGCTGGGCAGGTCCTCACATAGTGGCCGGGCTCTCCGCAGTAGAGGCACAAGTTGTTAATCCGGCGACGAAGTCGTTCCTCGGATGTGAGGGATGGACGAATCAGACCCAGCTGCATAGGTTCTGGTATGTCTCTGGAGGAGGGAAGCGAGGCAGAAGGAATCGGGTTAGGCAAGGTAGGAACCCTAGGCAGCATCCATGTCGGACGGGTCGGACCTGTGGTACGTTCAGTCCTGCGCTCCCTTAGGCGCCGATCAATCTGGATGGCCAGATTAATAAGAGCTTCCAGAGTTCCAGGGACCCCCACTCGAGCAAGCTCGTCCTTAAGTGTCTCAGAGAGGCCAAGACGAAACTGGTAGCAGAGGGCCGCGTCATTCCAGTTAGTGTCCGCACTCCACCTTCTGAACTCGGATACATAGTCCTCCGCAGGTCTGCGACCCTGCTGGAGGGCGTGCAAAGCGGCCTCTGCTGTAGCGGCCTGGTGAGGGTCCTCGTACAGCAAGGACATGGCCTGAAAAAACGTATCTAGACGGTCAAGACATAAGTCCTTTTGCTCCAAGAGCCGGTGGGCCCAGGCCTGCGGTTCGCTGGTTAGCAGGGAAATGACAAACCCGACCTTGGTGGCCTCTAATAAAAAGGTTCGAGGCTGGAGTGCAAAATATAGTTCACATGCATTCCGGAAGGCCCTATACTTGCTTCTTTCCCCGGAAAATCTCTCTGGCATGGGTACTTTGGGCTCAGGTGGTAGCATGATGACAGAGGGAGAAGAAGGAGTACCCGAAGCGGAAGCAGAAGAAGTTGCGGACAAGGCCTGGACGCGGTCTTCAAGTCGGGTGTAGCCTTCTTGCAGGGCCCTGACTGCTTGTGTTAAGCCATCCAAATGGTGACAGAGTTCAGACATAGGGTCCACTCCCTGTGCAGGCTCAGACATGGCTGCTCGATACTGTCACGTACCTGGTGCTGAGCAGAGCCTGACGTGCGGGAGTGGCCACTCTTGCTCCTCTGACCCCGGAACCCCTGGTAGTGCAGACAGGAGGTACTGGAGTCTAGAGTCACACTAGCGCCTGGCGGGGATGTCGTGCAGACACGGTATCAGTCTTACTGGAGGTGTGCTGTAGCACCGACGCCGACAGGTAACTGGAGCTAGTGCAGATGTCTGGCAGATAGCAGGGGGAAGGTGTTCTGTAGTACGGATGCTGGCAGGCAACTGGAGCTGGTGCAGGTGACTGGCAGACAGCAGGAGGAAGGTGTCCTGTAGTACGGATGCTGGCAGGCAACTGGAGCTGGTGCAGGTGACTGGCAGACAGCAGGAGGAAGGTGTTCTGTAGTACGGATGCTGGCAGGCAACTGGAGCTGGTGCAGGTGACTGGCAGACACCAGGAGGAAGGTGTTCTGTAGTACAGATGCAGACGGATCAGGTTCAGGGATAAGGCAGCAGCGGAGTCGTGATTCAAGTCGGGTCGACAACAGGCAGGCGGTCACTGGTACAGGGCAAGGCAGAGGCAGCGTCGGACAGTCCGAGGTCGGGGCGGGCAGCAATCAGAAGGGTCAAGACAAGCCGGAATCACAGGAACAGGGGTCAATCAGGTAACGGGTCTTCAGGCAGGTATCAGGAACGCTGATGATCGAGCAGCAAGAGGCCATGGGAAGAGCTCCCTTAAATAGCCTGAACTGGCGCCAAAATGGCGTCCTCACGTGCCCGCGCGCCGCTGCCGCGAATGCGCGCTCCCGTGCGCGCCGATGTGCCGCGCGTGCGCGTGCGTGTGCACGTCGAAGTGCCGCGAATGCGCGCTCCCGGCGCCCCTGTGCGCGCCGTTACACCGCTAGCGCCACCTGGTGGTCGACCACGACCATGACACAGTCTGGATTCATGGTCTAAATGATCAGCTTGAAGAGTTTGCGGGGGTGGTTCAGGGCGCTGTTGATAGCCTCAGAAAAATCGTTTTTCTTGGCTTTGAAGATTTCTATGTGGTATTTTCTTGTTATTGCCTTGTAGATGGAGAGGTTCTCATCTGAAGGGCTTCTTTTCCAGGCGGCTTACGCCCTTCTGCGCTCTTGCTTCAGTAACGCCAGTTGATTGTTGAACCAGCTGGAGTTATTTTTCCTGATGTGGGTTTTACGTTTCGGCGCTATTAAGTCAGCTGACTGTAATAGGGCTGTGTTTATGGCATCCAGTGTTTCTTCAGCCGTTTGATGCGGCTGAATAGTTTTTATTTTTTTCCTTAACGTGGCTTTGAAGAGTTCCGAATGGAGCTTCTTCTGACATCTAGTCCAGTGTGTTGTCACTGGATTTGATGTTTTTGATAAGGGGGGGAATTCGGAAATAATGAATTTAATTGCATGGTGATCTGTCCATGGCAACGGTTCATTTTCCAAGATTTTTATTTCCAGATCTTGTCTGAAAATAAGATCGAGTGTGTGACCTGAAGCATGTGTGGGCCCACATACTAGTTGTTGTAGCCCTAGTCCTTCTAAGTGGTCGATGCAGGCGTCGGCAACAGGGTCTTGCTGGGAGTTGGCCCAGAGGTTGAAGTCCCCGAGCAGCAAAAGGTGTTTGCTGTTCAGGGTATAAGTGGAGATAAAGTTCGTCAATGATGGGAGAAGCTGCGATTTTGGGCCAGGTGGCCTATAGCAGAGTAAAATCCGGACGGTCTCCTGGGAGTTTGCTTGGAGTTACAGAGTAAGGGTTTCCATGAATGGAAGAGGGTTTTGAAGGACTGGTTTGGTGATTGCAAGCTGAGTCTTGCAAATCACTGCCAGGCCTCCTCCTCTTTGTCCTATTCTGTTTTCCGTTATAATTTGGTAGTTTTCTGGCACCAGTTCTCCTAGAATGGTGTTACAGTCGGCTGTAAGCCAGCTCTCTGTAATGAAGAGGCAGTCTAGATCGTGTTGTAGAATGAAATCATGGATTTCAAGTCGGTGTTTTACTGCCGATCTTGTGTTGATCAAAGCACATGAAATGTGCTTAGGCTGGGGTAAACGGCTAAAATTTTTGACAGTCGATCGTCGATCGATCCTCAAAAGTTGCTCAATTCTTAGGGTCTTTTTGGTGATGGCTGGCAGTATTGCGGTGAAACGCCTCAGATCCCAAATGGTTTCTGCAGAGTACCGCAGATTAGCCATGGTCGCCATTCACCGGGGGAGAAGTAGTTTTTTTTGGTGGCGATGGAGAGAGGATTCGGTGAATCCTCCTGGCTTGGTCCAGAGGAAGGCAAAAAAACCCTAGCCGTGCTATGCCAATTTGCTTTGGTAGGGGAAAAAATTCCTTCCTGATCCCTGAAAGGCGATCGGGCGAACCCCTGGATCAAGTACTGTTAGGTTGTGAAAGGGGGGGTGGGGCGTACCAAGATGGCCGCCGACCAGGAGCAGGACATGGGACCCAGGCTGGTGTGCAGCCAGCTGGGTAGATTGGTGAGCAGGGGGGGGGGACTGGTTGTTGAAACCAGGGGTGGATGGGTCCTGCAGGGGCTGGGGGTGAACTCCTGGGAAGTTTCTGGTGATGTTTTAGGCCGATTTAGGTATCATTCTTTTCAGCCAGCGGTCGGCTTTCATGTAAAAGCAGTCCTAGCGGCTAATTAGCCTCTAGACTGCTGTTACATTTAGTGGGAGGGAATGTCCCCCCCCCCCGGATATAAACAGCGCCATTGGGAAATTGGGAAAGCATCACACCGATCTTGGTGTGGTCAGATGCTTTGAGGGCAGAGGAAAGATCTAGGGTCTAATAGACCTATCACTAACTATTGCTATCATAAGGGATATTTACATTCCCTGAGATAACAATAAAAATGGTAAAAAATAAAAATAAAATGGAAGGAACAGTTTACAAATAAAATAAAAAAAGCCCAAAAAAAAAAAAGCATCCCTGTCCCCCCCTGCTCTTGCGCAAAGGCGAACGCAAGCGTCAGTCTGGAGTCATATGTAAACAGCAATTGCACCATGCATGTGAGGTATCACCGCGAAGGGCAGATCGAGGGCAGTCATTTTAGCAGTATAGCTCCTCTGTAAATCTAATGTGGTAACCTGTAAAGGCTTTTAAAAATGTATGTAGTTTGTCGCCACTGCCCGTTTGTGCGCAATTTTAAAGTATGTCGTGTTTGGTATCCATGTACTCGGCCTAAGATCATCTTTTTTATTTCTTCAATAATTTGGGCAATATAGTGTGTTTTAGTGCTTTAAAATAAAAAAAGTGTATTTTTTCCCCAAAAAATCGCTGCGCAAATACTGGCCCAGATTCACAGAGCGATTACGCCTGCGTAACAGGAGATGCGCGGCGTAAGTCTAAATGTGCGCGTGCGTTTCGATGCACGGCATCCCCAAAACGAGATACGCAAGAAATCTACTTTTTTTTGTCCAGCGTAATTTCGTTAGACAGGCGCATCCGTCCGCGCAAAACTGCGCTAGACAGACCATTGATTTGCTAGTCAAATATGCTAATGAGGGACTTACGGAGATCCACAAAAGAACGTTGGGGCAGCGCAGGCTACGCAGTGTGCGCAACAGCAAAATGTCCTGTCTAAAATTAGACCATATAAAAGCTGGTCTAAAAAGACAAAAAACGTCTACATGTTAGATAAAGCAACACTGTTAGTGAGGAGCTCAGCAGTCACACGTGTTGCACAACAATCTGTATGCCAACATGCCAGGGGCATCGTCGCGCATAGCTATACTACTGACTTTAGATGAGCAAAGAAGGAGGAGGGCACGGAGGATGGCACGGGAGAGGATATACCGCACACGCATAGACCTCTTTGGCATGAGTGATTCTGAGGTGTATCGATCTTCAGATTCACCCCTCATGCCATCCTGGAATTAACCACAACCTTGCAGGAGGACATCACCAGCCCAACACACCGCTCACATGCAGTGCAGCCACTGGTCAAGGTCATGGCAACACTCCATTTCCTTGCCAGTGGCTCTTTTCAGCGTACAAGTGGAGTGGTGGCTGGGATGTTACAATGCTCCATGAGCAGATGTGTGCACCAGGTTGTCCCTGCAATCCTCAGACGCATGGCCAACCAAATCATCAAACCCACCACTGAGGACCTGCGGCTGAAGGCAATGACAGATTTCTACAGAATTGCCAGATTCCCACGCACCGTGGGGGCCATTGATTGCACACATGTGGCACTCCAGCCCCCCAGGAGACAGAGCACATATACCGCAATCGGAAGCATTGGCATTCCATCAACGTACAGGTGATAGTCGATGCCCAAGGCCTCATATGGCACGTCCGTGTCAAACACCCAGGGTCCAGCCATGACAGCTACATATACAATCAGAGCCCCATCCGAATGGAATTCGAACAGAACGTGTATGGGGACACCTGGCTGGTTGGTGAGTGACATGGGTGGCAGGCATGACTGTACCCCCCATGATGCACACATCACAAGGGGCACATGCATGACTAACATCCTCCTGTCTTTTCCCTTACAGGTGACTCTGCATATCCACTGGGACCCCATCTCATGACTCCTTTCCGGAACCCCCAAACCCCAGGAGAAGAAAGATAGTGGTGGAGCGCACCTTTGGCCTCCTGAAGTCAGGGACAAGTCTGGGGGTACCCTCTTGTATTCCCCAAACTTCGTGTGCCATATCATCGGTGCCTGTTGCCTGCTGCACAACTTCGCAGTGAGAAAGGGGCTGCAGATTGACCTACGTGATGACCTGACCCCCCAACCAGACAATCCCCCCCTAACCGAGGTTACCCCGTCTTCTGAGGGAAGAGCAGCCAGGAGACAGCTCACATTGGGCATCTTTGCACGTTAAACACACACATTAACCATGGCACAATAAGAATGCATGCATGCACACCACTATGGTCCCTAGCACACACACCCCACACACACCCCACATCCTCATCAAATTGGATTGGCACCAGTCCACCATGCAGGACTTGTGAGCAGCAACGCCACGCCAAGGCTCCAATTATGTCACTGTACATTCATACACCATTCACACGGACCTGGGGATCACTTCTCCCTGGTCCTGGGGAACCCTTCTCCACCAAAATTGAGGGTGACACCCCTTTTCCGGCAGGAATGTCACCCCCACATTCAAACAGCATTCACAACCCAAATAAACAAAAATAAGAAAAAAAAAATGACCAGCAAAATCAAAAAATTTCCAGCAAAAAACTAAAAAAAGGGGAAAAACAAATTAGTGCCCTTGACGTGAGCCACGCCTGGGGCACCCCCGGCCACGGCTCCTCTGGGGAGACTCATGGGGGAGGGGGTAAACTGGGGAAGGAGGAGCAGCCCCTGGTCTCTGCCCACCTGGCGGCCTGCCTTCCAAGGCCACGGCTATTGTGTCCAGGGCACAACCAAGTGTTGCCGTGTTGGCCTGGATAGCCTGGGCAAGGGCCCTCACATCCTGCCCAACGCCTGCTGATGTAGTCTGCAGGTCGTTAAGGCAGTTTGTGAAAGCCCGGGAGTGGCAGTCCAGGTTCCCAAGCGTATCCTTGATGGAGGACTCTCCTTGATGGAGGCTCTCCTCCATCTGCACCAATGTCCTGTCCTGTCCCAGATGGCGGGTCTGGAGGAACTGGTCCCTTCTCAGAGTGGCGGGCAGGAGATCGGCCACCCCCCTGGTATTCTGGGTCGCCTTCCTGCCTCCAGCTGATGCTTGTGGCCGGGGAGAAGGGGAGGCCCTTGGGAGGGGAGCCATGTTGGGGGAGGAGGGGGGGGCTCCCCCTTAGGGAGGGCTGGCTGCTGCCAGCCAGAGGGGAACGGTCCTTCAACAACAATAGGCCAGTGCCTGACATGGACTCCACCTCCTCCTCTTCAACCTCCTCCTCCTCTTCAACCTCCTCCGCGGACTCCGGCCTTGTCGGGGGGGCCTCATTAGGCTGCTGTCCTGGGGATGGTGCGGTCAGGCCAGATGGCCCAGCACCCTCCTGCACATCTGTGGATGACACAAAACATTCACAGGTTGGAGGATCCACACACTTGCCACATATTCCCTTTCACCCCCTCCCCCACACATGCTACACACCTGATAGGGCAAAATAACCTTACCTGGCATCACGCCTTCATGACTTGAGTCATAGCCGGGCAGGCCCTCCACTTCTTGCCTATGAAAGGTCTGGGCCACCGCACGCTCCTCCGCTGTTAGCCTAACAGGGCATGGTGGGCCCCCTCCTGTGCCCCTGGCATGGGCAAGCATTCTGGCCAGCTTCTTTTTGACCAGACGCCGGAGGTCATTAATCTTTTTCTCAATCCCAGACCGGTTCCGTGTCTCCCCCTCCCCCGCTGAATTCACCTGGTCAGTGATCATGTCCAAAATCTCCCTCCTCCTGGCCGGGGTGGTGTTGGCACTGTCCGGGCCATGGAGGAAACGCCCATAATCGGAAATGGCCCAGGCAAGAATTTGTTTCTCCCTCAAAGAAAAATTTAATTTTCTCTTCCTCTCAGTCATACTGGAAAAAAAACACTCCCAGTCAACAAAAATCACTCACAAAAACAAGCACGACCAATCAAGCAAGAAAACAAACAAACAGAAAAATATCAAACAAAAACTCTCACCAACACTCAGCAAAAAGCAGTCACAAAAACAAACAGGAACAATCAAGCAAGAAAACAAACAAACAAACAAACAGAAAAATATCAAACAAAATATCTCACAAACACTTAGCAAAAAACACTTTCAAATATCTACTAACAAACACAAGATCACACAGTACACAAATCTGACAAATACCAATCACAACGCAACTAACAACGGAACAAAAGCACCTTGCTGTATAGGGAGGGATACAAAGGGATGTACTTTTGCAATGGAAGTGCGTTTGTGTGTGTCTATTTATGCTGTTTGCATAGTTCATGATTTTGCCATAGTCCACTTCCAATTTCACTGATTGCGCCATTCCCGAGTTGTGAGCATGCGCAGAGAGGTGCTGACATGGTCTGCTTCAAGCGCGCATGCGCGAGCCGGCCGGCCCTTCATTTGCATGGGGTCACGGCTCATTTCAATGTAACACGCCCACGTCCTTCCCAATTTTGTATTACTCCGCCTTGCGCCTCAGAAATAACGTTGCGCGTTTTCTGCATAAAAGCGTAAAAGCGAGAATAGGGTGATTGCGCGGCTACATTGCGCGGCTACATTGCGCAAGTCTAACGTAAAGGCGGTGCGCTACGCCGGTCCAATAATGCGCAGATGTACCTGAATCTGGCCCACTGTGTGGAAAAAAAATGCAACACCCACCATTTTAATCTGTAGGGCCTTTGCTTTAAAAAAATATATAATGTTTGGGGGTTCAATTAAACTTTCTTGCAAAAAAATAATGTTTTTATGTAAACAAACAGTGTCAGAAAGGGCTTTGTCTTCAAGTGGTTAGAAGAGTGGGTGATGTGTGACATAAACTTCTAAATGTTGTGTATAAAATGCCAGGACAATTCAAAACCCCCCCAAATTACCCCATTTTGGAAAGTAGACACCCCAAGCTACTTGCTGAGAGGCATCTCGAGTCCATGGAATATTTTATATTTTGACACAAGTTGCGGGAATTTTTTTTTTTTACAAAAAGTTGTCACTAAATGATATATTGCTCATACATCCCATGGTTATATGTGGAATTGCACCCCAAAATACATTCTGCTGCTTCTCCTGAGTACGGGGATACCACATTTTGGGAGCCTAGCCGCGTACGGTACCCCGAAAACCAATCACCGCCTTCAAGATTTGTGTGAGTGAAATCAAAAATGTATGTCCTTAGACATAATGTGGTACACAGGTGGTACACATGTGGTATCCCCGTACTCAGGAGAAGCAGCAGAATGTATTTTGGGGTGTAATTCCACATATGCCCATGGCATGTTTGAGCAATATATCATTTAGTGACAACTTTGCGCAAAAAAAAATATATATATTTTTTTGTCATTATTCAATGAGTGAGTGAGTGAGGAACTTGTATATGCACATGCAAACTAAATCGCCTCTAGGCACTTGCATCCATTGTCAACCTGATCTATCAGAAGAGGTGAGTCTTCAGTTTTTTCCTAAAAGCCCGATGGTTTTCTTCGAGGCGGATGGTCACTTGGACAATCACTTGGGACAAAAAAAAATATTCAATGGACTCAACATGCCTCTCAGCAGTTTCCTTGGGGTGTCTACTTTCCAAAATGGGGTCATTTGGAGGGTTTTGTACTGCCCTGCCATTTTAGCACCTCAAGAAATGAGATAGGCAGTCATAGAAAATAAAAGCTGTGTAAATTCCAGAAAATGTACCCTAGTTTGTAGACGCTATAACTTTTGGGAAAACCAATAAATATACGCTTATTGGCATTTTTTTTTTACTAAAGACATGTGGCTGAATACATTTTGGCCTAAATGTTTGACTAAAATGTAGTTTATTCGATATTTTTTACTTTTTGCTATAAGAAAAATCAATTTTTTTCAAAATTTATATCGCAAAAAATAAAAATCGCAGAGGCAATCAAATACCATCAAAAGAAAGCTCTATTTGTGGGAAGAAAAGGATGCAAATTTAGTTTCGGTACAACATTGCATGACAGCGTAATTACCAGTTAAAGCAGCGCAGTGCCAAATTGTAAAAACACCTTTGGTCCTTTAGCTGCATATTGGTCCGGGGCTTAAGTGGTTAAGTTGTTTGAGAGCAGCGATAGCTTCCTCTCTTTCAATGGGTCTGTCTAAGTCATTTGCCTCTTCAATACTAATGGGGTTTGGGCTATAGAAACATCTACCATGTTGTTAGGTGTATCTTCTACGGGTAGGTTATACAATTGCGTATAGAACTGTTTAAATTGATTAGCAATTTCAGAAGAGGTATTTTATTTTTTTCCAGTTGGGTCTGTAATAGAATAGATATTATTATTAATATTATTATTTTTTATTAGACTGGAGGGTTCTAGCGAGAAGTCTTCCAGACTTGTTGACAAATTCATACAATAGTTTTTAAAATAGAGCGAAGTTGCGTTTTACTTTTTCATCCAATACTTTCAAAAGAGTTTCCCTGACCTCCATTAGTTCAGACAGAGGGCCAGATTTTTAGACGAGTTACGTCGGCGTATCTCTTAATACGCCGCGTAACTTCTAAGAGGCGCCGGCTTAGATAATTTTGCTTAGATACGAGGGGGGTAAGTCTCTTACGCCGCCGTATCTTAGTTGCAGATTTACGCTGGCCGCTAGGTGGCGCTTCTGACGAATTACGCATCAAATATGCAAATGAGCTAGATACGCCAATTCACGAACGTACTTGCGCCCGGTCGTCGTATTTTACGTAGTTTGCGTAAGCGTAAAGTTACCCCTGCTATATGAGGCGTAACTTTGCGTAGGTGCGGCGTACGCAATGTTAGGTATTGACGTCGGGACAGCGTCGAATTTTCCGTCGTTTGTGTAAATAGTTCGCGAATAGGACTGTGCGTAAGTTATGTTCACGTCGTAGGCAGTTTTCGACGTATCTTAGGCACACTATCCGACGCATGCGCCGTTCATTAAAAACGTAAAATACGTGGTTCACAAGTAATTTACATAAAACACGCCCACCACCACATTTGAATTAGGCGCGCTTACGCTGGGACATTTACGCTACGCCGCCCTAACTTAGGACGCAAGTGCTTTGAAAATACTGCACTTGCGTCCAAAGTTGCGGAGGCGTAGCGTAAATACGATACGCTACGCCCCGCTGCCAGATACGCCGATCTACGAGAATCTGGCCCAGAGTGTCCAAAGCCAGTGATTGTTTGTGTTTGTTTTCCATAAAATAGATCCGTTCAGTAAGGGATTTGATGCGAGCCTGTCTTATTTTATTTCTTTTTGCTGAGATAGAAATTAATTCACTTCTAATTACACATTTATGTGCTGACCAAAGCGAGATAGGATGAATATACTCGGTGTCATTTTCTGTAAAATAAAGAGCAATCCTTGAATTCAGTGTGCTAATATTATTAGGATCTTTAAGTAAAGCGTTATCTAGCCTCCAGATTCTATTATTAATAGGCCTTGAACGAAAAACTATAGAGAAAGTAATGGGATTGTGATCTGAGAAAAACATTGGTTCAATTGAAGTGTAGATAAGGTCGTCAAGATCATTTTGAGATAGGAAAAAATAATCAATCCTCGAATACCTATTGTGAGGGGAGGAATAAAAAGTGTAATCTTTAGCAGTAGGATTCAGTGTGCGCCACAAATCGTGAAGGGACATATTTTTCAATAAATTCTTTATTGAATGTAAGGACCTATATGAAATATTAGACGATCCCAAGGAAGTGTCGAGTAAGGGATTTAAGGCTAAATTGAAATCACCTCCTACAATGAGCATCCCAGATTTGAAAGTATCAAGAAGTTGTAATGTATTTTTAAAGAATGATACCTGCATTTCATTAGGGGCATATATGTTGGCCAAAGTAATAGGTTTATTATACAAAGAACCTTTGATAAAGACAAACCTCCCATCATCATCCAAAAGTGAATTCTGTACTTGAAGAGGGCAATTTTTGGAAATCAGTGTAGTCTTGGATTCAGGATTGGTAGCATGAAAGGATAAGGGAAACCTTTTATCGTTAAAGGCTGGGAAATTGTCGGACCTGAAGTGAGTCTCTTGCAGGAAAATAATATCAGCTTTTGTCTTATTCAATAGTACAAATAATTTGGATCTTTTTTCTCTGATGTTGAGACCTTTAACATTCAGGGAATAAAATTTCAATCGAGGCGGTCTCGAAGAATTATTATCCGGAAGAGCCATTTAAAAATAAAAAAAGCAAAAAATTATATATATATATATATATATATATATATATATATATATATATATAAAGGGGGGGTGGGGGATTTACAGAGAGGGGGTTGAAAGGGTACGATAAATAGGAAGGTAAAAAAGGGTGTCGAGTGAAAACTCAGAAACCGATTACTGTGAAGAAGATATTTAAGTTAAAATGTCCTCATCAAAGTCAATTTGGTATAATGTATAGTAGCAATCAAGTGCGACAATCTCTATTTGATTGACGACTACCAATGCCACTATCAGGGGGTTGGAGATAACCCAGTCAGAGATGTATGAGATATATATCCAACATCCCACCACTACAGAAAAATAAAGACAAATAGTAAAATGTTAATTCTTAAAAAAGAATTTGAGAAATGTCAAACAGAACCTGTCGTTTGATAAGAGATAACAAGAAACGAAATCCAAACAAAATGTGGATGTAGACAGGAATTTGAAGTGGAACAAAAGAGATATCCCTGTAATATTCAAACATTCTATTCTAAAAATTGACTTAAAAAAGTAATTGTCGGACATAAAGAGGGATAAAAATTATGTATGATAGGATCATAAAAACAGATGTGTAAAATGTGTCATGCTTTGGGATCCTAAATAGGTAAGGGTAATATAATACTCTCTGCATATCTTAACAGTTAAGGAAATAACAAGAATTTTGATGTCTTCACCAACAGAGTTATATCATATAGTAGTAATGCAGTAATCATCTAAACGACTGTATGATATAGAAAGTTATAAAGCTTTAAACATTAGGCAGATCTGGATTACGAATTCACATCTAAACAAAACAACCCCATCTCTATTTATGAGTTAAGCCATGTAAAGAAAAATAGGAATATATAAGTCAGGAAGAAGGAGATAAAACAAGAAGTTAACCTTATCCCGACCAGTAAAAAAAAAAAAAATATTTTTCAATCCCTACTTTACTAAGCCTATTTGATATTTACACGTTGAAAATTTTTGTTTTTGCTAGAAAATTACTTAGAACCCCCAAACATTATATATTTATTTTTTCTAACACCCTAGAGAATAAAATGGCGGTTGTTGCAATACTTTCTGTCACATCGTATTTGCGCAGCGGTCTTACAAGTGCACTTTTGTGGGAAAAAATAGGATTTTTGTACTCTCCGTAAAATCCTTTTCTCTGTTGTCCATGGACGGACACAGCTCCTTAAATCTTGACATGTGGGTTATGTTCCTGTTCACAGGAGAGGACTAGGCAGAAACATGTTAGATAATTAAATACATGTTACTTTAACTGAGTTGAATAGGCCTGCCCAGGGGGCGGTCCCTCCAGACATAACCCTCCTCCCTGCAGTATGCAGCCTCAGTTTGTAACAAGCAGTACAAACCTAAAAAGCAGGGGTGGGTGCTGTGTCTGTCCATGGACGACAGAGAAAAGGATTTTACGGCGAGTACAAAAAATCCTATTTTCTCTTATCGTCCATGGACAGACACGGCTCCATAAATCTTGACAAGTGGGATGTCCCCAAGCAGTGTCAAAAACGAGGGGTGGGAACAGTATCAGTAAAACCAATTTAACTTTACCTCAAAACAAGCAGAGCTCCTCAACAGAGAAGTTGCAACCTTAACCAGCCGCCTGCAAAACCTTGCGGCCGAAGGACACATCAGAAGATGCACTCACATCAACCTTGTAAAGTTTGGAAAAAGTGTGAACGGACGATCACACCTGTGAGACAGACGCTTGATGTCGAAAAACCGAGGAGCACCAATTGCCCTGGTCGAAAATGTGCCGTGACCGGAAAGGGGGCGCCCGCTCCCTAAGGCCTCGTACACACGATGAGATATGTTCGCTCAAACTTGTCCGACGGACAGTTTAGAGCGGACATGTCTCATCGGATTTCGGTCCGATGGCGTGTACACACCATCGGATCAAAATCCCCACCGGCAGACAGCGTGGTGACGCGGCGGTGACGTTGACGCCGCCACGTCACCGCTACGTCACGCACCAGGAAGTAAACACTTCCGCGCGCATGCGTCGGATCCATTCACAGGATACGACGCATGTGCGGGAGGATATGTCCGCTGGTTTCCCGTACTAACCAGCGGACATATCCGACGGACAGGTTTGTAGCGGACAAATTTCAAAGCATGCTTTGAAATTTGTCCGATGGACAAACCTGTCCGCTAGCCCATATACACGATCGGATTTGTCTGCTGAAACGGTCCATCGGACCGCTTTCAGCGGACAAATTCGATTGTGTGTACGCGGCCTAAGAGCATAGGCCTGTATGATGGTCTGCCTGATCCACCGAGAAATGGTGTCTGACGAGACCGCCAAGCCCTTTTGTGGACCAGACACCGACACAAAAAGTGTGTCAGATCTCCGAAACGGAGCCATAGCAGGCAGGTACACCCGCCAAGCGCGTACCACGCCAAAAGTATGAAGCGCAACAACATGGGGACATCCTCCCCATGTTGAGGGCATGTGGCCTGGTACAGTTTAGGAGGGATGTGCTCTCTCGCCTCCCCCTCTTTTCCTGCGGCCTGTCAGGTTGCATGCTCAGATAAGGGTCTGGTATGGATTTTTGGGGGGAACCCCACGCCATTTTAATTCTATTTTGGTGCGGGGTTACCCTAAAATCCATACCAGACCTAAAATGTCTGGTATGGATTTTTGGGGGGAACCCCACACCATTTAAAAAAAAATTGCGCAGGGTTCCCCTTAATATCCATACCAGACCCGAAGGGCCTGATATGGAATTTTGGGGGGGGCACCGATGCTTTTTTTTTTTTTTATTGGGTTCGTGGTTTCCTTAAACCATTTCAATTCAGGGCTTTTATACCACCTCAATACCGGGCCTATGCTGGCACTTCTCTCCTACATGTACAAATCATCACTCTAGAAAATTACTCAGAACCCCCAAACGTTATATATGTTTTTTTAGCAGACATTATAGGAAATAAAATGTCGGTCATTGCAGCTTTTTTATCTTGCAAGGTATTTGCTCAATCATTTTTTAAACGCCTTTTTTTTGGAAAAAAATGGATTCATGAATTAATTTCATGGCAGCATACGGACCCACCCTGTACGTTTCGGTATGTAGCTTGTTACAATTAATAGAGGGCTGTCTAATTAGTCCTTTTTTATGCTATTCACTGGTCCTGGGGGAGTGGTCAAGAGGCGGGGCTCTTTTACTAGTATGGTGCCATGGTTTTGTGTCAGTGAAGGAAAATTAAGGTAAGTATTTGATACAATTTTTAGTTCTCCCTGGGTTATTCTGTTGTTGGTGCTGAGAAAGGAGACAAGCAGGCTGTGAGGTAACATGTGTGCAGGTCTGAAGCAGACCAAGTGAGGTCTATTTTCTAGCAAGAAGGTTTAAGGCCTGGTTCACACCTATGCATATTTTTTTTGCGCATTTTCACTTTTGCAGAAACACACTAAAGTCCATTTAACATGGTTTCCTATGGGTCACGTTCACATCTGTGCATTTTATGGAAAAGAATAAGGGCTTTTTTCTGGTTTTTGGTTCCTTATACTTATATGCCTCGCCTGCTAATTAACAAATGATTAAATTAAAATAAAAAACGTAAAAAAATGTGTCTCACTACTTTTCCTAACAAATCCCTCCTAGCATCAACAATGAAGTGATAATAATATGGTTAATACAAACATATTGTGACAATAATAAATAATCTTTGATGAACAAAGTGATACCATGGAGCACCAATCCAAACCAGTGCCCAAGTATTACAATATATGCAATAATAAATGCTTTCAAAACATATATCCAAAAGTGCAAAGTGCTTGAAAATAGTCCAGTATAAAGTGCTAAACAAGAGAAAGTCCAAACAGTGCAAAAAAGGTGCTGATAAAATATCTGTATTAGATAAACAATCTATATTGTGGTGCTTTCAGAGATGACAAAAAAATGCAGAGTGCTTGATAATAGTCCAGTATAAGGTGCTGCATGAGAAGGTGCTGATAAGATAGTCTGCAACCCACCGCACAGTGGGTCAATGAAATTAAGGAGAATGACACCCGGTGGAACGGCAAATACAAGCCTCTCCGCTTCCAGAGGCTATAAGACAGCCTTGTAAAACCCAGATTCCACTGCAGGTTAGCGTCCCACGATCAGTCAGTCCCCTCACTGTAGTAACATAGGTCTCCCAGGATCTGGTGGATCTCAGTGAACAAACAAAAGGGACCTCATAGCGCAAACAATGTAAACAATTTATTGTATAAAAACGAAGATACACTCACATGCACGCAGTGTAATGATCAGCATATAACAATAGGATACCTCTGCTCTTGGCCACAAGCGTAGGTGACGTCACCGATGGCTCTCCTCCTTTCTGACGCGTTGCGTGGTAGTCACACCACTTAGTCATAGGACTGCATATCTGCATAGGCATGAACCAGGCCTTAGCCTAGGATCACATTGACAGCCGAAATAAAGTTGTGCGATTTTAGCTGAACTCGCACCAATTCATTCCATCATGTCAGTCCCGACTGCAGGGGCGATTTCAGAGACATCGGTGTGGGTTGAAATCGCACCCCGAAGTCGCCAAAAGTAGTACAGGGGGGCGTGACCGGAAGCCGAGCTGGACGGACGTGCTGCCTAGGAGTTCCGCATCAGCCCGCAGCACACAGGCCGATTTCGGGGGAAATCTTGCCGGATCGATGAGCGCCTCCCGCACCACTCGATCCTCCACATCCAGAGGACTCGCCCTGCCGCTCTCCGGAGCCTCCACGTCCTTCAGGGACTACTTCAAGGTCCCCGACATGCCGCCGGGCAGCCACAGCAAGATGGCGCCGGAGGCCGAGGCCTATCAGCGCCGGGACCTTTCCCCGCAGCGTGGACAGAGCACCGCTCATCCGCCGGCATCCAGGGACACACCGCCATCCCCACAGAGGACATCGGACCAGCAGGGGGTGAGTGACCACGGCCATCCGCCTCAAAGCCCGCACATGCAATACGCGGACCAGGCCGCAACGCATCCTCCGTCGCAGTTGCGGCAGGGCGCGGAGCCCACCCCCGGATCGCACCATGCGATGCAGGCCCCGGGATCACAGGACACCACTACTGGACCATCCTCCCCCCCGGATCCACTTCTGGACTTCCCGGCCCTGCCAAACCCATCGCACCCCCACGCGATGGTGAGGCCTGGTTCTCCCCAGGCACATGACTTTTCCTCTATGTGGGCTCCGAATCCACCTCAGGCCCAGAGAGCCTTACACTCTACAGACCTGCTCCTGACAGAGGTACACGAGGCAACACACCACCCCCACCCCTCCTATGCCCAGATGGCACAGACCAGCTCGCCACTTCAGGGGGACATGTCCCCGGGGCCCACCCTACAGCCCCCCCTGACCGTACCATGGACTGATCCGGGTGCTCTCCCATCTGAACACCCCAGGCCCCGAACCAAGATCATTATGGCAGAGTCCCACCGCCACGTGAACCCTGCATCCCCCTACCAGGCATGGGGCCCGGATGGCGCTGAGCAGCCCCCCTGGCAGTCCTTTCTGCAAGCCTTCCCTACAAAAGAGGACTTTAAGCAACTGATTGCGGACGTAAAAGACACATGCAGGACCGAAATCCAAACCATTCAAGCAGGTCTTAAACACCTGGCCGATAGAGTAGAGATGGCTGAAGAAGAGATACAGGAGACTAAATTGGCTGTACATAGGACCCAACTTCAGGGTTCCGATCACCGTCTTATGCTACGGGACATGCAACGCCACTTAGAGGACCTGGACAACAGGGGGCGCCGCAATAACATTAGAGTGCGAGGCCTCCCTGAGGCGGAAGAGGCTGAAGATCTGCAGAAAACGCTCCAGACGATGTTTAACGACCTCATAAGGGCACCCTTGGACAAACGTATCGAAATGGACAGAGCTCATAGGGCCCTACGCCCGAAAGGCCCCGCTTCAAAACCACGGGATGTCATTTGCCGAATACAATCATACCCACTGAAAGAGACCATTATGCGCAAAGCCCGCGCTGCCCGCAACCTAGTGTTCGACAATTCCCCGATACAAATATATCCAGACCTTTCATGGATCACGCTCCAGAAGCGGAGACTCCTACAACCGCTGCTGCGCACCCTGCAAGACCGGGACATTCTTTATAGATGGGGCTTCCCCTTTAGCCTGACGGCCAAACATCAAGGGAGGTCGGCGATCCTACGGTACCCCGAGGACCTAGACTCCTTCTGCAACGCCTTGGACATCCCTGTCCCTTCACTACCTGACTGGGACTTGGTGGCCACCCCCCCTCCACCCCCAGTGGTATGGCAGAAAGTTCCACCGAACAAACGCCCCAAGGGCCCGGAGCCCTCCCGTCGATCCCCTAAACACAGAACCGGGGGCCCCGGAGTTGGAAGGCCCTTTCCCTGATGGCCGGCTGATTGACCTGTGCAACCCGACCTGCCTGGCCAGACAAAACTGAGTACTGATTTGTATCACTTTTTTTTTTCCTGTCCCTGTCGGTGCTAGTTCGTTATGGTCCCTTTTTCTTTCTTGGTAGCTCACAAGCTCCATATCCCTGCCTCCCCCCCGAAGGCCCTCGCCACATTTTAGTTTTTTATTTGTCGGGCTGTCCCGAGGCGGCCCCTGTCTGGACTGATCGGTTTTTTGGATGCTGACCCCCACTGGTGGCTATCCGCCAGAGAGTTCCTCCCTGGACCTTGGTCCCTCAGAGTCTCCCCGGCCCGGACTTCTTAAATCTCCCGGCCGGGGAGTCCGACTGGAACTTATATGGCCCGCGACCTCTTGGTCAGCCAGGGCATGTACGCAAATGTTCACTGTGTTTATTCTGTGTGTTTTCACTCTCATTTCTTTTCCCCCCTCTAGAGTTCCCTCCTCCTGGTCGCCGCAGTCTGGGCCTCGCCCCCGTTGGCTCCCGGCCTTCCTCGCGCGGATGTCGCGCTCCTTGACCCGGACACACCACCTGCTCCATCAGATTAGTATACGAGTAGCACACCCCCTCCTAGGCTATGGCTAGAATTTTCTCGTTAGATGTACATGGGCTGAACTCCAACAAGAAACGACACCTGGCGCTCCGAGAGTTTAGGCAGTCGGGGGCAGACATTATTATGGTGCAGGAGACCCACTTTGATAGGGGGGACTCCTTCACGTTTGCATCCCGATACTTCCCCCAGGTATACCACGCTTTCAGACCACATAAGAGGGCGGGGGTGGCCATCCTCTTTAAAAAGGGGTCTCCCTTTTCATGCTCCTCCATGTATTTAGATCCTCGGGGACACTTTCTTATCCTTAGGGGCCTGTGGCAGTCACAGGCCATTACCCTATGCGTAGTTTACACACCCAACACACATCAACACCACTTCCTAACCAGGGTCCATGCCCGACTGTTCCGAGAGTCCCATGACTTTCTGGTGATAGGAGGAGACTATAACCTGGCACACTCGGCCACCTGGGACCGCCTGGTGGCAAATACCCAGACCTCGCAAACCCGGGCCCTTAGGGACTCAAAGTTGTTCCGCCAGCTGACTAGGAAAAATGCACTCTTTGATGTGTGCCGAGCTCTCCATCCAGGAGATCGCCAATACACATTCTATTCGGCCCCACATTGCACTCACACGCGAATAGATTATTTTTTTGTGAATAATAACACGCTTCGGATTGCAGAAGCGGCTAGTGTGCTGCCTATCTCGTGGTCGGATCATGCCCCCATCACACTATCCCTGGACTTAAACGCTCCCCTTCGCCGCCCCTATAATTGGAGGCTTAATGACTTCCTCCTGCAACATGCCCCCTCGAAACAGGCACTGGAAGAGGCCCTTCAGCATTACTTCGCTGAAAACGACACTCCAGACATCTCCGCCTCCACCCTGTGGGCCGCCCACAAGGCGGTCCTTAGAGGACGGTGCATGGCCCTTTCATCGGCCATGAAGAAAGACGCCGGTGCTGCTAAAGCACTAGCTGAACGCCAGCTAAAGGCCCTGGAGGCTAAGCTCCTGCTAAATCCCTCCACCGCACTCCTCAAACGGATTGTCCAAACGCGCACGACACTGCGGGACCTAGCTTTAGGCAAAGTAGAAAAGACGCGCCTGAAGCAACTCTACTATGACAAGGGCAACAAGGCGCAAGCCCTTCTGGCCAGGAAACTGGCAGACCGGGCCCTCACCTCTACCCCACACCAGATAAAAGACAAGGGGGGCGATCTTCTGACACATCCCAGGGACATAGCGGGAGCCTTTGCAGACTATTACACAGACCTATATAACAAGCCGGAAGTCCCACATAACCCCCCATCTCCTGACCTGGAGGCCCGTATGACCCAATATTTAGAGCAAACGGGTCTACCCCGACTTAAGGCAGCGGATTTACAGGGCCTGAACGCGCCCATATCGGCGGAGGAGATAGCAGAGACAGTGAAGGGCCTCCCAGCCCATAAATCCCCTGGACCGGATGGACTGCCATACGAGTACTACAAGACCTTTCTCCCGTTACTTAGCCCCCACATGACCACACTATTTAATGCCTTTCTCCACCAGACCCCAATCCCGAGTGACATGCAGGGATCCTTTTTGACCCTCATACCAAAACCAGACAAAGACCCGGCCTCCTGCGCTAGTTACAGGCCCATAGCGCTACTGAATTCAGACCTCAAAATATTCACTAAACTTCTATCGATTAGGCTGAATGCTATTCTCCCCTCCCTGATCCATAAGGACCAAGTAGGTTTTGTGCCGCTACGCCAGGCAGGGGACAACACCAGAAAGGTCATTGACCTGATTGATGTAGCCAACAGGGACAGTGCGGAAGCTCTCATATTGAGCCTAGACGCTGAAAAGGCCTTTGATCGCCTGAGTTGGCCCTTCATGTTTGCTACCCTGCACCACATGGGGTTCAAAGGACCCTTCCTACGGGCGATACAACACCTATACTCAAACCCTACCTCCCAAGTTAAAACCCCCTTTGCCACATCCTCCCCCTTTCAGATAGCCAACGGTACGCGCCAGGGTTGCCCACTCTCACCTCTGCTCTTCGCTCTATGTGTCGAGCCCCTGGCAGCATCCATACGGGGAAATCCGGACATTAGGGGTATCTCAGTGCGGGGAAAGGAATTTAAGACATCCCTGTTCGCGGACGACATTATTCTCACCCTGACCCAACCCAGAATCTCCTTACCTAACCTTCATGTTGAACTAGATAAATACAGGACAATGTCGGGCTACAAAACGAACGCCTCAAAGTCAGCAGCCCTCCCGATCAACATCCCAGAGACTGAGGTCCATCACCTGCAGTCGAACTTCCCCTACACCTGGGAGAGTTCATCCCTTAAATACCTTGGGGTCCACATTACGCCCTCCTTCGGCTCCCTGTACCAGGCCAACTTTCCTCCCCTATATCGAACGGCTAGGGGCCTTCTTCAAAAATGGTCATCCTCCCCAAACTCCTTTACCTGTTTCAAACGTTACCCATCCCGATCCCGTACGCCCACCTCCGCAAACTCCAGAGTGATATGCTGAAGTTTGTCTGGAACTATAAGAAGCATAGGATCCCTGGGTCGGTCATGACAACTTCACGGGGGGATGGGGGCCTGGCCTTCCCCAACCTTGTTAAATATTACCAAGCTACCCAGCTGCGTGCAGTGGTCTCCTGGTTCCCCCAGAGGTCCTTCAATAAGTGGACGGTGATAGAAAAGATATGGTTAGCCCCGGTCCACCCAAATAGCCTCTTATGGGATGCTGATGTGAGGGTGGAGCCTGACCGTTTGTTAGGCTCGATGTCCCTACTTAGAGGTCTCTGGCGCAAGACGTCTCGAGAGGTGGCGCTTCAGTCCGAATGCTCCCTGCTGAATTCTTTTGTCTGCAACCCCAAAATACCGGACAGCCTGACCCACCAGATGTCTTGGCCCTGGGCCTCTCGAGACCTATTTCATTTTGGACACTTAGTAGACCCCAGGTCCCGTAGGCTGCTGACATTCTCGGAGCTCCAGGTGAAACACGATCTGCCCAGACAGGTGTTTTATAGTTACCTACAAATAAGGCATTATGCCCAGACAATAGCCCCAAAGCTCCAATTCTCACAACCATCCCCATTTGAACGTATAGTTCTGGAGGGGCGCCATAGAAGGGGGTTGATCACAGATATCTACCAGCTGCTGAACGCATATGATTGGCAGGGGCGGGTGAAGCATGTATATCTGCTGAAGTGGGAGAGAGAACTAGGGGAGTCACTGCCGATGGAGGCCTGGCAGGCCGTCTGGAGGCCGTCTGCTAAATCGTCCCTGTGCACCTTGTATAAAGAAAACTCATATAAAATTTTGTGCTTCTGGTACCAAACCCCGGACATACTCCACAAAATATTTCCCTCCACCTCTGACCGATGCCATCAGGACAGAGGCTCTCTCTTCCACATCTACTGGACGTGCCCCCTTATCACCCCGTTTTGGCAGTCCAAGCAAAGGCTGCTTACCCATCTCTTTGAGACGCCAATCCCCCTAACCCCTAAACTATTTTTGCTAGGTATCTCCCAACCCCGCCTGGCCAAACCATATAAAAAACTGCTTAGACACATACTAACGGCGGCTAGATGCCTGGTAGCCCTTAACTGGAAAAAATCCACACCCCCATCCCAAGAAGCCCTTTACGCTAGGATCAAGGACGTAGAGCTGATGGAGCGGATGACAGCCAGGATACGTAATGGCATGGATGCCCACGACGAGGTCTGGAGCGAGTGGCACCGGCGGGAGGACCCGCCGGGGGCAGACGAGGTGACAGACGCGGTGACCTGATTCTCCCTTCCCCCTCTTCTCCCCTTTTCTTTTCTTGACCCTTCTCTCCTCTTATACAATCTACTGTTTCGGTGTCACCGTTGACACCAGAGTTTAGAAAACGGTTTGAAATGTAAAATTTGTTGACACGACTGGCAGTAGAGCCAGCTTTTAGATCAGAGCCCAATGGGTCGGGAACTTGATCCCTTCTCTACCCATAAAGGGCAAGAGTAATACTTGTATTCTTGGATACGTTTTTGCTTTGGCTTTTTGTTATTACCTGCACTTATCTGTATCTTGCGAACTGTTTCATATAAATAAAAAAAAAATGTTAATTGGAAAAAAAAAAAAAGTAGTACAGGAACTACTTATGGGAATCAGTGCAGTGCCGCAAATGCAACGTTGCACCGATTCGGATTGTGCCATTGCTGGCAAATCGCTGCAATGTGAACCAGGGCTTAAACTGTTTTGCTGGATTTTTTGTTTTGGACGTGTGTATGCTCCGTCACAGTTTTCCCGACAGGAAAACAGATGGGAATCCCGGCGGAAAAACAGAGAACATGTTTTTTTTTTTTTCGCCGGTTTTTATGCTGGCAGTTTCCCGATGGGGAAAACCTGCGGTGGAACATGCACACGGCTGGGTTTCCCGACCAAAGCTCTCATGGCAGTTTTCCTGTCGGGAAACCCGGCCGTGTGTAAGGGGAAAAAGCTACCGAGCAGGTTCTCGGTTTTCCCGGCAGACTTTTTATCGCCAGGTAAAATCGAGACAAGGCATGTGCAGAAATTATTTTGTTGTTTTGTTGTACTGGGTGACCAATAAGCACAGGCAAGAAGCCCATAAAACAACATACGGCTTGGATTATCTCTCTGCGAGCTCTCCACTTGAAGCTGAACTCCCACAATATATAACATCATTTGGGTGAAAAAAAGTTACAGTTATATAAATTAGCCCAAAATATAGGTGAATAATATAAAAAACAAACATTGACACAAATGTACCATGTAAGAAAAGAGTATAAAAAAAGTGGGCAAAAGTTAATAATATATATTAGGGTTGTCCCGATACCACTTTTTTAGGACCGAGTACAAGTACCGATCCTTTTTTTCCAAGTACTCGCCGATACCGAATACCGATACTTTTTTTTTAATATGTCCCCCCACATATGCAGCCATGTCCCCCACATATGCAGCCATGTCCCCCACATATGCAGCCATGTCCCCCCACATATGCAGCCATGTCCCCCCACATATGCAGCCATGTCCCCCACATATGCAGCCATGTCCCCCCACATATGCAGCCATGTTCCCCCACATATGCAGCCATGTCCCCCCACATATGCAGCCATGTCCCCCCACAAATGCAGCCATGTCCCCCCACAAATGCAGCCATGTCCCCCCCCATATGCAGCCATGTCCCCCCACATATGCAGCCATGTCCCCCCACATATGCAGCCATGTCCTCCACATACCTAGATGCCATCACCGCCGCTGCATAGTTAATCAGCGTGCGGGGAACATTACAGCTTTGATTTGAATAGCTGTGTTTCCCGCCGCACATAGACACTCCCCCTTGCTCGGGATTGGACAGATCACCCGTCCAATCCCGAGCAAGGGGGAGTGTCTATACCCGGCACGGCGGGGAACACAGCTATTCAAATTAAAGCTGTAATGTTCCCCGCAGACTGATTAACTATACGGCAGCATTACGGTATGCGGCAGCGTTGGCAAGTATCCGATCTGGCAGCGGGGGCATTTGCGGGAGTACAAGTACTCCCGCAAATGCTCAGTATCGGTTCCGATACCCATACTGCTATCGGGACAACCCTAATATATATATATATATATATATATTAGGGCTGTGCAAATTAACTTTTAATTAATCGATTAATCTTTAATTTTTTTGATCGATCAAAATCTTTTTGATCGATTAAAATTCTTTTCATTGGTACTCACCTTTCCGCCGGCTTCTGGGCCTTCAGGGAGTTCCGTCTGAGATCCGGTAACGTCACGGACACCGGCGGGGCTTGCTGTGTCCATCTGAAGGGCTCCTTTGCTGTGCCTTCATATCTGTATACCGGTGGGACCTTACTATCTGCCACAGGCAAGGGCTGTTACACTTCCCTCTATCATTTCCCTCTGTCAACCAGAGATTCTACAGCCATCCACTGGGAGTTGTGATAGTTCCCTTCACAGGACATCTACATGCCAACAGACTGATGTTAACCCCTCCTCATCTGGATTCAGCAGTGGTATCGTTGTACACATTTTTATACCAGTATCATACTTGCTACATGTTTTTATGACTGCTTTTGCTACCATTTGGTATTACTCGCACCATTTTTACAGTTTATGTAGCTACATCGATTTTATCTCCAGTGCAATATTTATTTTGTTACCTATTTGAAGACTATAAATTGAATGCTATTCCTATAGAGCACGCTGCCTTTGTGTGTTTTTTGTATCCTGCCATCCATTTTTCCAGTTGTTGGTAGTTGCACTGGGAATCAGCCTGCAAGGAGATCAGATAAAAGTAGTTGGATCTGTATGTGCTTTATAATTAATCGAAATTAGTCGATTAATCGATTAAAATAAAAAACGATTAATCGAACACAAAAATTTTGATCAGTAACAGCCCTAATATATATATATATATATATATTTATATATTAGTACAGACCAAAAGTTTGGACACACCTTCTAATTCAAAGAGTTTTCTTTATTTTCATGACTATGAAAATTGTAGATTCACACTGAAGGCATCAAAACTATGAATTAACACATGTGGAATTATACACATAACAAAAAAGTGTGAAACAACTGAAAATATATGTCATATTCTAGGTTCCTCAAAGTAGCCACCTTTTGCAGCAGACACATCTCTAGAACAACTGTTAAGAGGAGACTGTGTGAATCAGGCCTTCATGGTAGAATATCTGCTAGGAAACCACTGCTAAAGAAAGGCAACAAGCAGAAGAGACTTGTTTGGGCTAAAGAACACAAGGAATGGACATTAGACCAGTGGAAATCTGTGCTTTGGTCTCATGAGTCCAAACTTGAGATCTTTGGTTCCAACCACCGTGTCTTTGTGCGACGCAGAAAAGGTGAACAGATAGACTCTACATGCCTGGTTCCCACCGTGAAGCATGGAGGAGGTGGTGTGATGGTGGGGGATGCTTTGCTGGTGACACTGTTGGGGATTTATTCAAAATTGAAGGCATACTGAACCAGCATAGCTACCACAGCATCTTGCAGCGGCATGCTATTCCATCCGCTTTGCGTTTAGTTGGACCATCATTTATTTTTCAACAGGACAATGACCCCAAACGCAAAAGGCACAACAAGTTCTAAGCACCTCTGGGAACTCCTTCAAGACTGTTGGAAGACCATTTCAGGTGACTACCTCTTGAAGCTCATCAAGAGAATGCCAAGAGTGTGCAAAGCAGTAATCAAAGCAAAAGGTGGCTACTTTGAAGAACCTAGAATATGACATATTTTCAGTTGTTTCACACTTTTTTGTTATGTATATAATTCCACATGTGTTAATTCATAGTTTTGATGCCTTCAGTGTGAATCTACAATTTTCATAGTCATGAAAATAAAGAAAACTCTTTGAATGAGAAGGTGTGTCCAAACTTTTGGTCTGTACTGTGTATATATCTATATATATATATATATATATATATATAGATATATACACATTTTTTTTTAAACAGGATTGATTAAATATCATCATATTAACCATTTAAGGTCCACCCTATAGCAGTTTTACTGCTATATGTCCGCCGGCACCCACGATCATCAGCAGAGAGGCATAACAGCAATCTTTCTGTGTAAAGAAGGCAGATTGTCTTTCTGACAGAACGGAAGGGATTTTCACCTAGTAAAAGCACCTTACACAGTGTAGTAAAACACTGGTTAGGCACACAGTTAATTCTTTGATTGACCCCTTCCCAACCAGTGTCATGCTGATGAAAGAGACACTTCTATTGCCAGGGATTTTCAAAGATCTCTCCAAAACCTGGAAGTAAATTGTACTCCTCTGTCGGAAACTATGTTGTCAGGAACACCATGCAATTTAACAATTTCTTAGATAAAAATATTTGCTGTGTCTGAGCCAGAGGGTGTGCCAACCATTGGTAAAAAATTTGCCATCTTTAAAAGGCGGTCCACTACCACCAGGATTATAGTGAATCCCTCAGCAGGAGGTAAGTCAACAATAAAGTCCATGGACATCTTCCTCCAGGGCTGTTCTGGAATAGGTAAGGGCCGTAATAGACCACTGGGACTTGACATTGGAACCTTTGTTGCGTTGGCATATGGTACAGGAACTGACATAATTCTTACAATCCTGTTTCCAACTGGGCCACCAAAAGGAGCGCTGTATGAGATCCGATGTTTTCTGTATCCTGAAATGACCTGCAAGCTTGTGGTCATGGAAGGTTCTCAAGACTTGAGGTCTCACTTGTTGAGGAATGAAAATATTGTCCTAAAACCATAGCAACCCATCTTGATTCTTCAGGGAGGAGACTTCAGATTCAGTGCACTGGCTGGAGGCTTGTCTGATTGCTGTCTTCAGATCATGTTGGATGAGCAAAAAGTTTTGTGCAGATAAAATGCTACTGGGCTCAGTTGTTTCAGGGGCATCTGGAAACATTCGGGAAAGGGCGTCAGCTTTTCCATTCTTGGAGCCTGGTCGGTAAGACATATGAAAGTTGAACCTGGAGAAAAATAGCGCCCATTGAGCTTGTCGGGGTCTTAGACGTTTCGCTGTTCTGAGGTACTCCAATTATATGATGTGTGAAAATCATGATAGGGTAAGCAGCCCCCTCCAGCAAATACCTCCATTCCTCCAAAGCAAATTTTATGGCCAATAATTCCCAGTCACCCATGTCATAATTCCTCTATGGAGGAGTCATCTTCCGAGAGGCAAAGGCTACAGGGAGTAGGAGAACCTTAGGTCCTTGACGTTGGGACAAGATTGCTCCTGTAGCTATCTCTGAGGCATCTACCTCCAACATATAGGGCAAGGCCGAATCTGGGTGCTGTAATATTGGAGCAGAGGTGAACAGATTTTCAATTTATCAATAGCTATTTGCACCTCTTGAGACCACTGAAACCGGAATCGCTGGCGAGTCAACTAGGTAATGGGCGAAATTATAGTTAAAAAACCCTTCACGAACCTCAGATAGAAATTAGCAAAGCCCAAGAATCGCTGGACACCTTTTTTGTCTACAGGGGCTGGCCATTACAGAATTGCCTTTACTTTTTGTGGGCCCATTGCGATTCCTTCAGTGGATATAACAAGTCTCAAAAACTGTATGACTGTTTTCTCAAAGTCACACGATTCTGCCTTAGTGTAAAGTCTGTGTTTCCTGAGAGTTGCAAGTACTTTCTTTATATGGGTTCGGTGGAGTTCCAATGTGGCAGAAAACATGAGGATGTCGTCTAGATAGACGATGACAAAGTTGTGAATGGAACAATAGAGGGCGCTACTGAGACTATATACAGAGATACTCACTAATAGTGACTAGGTGGTTGATTGTGTACAAAAAAGTTTTAGAACAATGAATTTAACAATACTTGTTAAGTGATAACGTCCACCTGGAATCCCAAACACATAAATACAACAAATTGTGATAGTGGGATGTCAGAAGAAATCTTCTTGAGAAAATATATATAAATTGGAAAGGGTCCGTGTATAATTAAAGCAGGATTGTGATGTGCTGGTTCTGGGATGTGCGAAAGCCTTCACCATTGGATAGTTTGTGTTCCACCTCGAGTGCTGGGGAAGCGCTAAATGCTTACCAGATGATTAGACCTCTCCTTTAAAAGTAGGTCTGATGGGCAGGTCAGGATAAGTGCCTGAACACTAAGGGCATGCTGGACCAACCAGTTCCACAATGTTAGCAGGTAGGCTCATCAATGCATGGAAATATGAATGGAGAAAATCATGGTGCAGTAACGTTTTATTAAAATCAAATAAAAATAAACACACAGCCGATTGGCCTCCTACCCCAGCTGGTGCCTGCCTGGCACTGGGAATATAGCGTGTCACAGCCTGTATCTCCAATGGCCGAAGATTTGTGTGTAGCAGACAAGTCCGAGCTTGGTGGGTTCAGGTAGGCTCAAACGGAGGGCTTGTAAGCCGTGCTGGATGCCAGAGTAGAAGCCGCCGACATATGTTTCGCACGTTGTGCGTCTTCAGGGGGGCGTGTCTGGCTGCTGGGGTTTGTGGGATTTGTAGGCTGCGATGGACTCTGCGTGCTGCGTGGCTCTGGAGCGGAGCGTGACTAGCGCTGTCATTCCCAGGGCCACGCTCGTGCACACAGCAGATTAGCTTTCTACACAAAGGATTTACTTGTTGTTTAAACCAAATCATTTTGCAGCTAAGATTAATCTAACTGTCTTCTGATTAGACAAATAGATTACGGATTGCAAGGCCATGTAGACTTATACAGATTGTGAAACAATTGTACAAAATATGATATATATAAAAAAATATAAAAAATATATATATATATTTTTTATATTTTTTTATATATATCATATTTTGTACAATTGTTTCACAATCTGTATAAGTCTACATGGCCTTGCAATCCGTAATCTATTTGTCTAATCAGAAGACAGTTAGATTAATCTTAGCTGCGAGATGATTTGGTTTAAACAACAAGTAAATCCTTTGTGTAGAAAGCTAATCTGCTGTGTGCACGAGCGTGGCCCTGGGAATGACAGCGCTAGTCACGCTCCGCTCCAGAGCCACGCAGCACGCAGAGTCCATCGCAGCCTACAAATCCCACAAACCCCAGCAGCCAGACACGCCCCCCTGAAGACGCACAAGGTGCGAAACATATGTCGGCGGCTTCTACTCTGGCATCCAGCACGGCTTACAAGCCCTCCGTTTGAGCCTACCTGAACCCACCAAGCTCGGACTTGTCTGCTACACACAAATCTTCGGCCATTGGAGATACAGGCTGTGACACGCTATATTCCCAGTGCCAGGCAGGCACCAGCTGGGGTAGGAGGCCAATCGGCTGTGTGTTTATTTTTATTTGATTTTAATAAAACGTTACTGCACCATGATTTTCTCCATTCATATTTCCATGCATTGATGAGCCTACCTGCTAACATTGTGGAACTGGTTGGTCCAGCATGCCCTTAGTGTTCAGGCACTTATCCTGACCTGCCCATCAGACCTACTTTTAAAAGAGAGGTCTAATCATCTGGTAAGCATTTAGCGCTTCCCCAGCACTCGAGGTGGAACACAAACTATCCAATGGTGAAGGCTTTCGCACATCCCAGAACCAGCACATCACAATCCTGCTTTAATTATACACGGACCCTTTCCAATTTATATATATTTTCTCAAGAAGATTTCTTCTGACATCCCACTATCACAATTTGTTGTATTTATGTGTTTGGGATTCCAGGTGGACGTTATCACTTAACAAGTATTGTTAAATTCATTGTTCTAAAACTTTTTTGTACACAATCAACCACCTAGTCACTATTAGTGAGTATCTCTGTATATAGTCTCAGTAGCGCCCTCTATTGTTCCATTCACCATTATTTATAGTCACATACTATATCACTGAGGAGCAGCACAATATTGTTTTCTTATCTCCACACTAGTGGATATCACCAATTATTTGGTTTTGGCGCGGAATACACATTTTTTCCTTTGATGACAAAGTTGTCAAGGAAATCTCGAAAGATGTTGTTTACCAGGTGTTGGAAGGTAGCCGACGCTTTGCATAGTCCGAATGGCATAACAAGGTATTCAAACTGTGATCTGAAAGCCGTCTTCCACTCATCTCCCTCTCGAATTCAAACCAGATTTTAGGCTCCACATGGATCCAGCTTAGTAAAGATCCGAGCAGTTCGGAATCTCTGGAAAAGTTCTGGGACAAGAGGGAGCGGGTAACAATGTTTAATGGTGATTAAGATCTCTATAATCCACACAAGGTCTGAGAGTACCATCTTTCTTCTCAACAAAGAATATACCAGCTTTTCAAGGTAAACTCAATTTCTGATAGAGGGAATATCCGGCCAAACGGAATCTAAGTTCCTGGTAGCAGTGCAATTGGACAGTCATAAGCTTGATGGGGTAGAAGATTGTCTACTTTTTAAAATCAAAAACATTCATAAACTCTTGGTAAGCCGTGGGGACATTCTGATGAGTATTTGGTATTGACTGAACAGTCAAACAGTTGACCAAGTTGCTGGGAGCTGGGACAAAGCAATGCTGTTAACAATAGACAGAGAAAAAGGATATTTCTTTCTTGATCCAATTTATTTGAGGATTATGGGCCTGTAGCCATGGAAGTCCCAGAATGATGGAGAACATGGGTGAGCATATAGCATCAAAACAGATGAACTCTTGGTGACCAGAATCTGTGATGGTAAGGATGGGTCTGGTTTCCTCAGTAACAGGTCAAAAACAGGGTAAGGGACCATTGGCTAAATGTACTTGAAGGCTTTGCTTCTTGCCCTGGAAAGTCTTTTGGCCAGGGAAAAGTACAAGAAGCAAAAGTGGTCTGCTCCTCTGCAGTATAGACAAAGATTGACCTGTCGACGGCATTGCTTTTCATCAGGTGTGAGCGGACCAGATCCAACTGCATAGGTTCAGTTTCTGAGACAGGAATGGAAAAAGAACTAGGCCAAGGAGAAGGAACAGGTGGAATACTGGGTAACATCTGTTACCCAGGATGAGAAGGAAGTAGGGTGAGAGGTTTGAAATTGTTCAGACCGCCGATCCTGCAGGTGTCTGTCAAGTTTTAAGTTGAATCAGGCCTTCTAGGGTGGTGGGTATCTTGACTTGGGCCAGTTCATCTTTGAGAGTTTCTGAGAGGCCTGGTCGGTATTGGTATTTGAGAGTAGCCTCGTTCCACCCAGTGTCAGCAGACCATCTTTGAAAGTCAACGGTATAATCTTCTACCGGGCGTTTACCCTGAAGCAAGGCATACAGAGAGGCTTTGGCTGTTGCTGAGTGCTGTGAATCATCATAGACCTGTGCCATTGCTTCAAAAAAGTTGTCTACAGAGTTCTATACAGGGCTAATTTGTTTAACCACTTGCTTACTGGGCACAAATACCCCCTTCCTGCCCAGGCGAAATTTCAGCTTTCAGCACTGTGTCGCTTTAAATTAAAATTGCGCGATCGTGCGACGTGCCTTACAAACAAAATTGACGTCCTTTTTTCCCCACAAATAGAGCTTTCTTTTGGTGGTATTTGATCGCCTCTGTGTTTTTTTTTTTTGCGCTATAAACAAAAAAGAGCGACAATTTTGAAAAAAAACACAGAATATTTTTTACTTTTTGCTATATTAACCACTTTAGCCCCGGGCCTGTTTTTCAGATTCGGTGTTTACGAGACTAAAACATTTTTTTTTGCTATAAAATTACTTAAAACCCCCAAACATTATATATTTTTTTTTCTAACACTCTAGAGTATAAAATGGCAGTCATTGCAATACTTTTTGTTACACCGTATTTGCGCAGCGGTCTTACAAGCGCACTTTTTTTGGAAAAAATTCACTTTTTTAAATTAAAAAATAAGACAACAATAAATTTGGGCCAATTTTTTTACATATTGTGAAAGATAATGTTACGCCGAGTAAAATGATACCCAACATGTCACGCTTAAAAATTGCGCCCGCTCGTGGCATGGCGTCAAACTTTTACCCTTAAAAATCTCGATAGGCGATGTTTAAAAAATTCTACAGGTTGCATTTTTTGAGATACAGAGGAGGTCTAGGGCTAGAATTATTGCTCTCGCTCTAACAATCGCGGCGATACCTCACTTGTGTGGTTTGAACACCGTTTTCATATGCGGGCGCTACTCGCGTATGCGTTCGCTTCTGCGCGCGAGTTCGTCGGGACGGGGCGATTTAAAAAATTTTTTTTTTTGTTTTCGTATTTATTTGTATTAATTTTACCAATTTTTAACACTAAAATAAAAAAATAAAAAAAATTATCACTTTTATTCCTATTACAAGGAATGTAAACATCCCTTGTAATAGAAAAAAGCATGACAGGTCCTCTTAAATATGAGATCTGGGGTCAAAAAGACCTCAGATCTCATATTTAGGCTAAAATGCAAAAAAAAATAAATAAATTTTAAATGTCATTTTTCAAATGACATTTAAAAAAAAATGTCTCATTAAGACGCTGTTTGGAACTGACGTTTGACGTCACTTCCGCCCAGCAGAGCTACGGGGATGGACGAGGGAAATTTTTTCCCTCACTCGCATCCCCGCTGACCAGACGAGCGCACCCGATCGCCTCCGCCGCTACCGACGGCTCCGGTAAGCGGCGGAGAGCGCGGGAGCGCAGCGGGAGGGGGGGGGGGGACGCTCGTCCGCCACCGATAACGGCGATCTCGCGGCGATTCCGCCGCGGAGACCGCCATTATCGTTTACCCGACCGCCCACAGAAGAGATGGATATCTCGGTTGTGGCAGCAGCTGCTGCCGTTACCGAGATATCCATCTCTAAAGTGCCGACGTATACCTGCGGTGGGCGGTCGGGAAGTGGTTAAAAATCCAATTTTGTTAAAAAAAAAATATATTTTTTTCTCAGTTTAGGCCGATATGTATTCTACATATTTTTGGTAAAAAAAACAATCGCAATAAGCGTATAGTAATTGGTTTGCGCAAAGGTTATAGTGGCTAGGAAATAAGGGATAGAATTCTGACAATTTTTTTTTTTTTTTACTAGTAATACGGCGATCTGCGAATTTTGTCAGGACTGCGATATTGCGACGGACACATCGGACACTTTTGACACATTTTTGGGACCATTCACATTTATACAGCGATCAGTGCTATAAAAACGCACTAATTACTGTATAAATGTGACTGGCAGTGAAGGGGTTAACACTAGGGGGTGAGGAAGGGGTTAAATGTGAGTCCTGGGTGTGTTCTAACTGTGTGGGGGGAGGGGGGTGACTGGGGGAGGTGACCGATGCTGTCTCCCTATGTACAAGAGAAACAGCATCTGTCACCTCTCCCTGACAGGACGTGGAGCTCTGTGTTTACACACAGAGTTCACGTCCCTGCTCTAAAACTGCCGATCAGCGGGTACCTGGCGGACATCGCGACCGCCAGGCACGCGCATCGGCATCTCGGGGACCAGCCGGGTGCGCGCCCCCCAGTGGCCAGAGAAAGCTATGCCGTCAATTGACGGCAGCTTAGATATTCAGATCCCCTAAGCTGCCGTCAATTGACGATGAGCGGGGCCTCAAGTGGTTAAACAAGTTATGGGCCCATGCTTCCTAGGATAGAAGGGATGAACCCCACTTTCACAGACTCAGAAGACGGTTCTGGGCTGGCAGGCTCGATGCAACGAGCAAGTATTTTTGAAGGCTCTGAATTTCTTCTGATTCCCCAGGATGTGTTCACGTGTAGGAACTCTTGGTTCAGGGGTTACCACCGTTGCTCTGTCGGCCTCTGACATAGCTGGATTGTATTGTCAGGTACCTTTTCCGAGGCCAAGATGCTGAGAGAGGTTCTTCTTGCGGCTAAGTGCAGTATACCCCTGAAGGTGGTACAAAAGTTATAGGGCTCAAAGAAGCACAGGTTGCCAGCAGGTTGGGAAGACTTGAGCTGATGATCACTTGGAGACTTTGCTTGAGAAGATGATAAGGAGTAATTCGGACACTAGTAAAAGCCTGGCTGAGTGTAAAACACAGGAGAGCAGATTGGAGGCTGTGGTGAGGCCAGCTGAGGGTCAATCACAGGTAAGTGATAAGCCAGGCCGGGGGTCAAACACTTGTAATTAGTGAGGTGCGAGTATAGCAAAGTCTGTGAGCCAAGCCGGGGTACAATGCTGTTAATCAGGCAGGTCCAAGAATAGCAAAGTCCGTGAGCCAAGCTGGGGGTCAAACACTGAAGAGGAGATCATAGCAGGTCAGGAGGCAATCCAAGGTCACAACAGGAATCACTTAAAAGTATAACACAGGTTCAGGAACAGGGAAAAGCTGATGACAATCCAGCAACTTGGGTCAGACAGAGGCAGCCTTTTATAGGCCAGCAGGGGGAACCACCTGTCACATAATGCGCCTATGGCGCCCATTCCTTCGACTGCCAAGATTCCACGGCCTATTCTCTAAACACTATGTTTCTGACAGCATGACTAATAGTTGTCCTGTGAACAGATTTTTCCACCTGAGCTGTGAATCTATGCAGCTCCTCCAGAGTTACCATGGGCCTCTTGGCTGCTTCTCTGATTATTGCTCTCCTTGCCCAGATTGAACAGTGCTTCGTGAGATGTTCAAAGCTTGGGATATTTTTTATAACCTAGCCCCACTTTAAACTTCTCCACAACTTTACACCTGACCTGTCTGATGTGTTTGTCAGGGACTAAGGCCACGTACACACGATCAGAGCAAACCGATGAGACTGGTACGACGGACCGTTTTCATCAGACCACCGCTGAAGTGGTCTGATGTGCGTACACACCATCAGTCCAAAATCCCATCGGGCCAGAACGCGGTGACGTAGAACACAACGACGTGCTGAAAAAACAAAGTTCAATGGTTCCAAGCATGCGTCAACTTGATTCTGAGCATGCGCAGGTTTTTGGTCCGATGCTTTTGTGTACTAACCATCATTTTGGCCTGACGGACAGGTGTCCATCGAACAGATTTTAAAGCAAGTTTTAAAACTTTGGTCCAATGGGCCGTACACACAATCAATTTGGTCCGATGAAACTGGTCTTCAGGCCAGTTTCATCGGACCGGTCTGATCGTGTGTACGCGGCCTTACCTTCTGATCCCGTCAAGCCACCATTCAGGGGAAACAGCAACGTTCCTTTACAATTGCACGCCATCGCGCGTCCAGTGCTCGTGCACCCGCGCCAACGGCGCGGGAGCACGCGTGTGCACGTTAATCCGGTTTGGCGCCAGATTTGCTTTAAACACTTAACAACTGCCCACTGTAAATATACATCCTGTTTTTAAAGCTGCTGCCACAACCAAGATATCCATCTCTTTAGTGGGCGGTCCTGTCAATGATAACAGCGGTCTCCGTGGTGGGATCGCCGTTATCGGTGGCGGGAGAGGGGCCCCCCCCACTCCCGCCACTCTCCTGCGCCCTCCGCCGCTTACCGGAGCCGTCGGTAGCGGCGGAGGCGATTGGGTCCTTCGGCTGTCTGTGTGTGGATGTGAGTGAGGGCAAAATGGCCCCCACCAGTCCCCATAGCTTTTCTGGGCGGAAGTGACGTCAAAACGTCAGTCCCGCCCATGCGTCTTAAAGAAAACGTCTTTTTTTGTCATTTAGGTCTAAATATGAGATCTGAGGTCTTTTTGACCCCAGAGCTCATATTTAAGAGGACCTGTCATGCTTTTTTCTATTACAAGGGATGTTTACATTCCTTGTAATAGGAATAAAAGTGATAATTTTTTTTTCCAGTGTAAAAAATTATAAAAAAAATAAAAATAAATAAGAAAACAAAATTTTTTTTTATCAAAGTGCCCCATCCCGACGAGCTCGCGCACAGAATTGAACGCATATGCGAGAAGCGGCCGCATATGAAAACGGTGTTCAAACCACACAAGTGAGGTATCGCCACTATCGTTAGAGCGAGATCAATAATTCTAGCCCTAGACCTCCTCTGTAACTAAAAAAATGCAACCTATAGAATTTTTGAAACGTCGCCTATCGAGATTTTTAAGGGTAAAAGTTTGACGCCATGCCACGAGAGGGCGCAATTTTTAAGCGTGACATGTTGGGTATCATTTTACTCAGCGTAACATTATCTTTCAATTATCTTTCATTATCTATAAAAAAATTGGGCAAAATTTATTTTTGTCTTATTTTTTAATTGAAAAAGTGATTTTTTTCCCAAAAAAAAGTGCACTTGTAAGACCGCTGCGCAAATACGGTGTGACAAAAAGTAGGGTGTTAAAAAAAAAATTATATATAGGGCCAGATTCAGGTAGATGAGAGTATCTTTCCTCTGGAGTAACGCTTCTCATTTACGTTACTCTGAAGACCCTTTCAGCGCAAGTCCTGTAATTCACATAGCAGTTGCGCGTAAACTTGCGCCAGAGTAACGATAATGCGCTGGCGTAACCCGACGCAAGTGAAACTGGGTGTGATCATATGTAAATGATGGGCGGAGCCCAGCGCAGAGGCTTACGTTCAGCGCATCATCCACGGAGCATGCGCAGTGAGTGCGGCTCCACTCGCCCCCTTGTGCGCATGCTCACAACTTCCGTCGGCACCACTTCCTGGGAAACGTCAGCGCAATGCGTTCCGCTGGGCGCTTAAAAGCGCTGGCGGAAACGCCATTCCGGCGCAAAAGTAGTTCCATTTCCCCCCACCCCAGGGAAGATACTTTTGCCCTGTAATGGCTGCTCCCGCTGCCCCCAAAGAGAGGAGGAACCTAAATTATAATGCCCAGGAGGTCACAGTGATAATATCGGCTATGGAGGCATTTAATGATTTTCTCCATGGTAAAAAAAGCAGGAAGACCAGCCGGGAGAGAAAGCAGGCCATCCTGGACACCATAGCTGCCAGGGTCAATGTGCTGGGGTACTCCACCCGGAGTGCTTCAGACATTCGAAAAAAAATCAATGACCTGCGGCGCAAGGTGAGGGGCAAGGTGTCCACCATTAGGAGCCATGAGAGGGGCACAGGTGGTGGTCCCCCATGTCCTGTCACCCTGACCGCGGAGGAGGAGGTGGTCGCCCGCTGCCTGGACAGGGAGCAGTTGGAGGGGGTCCCTGGCTATGACTCCGTAGAGGAAGGCTCCAGGACAGGTAAGTGATTTTTACCCCCTTTTTGGTGTGTTGCATGTGGGGGGCGGGGGTGGGTACATGTGCCAAGTGTGTGGGACCACCAACATGTGTCTGCTTTGTGTCATCCACAGATGACGGTGCTGGGCCATCTCGTGCCGGCCAGTCCACCCCAACCCCCCAACGGGATGCTGAAGACGAGGCCCTGGGTGCTGGAGACACCGAGGTGGAGGAGGAGAGTGCCCACACCACTTCAGCAGAGGTGGTTGTGGAGGAGCCTGTCCCTGAACAGGAGTTCATTTTAATGTTGGAGGAGTCCTCCTCCTCTGCAGGGCCCTCTGTGATCCCCTCCCCCATCCTAGGTAGCCCCTCAAGGGCGACTCCATCCCCACGGGGACAACCTTCCTCTGCCCCCAGGAAGGCCACCCGGAAGACCAGGGGGGTGTGTGATTTGGTCGAAGACCAGGTGCTTTTGGACCACGCGAAACAGACCCAGCAAATGGGGGAGATGGCTGGCCACCTAGACAGGGTCGCAGACAGCCTGGGCTCTATGTCACAGCTGCCCAGTCGCGTGCAGGGCGTTGTGACCAGCCTGGGGGAGGTGCAGGCTGATATCCGGCACTTGACAGCAGCTGTTCGAGACAACACTGCTGCCATTCGGGAAGAGGGGAGGCAGCGGCAACGTGACCAGCGGCATCAGATCACACGCCAGCTGAGGATGCAGGCCCAAACAAATTTGTATCTGAGCCGTATCGCTGTGGCATTGGAGGGCATGCAGCCAACAGCTCCCAGGAGTGGCCCACCCGGGGATCAGCCTCCTCCTGATGCCCCCCCACCACCACCACCACCCACTCCCTCCAGGCAGATGAGGAGCCCGAGAGTGCCCCCAAGGAGGAGCCCCCGTCATCCCAGATGAGGGTTTTTTGTTTTTTTGGTTGTTATATATTTTTGTTTATACTCAGGACATGAGTTTATTTATTTTATTTATTATTATTGTTTATACTCAGGACATGAGTTTTTGTTAATTTTTTTGGTTCTCAGGTTATGAGATTTTATTTTTATTTTTTGATACTGCACACGTTGCAGTGTGAATGGTGTGTGAATGTGAGAGGGTGGCACTCCTGAAAGTAAGGGGTGTCACCCTCGGCCGTGGTGGTGAAGTTAACCCCACGGCTGAATGAATGACGTGTGAAAGGTGTGTGAATGGACAGTGACATCATTGGGGCCTTGACGCGGCGTTACTGCTCCCAACTCCTACATGCTGGACTTGGGCTAATCCAATGCGATGTGCATGTGATGTGTGTGATCTAGGGACATCAGTGGTGTACATGCGTGCACTGTCTGTGTTAGTAATGTTTTGGTTTAGTGTCCAAAGATGCCTACGGCGAGGACCCTCCTGACTGCTCTTCCATCAGCAGACTGGGTGTCCTCTGGCAGGTGGGGACTGTGTGGGTCGGGGGTCAGGTCATCACGTATGTCAATCTGCAGGCCTTTTTTCATAGCAAAGTTATGTAGTATGCAACATGCACCGATGATCTGACACACAAAGGTAGGGGAATACAATAGGGTCCCCCCGGACTTATCCAGGCAGCGGAAACGGGACTTCAGGAGCCCAAATGTTTGCTCCACCACTCCACGGGTTTTGATGTGTGCTTCATTGTATTTTCTCTCTCCTCTGGTTTGGGGGTTCCGGAAAGGAGTCATTAGATGGGGTCCCAGTGCATATGCAGAGTCACCTGTAAGGTAAAAGACAGGAGAATGTTAGTCATGCATGTGCGACTTCTGTTGTGCATCACGGGAGGGGATAGTCATGCCTGACTCCCATGTCACTCACCAACCAGCCAGCTGTCCCCATACATGTTCTGTTCGAATTCTGCTGGGATGGGACTCTGACGGTATATGAAGCTGTCATGGCTGGACCCGGGGTGTTTGGCACGGACGTGCCATATGAGGCGTTGGGCATCGGCTATCACCTGTACGTTGATGGAGTGCCAATGCTTCCGATTGCGGTATATGTGCTCTGTGGCACTGGGGGGCTGTAGGGCCACATGTGTGCAATCAATGGCCCCGATGGTGCGTGGGAATCTGGCAATGTTGTAGAAATCTGTCATTGCCTTCAGCCGCAGCTCCTCAGTGGTGGGTCTGATGAACTGGTTGGACATGCGTCTGAGGATTGCAGGGACAACCTGGTGCACACATCTGCTTATGGAGGACTGTGACATCCCAGCCACCACTCCACTTGTACGCTGGAATGATCCACTGGCAAGGAAATGAAGTGTTGCCAGGACCTTCACCAGTGGCTGCACTGCTTGTGAGCGGTGTGTCTTGCTGGTGATGTCACCCTGCAGGGTTGTGGTTAGTTCAAGTATTGCATCTGGGCTGAATCTGAAGAGGCGATACACCTCCTCATCCCCCATGCCAAAGAGGTTCATACGAGTGCGGTATATCCTCTCACGTGCCCGCCTCCTCCGTAGCGAGGGACCCAGTACTAGTCTTAGGACCACGAGTGCCCCTGGCATGTTGGCACACAGAGGTGTTGTCCTTGCTAGTGTTGTTGTTCAGCTTGCTAGTTTCGTCGGTAACGCTGCTGTAGCTGCTCTCCTGCTGACCTGTGACCGTCTGGAGTAAAGATAAAGCAGCCTTTTGTAGAAATAACTTTGCGCCGGACGGACGAGATACGCGCGGCGCATGTAGCCAGCGTATGGTGCTAATCCGATCGTGAATTGGGAAAAATCCCTCATTTGCATATTTGCAGGGGAAATCAATAGGCGCGACTGATGCGCCCAGCGAAAATAAGCGCTGACGATACTCTGGCGTCGGAACGTTCCGCCGGTCGCAAATGACCCGTTATTGGGCGCATCTAGTTTGGTGGGTACGGGCACATAGAAAAGACGGCGCATCATCACAGTTACGCGGCGCATATCCAAATACTCCAGCGCAAGTGTTCGTGAATCTGGCCCATAATGTTTGGGGGTTTTAAGTAATTTTCTAGCAAAAAAAAAAGTTTTAGTCTCGTAAACACAGAATCTGAAAAACAGGCTCGGTGATTAAGTGGTTAAAAACTCACTGGTATCTGCCTGATCTGCAGTTTTGTGTGTACTTGCATCTGAAAACCTGATCATCTGATTGAACTTCTGATTGAACCTTTGACCCGGCTTGCTAACTATCTGATTGATCCACTGCTGCCAGACCCACCTGCCTGTACCACGACTATTCTCCAGCCTTCCGCATCTAATCATCTGATCATCCGTTGTGACCCGGCTTGTCTGACCCTGCTACCTATTAACCTGCCTACCTCATAAGCTTATTGCCGTTGTAGCCGCAACTCCAGTTAGGGTCGCTGACCCCTTCCTCTGCTTTAGTGTTTTCAGCATCTCCACGTCAGAGACTCACCTACCTGCTGCTATTCTACACCACTCCGGCGCTCCTACGCCGCTGTGCTCTGAGCCTGCTGTTCCCACTCCAGCGGCTCGTGAACCAGAGCTGTGAGAGAGGCCCTCCTGCGACCAGACTCTACTAACCAGGTACGTGATACCTAACAGTGTTCCTTGGTCTTCATGATGCTGTTTGTTCATTAAGGTTCTCTAACAAACCTCTGAGGCTTCACAGAACAACTGTATTTTACATTAAGATTGAATTACACACAGGTGGACTCTATTAATTAGGTGACTTCTGAAAGCATTTGGTTCCACAAGACTTTAGTTAGGGGTATCAGAGTAAAGGGGGCTGAATACAAATGTACCCCACACTTTTCACATATTTATTTGTAAGAAAAAATTAAAACCATTTATAATTTTCCTTCCACTTCACAATTTATGTGCCGCTTTGTGTTGGTCTATAACATAAAATACATTTACGTTTTTGGTTGTAACATGCCAAAATGTGGAAAATGTCAAGGGGTATGAATACTTTTTCAAGGCACTATATACATGGTATATACATATATATATATATATATATATATATATATATATATATATATATATATATATATATATGTAGCACTACCCCCGCATGAGCTGCTGGTTAGTTTTGGGTCGCTGTCCAGGGTGAAAGAAGAGTCAGAAGTATTTCAATGTCCACACACAATGTACCTCTTTTCTCTTGGGTTTATTTGGGAGAACTTTAGTAGAAAAGAGGGGTGAGGGTGGAAGGGTAGGTCAGTTCAGGTGCACAGTCACAAAGTAAGGAAACACTCCTGTTTCCAGCAAACAGTTCTCGTCGCCACTCTAGCCAGAGTGGGTATTGTTAACCCGGATAGGTCCCTCTCACTGGCCTAGCAGCCGGGATGACACACAAAATAAAGTACAGTCTCTGCCACAGACCTTCCTTTGTCGTGAGATACTTTGGTCCGGAATACTCTGCCACAGGATTCAGCACCCAGATCTCTCTAGCTTTCCTGAATAGAAACTTTAGTCCCGACAGGCGACACTGTCAGGCCTCTCGGTGTACGATGCATCCTTAGATGAAGTTTCCAGGTCTTCTCCCAAGCCTCTTGCATGGTCCTTACCAGGATAGGTACTCCGCTGGTCTCCTTCATCAAGTGGCTTCCTCCCGCGGGATGGACAGCACAGGATCACCTCTGCGGTACAGGCCCCAGTCAGGCTACTGGGCCCACCAGACGAAGCCGCAGCCCCAGGCCAACGTGGTCACTAAGGTAGGATTCACAACACGCACCTCCGGCCAGGCGGGCTAGGAGGTGCGAACGGACAGACCCTGCACCAATGGCATCTGTCCCTTAAATACCCCTCCCAGCATGCACAGTGGGTGACCACTCCCACTGATTCGTTGCTGAGGGGAACACTCAATGTACCATGACCTGACTGCAGCCACCCTTGGCCTGGGGTCGTAATGACACCCCCAGACGATCAATGGTGGATCACTCACAGTCTAGCCATGGCTAGAACAGAGGCTAAATTGCCCTTTAATCATTCTGGTCTGAGCCAAATAACAGCTCAGACCCCCACTAAATTTAAGGCAGCGCCTGTTCATCAGGCACACGGTGCTACATATATATTTATATATACAAACACACAGTTGTATACTGTGATGTGATTAGTCAAAGCAGAAGCCAATCAGCGGATGCCAGCCAATGGATGTCCACCACACCTACCGATCGTCGAGAAGAATCACAAGAGCGGGCAAAACACATTTCTTTTAATATGGGTTTCATATTCAACTGTAGGTCATAACGGAATGGCACAATCCTAAAACAAAACATGGCAACGAGTAAACAAATGGAATAACCACTGTTCCTGCATATCCTTAGTTCTTAATACTGTGTATTGCCCCCATAGCCTAGATTCACATTGGTCCAATTTGACATGCGATTTGACATGTCGAATCACATGCTAATGCGACGCTGCACAGATTCCCAAAAGTACTGTACTAATTTTGCTGACTTTGGGGGCGATTTGTTTAGACATTTGTGCAGGAACTCAAAGTCGGGCTACATTGCCGGGTTGAAATTGCGCAAGTTCAGCTGACCTTGTACGATTTCTAACCCGCAGCAATGTGAACCTAGACTTAAAGGAACACTAAAGATTCGTTTTTTATTAGTTCAATTGATTACTGTAAGCTAGAGCATTTAAATATCACTTACCTCGTTTTTCCTTTTGACTTCCAAAATACAACAATCCAGGTTTGAAAATGCCATTTCCTGTCTCTCCTCTTCTTGCTTTCCACCAGCACCTGCATGGTGGAAAGCAGAATGTGCTCACCCCCTCCCTATGACTACAGCCCTGCGTGACGATGCTCTCTTAACCCTCATAGGCATGGAGACTAAGCCTAATAGGAACTGTAGTTCCCATTAGGCCGTGATTTAGCAAGAATGAACACGCACTGCAAACCAGGAAGTCAGTGAGAATAATGATTCAGGAGTGACAGAGGTGAATAAAACAGCTCAATTTCAACAGGTATCAAACTAGTTATAATGCAAAACATTACTTTTTACTTTATCAGCTACTGTCAGACTTTAATTTAAGAGGGAAATATTTTTGTCTTTACAACCCCTTTAAGCATCAATGACAGTGTGCAGTCTTGTAGGTGGTATAGCTGCCCATTCGTATTGGCAAAATTCCTCTAGGTCATGGAGACTGTGATGACCACTCCAGAAGCTTCACCTTTTTCTGTTGCAATCATTGGAGGGTCAGCTTGGCCTTGTGCTTAGGGTCATTGTCATGCTGGAAAGTTCAAGAGCTTCCAATGTGCAGCTTTCATGCAGAAGGATGAAAATTGTCTGCCAGTATTTTCTGATAACATGCTGCATTCATCTTGCCATCAATTTTCACAAGATTCCCAGTGCCTTTAAAGCTCACCCCCCAAACATCAGTAAGTCAACACAATGCTTCACAGTAGGGATGGTATTCTTTTTACTATAAGCCTCCTTGACCCCTCTCCAAACATAGCCCTGACGGTTGTGAAAATAGAGCTCTATTTTGATCTTGTCACTCCAGATTACAGTGTGGCAGAAGCTGTGAGGCATGTCAAGTTGTTGTCGAACATATTGTAATCAAGTTTTTTTGGTGGAATTGGCACAGTACAATCTTCTTTCTGACAACTCAACCATGCAGCTCATATTTGTTCAGGTATTGTCACAACTTGAAACAACTACACCATCTTTTCCTGGAGAAGCTTGTATTTCTCCTGAGGTTACCTGTGTGAATTTCTATGTATTGCACACAAATCTTTTGGCACCTGTGACTGCACTCATTCTTGGTCTACCTGACCATGGCTTGGTAACAAGAGTTCCCTGAATTGTACTGACTGGCATATTCAAGGCATTGGATATCTTTTTATATTCATTTCCATCTTTAGAATGTTCCATTACCTTTTTACGCAGGTATTTTGACAGTTTTTTTCTGTTCCCCATGGCTCAGTATCTAGCCTGCTCAGTGCATCCAAGTGAGAGCTAACAAACTCATTGATTATTTATACCAAGCTACTAATTGTAATTTAGAAAGCAACAGATGTGGGAAATTAACCTTTAATTGCCAGTTTAATCTGTGTGCATCACTTTGTGTGTATGTACCAAGGCCAAACATTCTAGGATATGTAAACTTTTGAGCAGGGCCATTTAGGTGATTTCTGTTATCATTATGATTTAAATATGTAATAAATGGCTTCATATGATCACTATCCTTAAATAAAAGACATGAACATGTCATATTTTCAATATCAATGCCAAAAGTTCACAATTTCTGCCAGGGTATGCAAACTTTGAGCACAAGTGTGTTCATGTTTATTATTCTACACATACACACAGACATCTAGTGACATGTCTATATCGAACTGTCAAAATAGAAATAAAGTCCTAACTAACTGCAACATCCACACATGCTGAGCAAGGCATGCCTCTAGTTCATCAGTACAAATAGCCACTGGCCCAACCTATAAATAAGCAACCAATAAGCAACACTGTACATAGAAATACAGAAAGATGCACCAGACCAGACTGCTGATCTTCTGGTGTAATCTCAGCTTGCCTCCTGACCATAACCTGGTGCTCTTCCTCCTCAGCCATAGATCACCTTGCTTTCAGTTTGCTGTGTGTTCCAGTGTCCTGGCTAACTGAAACATGCAACATGCTGAGCTAGGTATGCCTCTAGCTCATCAGTAAAAACAAATAGCCACTGCCCTCACCTATAAATAAGCAATAAATAATTAATACTGTACATAAAAATACAGGGGTGCACCAGACCAAAACCAAATGAAAAAGTCCAAGATGACTTTAATTGTTGGTCATGTAAAACCAACCAACATGTTTCAGGGACAACACCACTCCCCCTTCATCAGGACTAAACAAAGAATAAAACTTGGATGGACTTAAAGAAAACAGTGACTTCACAGTTCTATATTAGAACCTGTAATGAACTCTCCACATAGAGTAACAACTTGACAACAGTTGCTGAGCAGGAACTTCAGCATCCTTCCAGCATCTCTTTGAGTTTGTTTTGCTCAAATGATTTCTTACACTAGACAGGTCTCTCTGTGTCAGGACAGCATCAGAAGACAAAATGGCCACGTGCCATTGCACAGCACAAAAGTTATACCCAAATAAAGAACATTATACGAGAAAAGATATACCCAGTCGGTTGCGTGTCCACACACATTTAAGCAAATGTGAGCAAACAAATACATATGGACATGCTGCATATATGTATACACGTGCAGGCACTTTGCCACACATGCCTTATCCCAATCTTGGCAGACAGCCAATTTAATGTAAATGTAAACCCTCACATATACCCAGTGAAGTGAACAGCCTCAGATGATACACAGGAATCCAAAAAAATCTTCCTACATAAGTTTTACATGTATATCTGCTGTCTTCAGCTTTATATATTCTTTAGAAAGTTCAGATCGTGTTAAGAGATTTTCTCTTCCTGGTTAGCACTGCAGTGAAGCCTGGGCATACAACCAAGGCAGCTGATTGGAGGAAAGGCACACACCCCCTGTCTTTATAGGTAGATACGTTCATAACTGTTCATTAAATCATTCAGTTCTAAGCTAATCTATTTATAGCATCCTCCCCAACACAAAACTCAGGCTGCATTTATCTCCTGTGTCTGAGAACTTGTCAGACGCTCTCATGCTTATAACAGAAGAATGGGGCAGGAGACAGCTACAGGACATAGGGCTTTGAAGAGAGATATAAAAACACTGTAGATATATGTGCCCAGGTCAAATTTCATGAATCAGGGTTACGTCTACTTTAGGGACGGAGCTGAGCCAGGAAGTTGTTGGATGGTCTTTAGCTGTTACCCTGAGTCTTAAACCCTGAACCCATTCCTGAGACCTGCTTTTCTGTTGTTGATTCAGCATGCCCTTGGGTTTATCTTCTCTATGCCTCCTGTTTCTGGACTCCTGACTGCTGATCTTCTGGTGTAACCTCAGCTTGCCTCCTGACCATAACCTGGTGCTCTTTCTCCTCAGCCATGTATCACCTTGCTTTTGGTTTGCTGTGTGATCCAGTGTACTGGCTAACTGCAACATCCACACATGCTAAGCTAGGCATGTCTGTAGATCATCAGTACAAAAAAAATAGCCACTGCCCTCACCTATAAATAGCTTTTGCAGCAAGGAGCACATGAAAAAGCAATGCATGCAAAACAAAACCAAAAATTCCAAGCTCAACTTACCGACCATACCGCAACCAACCGAATTATCCTGTCTAACAGTACACATTAAAAAGAGGGGTTAATTTTGCACAACTTGCAAAAACATGCGTAAGCTACAGAGCTCCATCAAAGCACCCAAAGTATTTTCTGTAGTCCTCAAAATTTTGAGAGCCTCCACAGTGGAAGCATATGCATTATAATGGATAGGCAGATTGTGTGCAAACTAAACCCCTGTTTTTAACGCATACTGTTAAACAGGATAATTTGGTTGGTTGCAGGCTGGTTGTCAAGTAGAGCTTGGAATTTGTTTTTGTTTTGCTCCAGCTCATAAGCCCTACTTGCCAATAGATTACCATTCATGCCTGTCCACATGTGACAGAACATGCTTTGTTATTATTAGCATTGCCCACCATTTTTAGTCTCATCTGTATTTACTCACAGTCAGACACAGAGTGACAGGGTTTCTAAAAGACCAATAGGATGCTTGGTAGCTCCTACTAAATAGGAAGCATGTACAGTACTATAGAACCAATTCTGGGAGGTGCCGTTATGCAACATCACATTGTTATGGGACACTAAAAAAGCCAGGTTGTTCATGAATATAAGAGAGATTATGGAAGTGAGTTGGCAGTTCCTGTATAATTAGTAGTGGCACTGCCTGCAAAGTGGGCATGTTCTGGGTGTGACTACCTGGAAAATGGATGAGGCTCCCAAGAACTGGAACTAATATGTTGGCAAGTATGCAAGTATAATGTGCGTGGGTTGAATACACATTTTCTCACATCAGAACTGCTCTTCACCTCATAAAAGTCAATGGAAGTGCAAGAGCAGCTTAGACAGATGTTAGAAACACATAAAGAGGAATTAAGAGGCAAACTCTCACACAAAAGGCAAGATGCTTTTACCCATCTATAGACACCCTAAAGCCCTGTACACACAGCTGGGATTACCGGCAGTATAAAGTCTGCCGGAAATCTTGACAGGAAAACTGCAGGGAGAGCTTTGGCCGGGAATCCCGGCCGTGTGTACAGGGCTTATGCTCCCTCGGCCCTGTCTAGCAGTGTTTTCCATTAGCAAGTCCAGTAAATCTGGCGGGGAAAAAAACACGCCGGGAACCCCGGCGGGTAAATAGAGATCAGGTTCTCTATTTTTCCTGCCGGGATCCCCGGCAGTTTTCCCCGACGAGGGAGCATACAAGCGCGGTTCTTACAGCAAAAAGCTCTCCCAGCAGTTATCTTGCTGGGAAAACTGGTCGTGTGTACGAGGCTTTAGAGTGGTTTGATCATGGCTGTGTTGTGTAAACATAGTAATATATTGCATCACTTTGCGTGGTAGTTTCCAGGAAAGTCTCCAACTTCCAGGCACAACACAAACGCCTATAATTAGCATTGCATTTACAATTTTACAAGGCTTTTTATCTAGATAACTGCAAAAACAGGATGAACCAGTATTTCAAGAAAATTTATTTCGGTGAAAATTCCTTGGATTGTGAGGCAAATTGAAATATCTGGATTAAAAAAAAACTTCTCACAAAACAAATATGGGTCTGCTATTGCTGACCTTCTTCCAAAATTTTTTAGTGGCCTGGCTGTTATGCTGACCCACTTGTCTGAGGCACTGACCAAACAAAAATATGTTCAGGTAATTAAGAAAGTAGGAAAAAAGCTGGAATTGTTTTTTCATTGACCTAAGAACTGAAGCAGGATGATCAGCTTACCAATCAGACAGCAAGCATAGGAGAGAGCAACAGTGGCTCAATGTTCTTCAAATGACAGAATTTGAAGCAATATTGCCTACCATGATGTGCATAATAGGACATATCAGCTGTTAGGCCTCGTGCACACAGGCAGCTGATTATGTTCAAAGTAAATGATGTCTTCTTTTTTCTTTTAAATAACAAACATGTCATTCTTACCTCCACTGTGCAGCTCGTTTTGCACAGAGAGGCCCCAAACATTCTCTTCTGGGGTCCCTCGGTGTCTCTCGTGATGCCTCACTGCATTAGATAACCCCCTAGAACAGGGGTCTCCAAACAAAGGGTCACTTTATTGTCCTTCAGACTTTAGGAGGGCCGGATTGTGGCCAGCAGGGGCAGAACATGTCACAGGCCCAGCATCAACATGAATAAATATGACCCTAGGGTTGGTAGCCAATAGGAGGAGGTGTATTCCCCCTATTAGTAGGAGGTATAGTATCCCATCATAGGGATCGGTGGAAGATATAGTGCCCCAGTGTTGAAGTCAGTGGGACAAATAGTGCCTTATATCAGTGGGAGGAATCATGCCCCAAGGGCCGGATAAAGATTAGCAAAGGGCTAGATATGGCCCTCGGGCCGCAGTTTGGAGACCCCTGCCCTAGGAAAAGCGCTCTCCAGAGGGGGTTACCTAGCAGGCATGCTCCTGAGTCATTCATTCGGCGTCCATAGATGCCAAATGCATGACTCGGCCCAGCCCCCAGTGTCATTGGATTTGATTGACAGTAGCGGGAGCCCATGGTTGTGCTGATATCAATCTATCCAATCAAAGCCGGGACTGTGTGGAGAGGACGGCGCATCCCCGCCGAGGAGATGAAGGGGCACATGTTAGTATAATGGGGGGGCTGGTGACTGACAGGTGTTTTTTCACCCTAATGCAGGGGTGGCCACATGTGGCCCGCGGAGCCCTCTGATGTGGCCCGCAACTTCCTGCTCTGGAATGGTGGGTTAGCAAGCCCAGATCGCAGGTTGCCGACCCGCCATGCGGCAGCATCAGTGTTGTGAATGAAGCTGGTGGTAGAGGAAGAACGGGGCTGAGAAGCAGAACCCCATAACCGATGCTTCCTCTACTGTGCCGGCTTTTGCCACAGGTGGAGTCTATGGAAAAGTTCAGCTAACCCGCAGCATAGATACAGGTGCACTACACTTCAGTGCGAAAGCAGTCTTAGACCCTTTTCACACGATTAGCCTGAGCAAATGGAACCCTCAATTCACCTCCTATAGAGCGACAGATGTCTGTTTAGGCCCACCTACCTCCAATCCGAAAAACAAAAGGAAATTTGTCCCCTTTCATCTGGGTGGATTAGAGGGCCTATAGAGTACCCGTGACCTGTCACCCGCCCGCTCTGCATATTGTGGCCCCCGACTGATTACCAAGTTGCTAAAGTGGCCCTTGCTCTTCAAAAGGTTGGGCACCCCTGCCTTAATGTATAGGTGCAAAAACATGAGCCTTTACAACCCCTTTAAGACTGGATTTTTTAATTTGTTCTTTCATTACCGATGTTGTGGGATTATGTGATTCACACTTTACGCATGCTTTCAGTTTCATCTATTTGGTAGTCTCTCAGACCTGATCCCAGTTAACACACACAGACTGGGGCACTGTTGGGCACATCGTAAGGAGAAAAAGTACAGCGCGCTTTTTAGCCACATTGAATGGAGGCACGCTGTCTGACCTAAAGAACACATTATTTACCCATTGAGTAATCATCCTTGACATGATCAACAAAAGGAAAAGTAAAAAAAAAACACGGGGGCGCATGCGCGGGACCGAGGAAGATGGACGCTTAGTCTCCTCGTTTCGTGATGACGGAACTGTTTTTCCCGGCTAACAGGACACAGATTGTCTGCACTAGCAACTGATCCGGCTCCCGAGGTAGCGGATATCGTCAGGACTCGGCGGGTATGTAAGTCACACCCAGAAACAAACAGCGTTACCGCTCGCAGCAGAAAGCTTCCGCCACTCCAGGCAAGGGGAAAGGTAAGGCTAAGATGGCGCCTGAGCCTCCGGAGCCTGACGACTCCACGCAATTGTCAGAGGACAGTTTACACCAGTTCCCCTCTGCCCTAGCCAGCCCCCTGATGGCAGATCCTGATGCCCTGCTCAATAAATTCCGCTCCATAGTGCGGGATGAAATTACAGCGGCCTCTCGCAAGCTTTCTGCTGACTTAGTTAAGGGTCTTAAAGAACTAGGCAACCGCACAAACCAATTGGAGCAGCATATGGACTTGGCCACCACAGTGCTAGAGGGACATGAGGAGGTAGTAGATAAACTACAGCTTGAACTCCAGAGCATGCAAGACAAGTTGGAGGATGCTGAAAACAGAGCCCGTAGGGATAACCTTCGTGTCTGTGGGATCCCTGAGACCATCACTGATTTGCAGGGAACTGCTATCGCCTTTTTTCAGGAACTTGCTCCTGATATTCCTCCTGAACGCCTGGAATTCGATCGCATACATAGATCTCTGGCTCCTAAACCATCTGAGGGCCCTCCCAGGGATGTCAGTATAAAGTTTCACTATTATCGCACTAAGGAGAGGCTCCTGCAAGCTGCAAGAGATCGCCAGGACCTTTCATTCCAGGGAAATCCCCTTCAACTTTTTGCAGATCTCTCCCCTGTTACTATTGCTAAGAGGTGTAGCCTAAAACCTTATTTGCAGGTTCTGCAATCTCAGGGGATTCGGTACAGGTGGGGGTTCCCCTTCAAGCTCTCTTTCTCTCACAATGGCCGCCAGTTTCACGCTTCTTCCTTGCCAGACCTGCGGCGACACTTTCAGGATCTTCAACTTGACCTCCCTCCTTCTCAAAAGGAAGTACCATCTACATCTACCCACTAGAAATCTTCTCAGCAACCTCGCAGGCCCTCTCAGCTGTCCCAGCAGGAATCACAAGCCCTTCGCTCTCTCCAAGCCAGCGCTTCCAAGATGTCCCTAATGGCTGACAACTGATGTGGTTCATCTGAAAATTCCTGTGTTCTTTTGATGTCTGTTCCTTTTAGATCTTGATATTTCCTTTCGTCAGCTGACTCTCATCGCTCATCGTGGGTCCGGTTCTACGTTATGTTTTTGACCCTATTCAATCTTGGCCCAATCAGACTTGGTGTTTAACTCTCCACATGTTTCTCCCTCCCGTTATTGGTTTGTGGCCATCCCTCATCTCACCCTTCTTAGTTTTTGGTCATTTTGCTCACTGATGGTCTTTTGCCTTGGGCTGCCCCAACTGTGAGATGGCTGCACTGGGCCTTGGAAACATGATTTTTATGTTTACGTGAGCTTTTTGTATGTTTTTATTGTGGAGAATTTGTAGTTGCCTTGTTGGGGAACTTTCTATATTGGTCAGGATACAAGATATTCCATTTTTTTTTTTTTACTTTGTGAGACGCCCCCGTCCATACTGGGTTGTGGGTTACATCCTTCACCTTTGATAGATGGAGTTTACTGACCCTGGGCCTTAGTCTTCATATTTATCTGCCTAATGGCATTGTTTATGCTCATTTTAGGTATTTTCGTAAGCTCCCTTTTTACTTTATTTTTTATTTCCTCTTGTGCCTGTTGATGCCCTTCTTCGGCTGGCCTCTCTTTGTGGGGATCACCCGTGGAACTGGTATTTGAATTATAATATGCTCCTGACACTGACAATGTATTGATGTAACTGTATAGTTTTCTATTTTTCGGTTGTACCTTTCAATAAACAATTATATTGTGTGTCTATTTTTCTATTATACGAAATGGATATGTTTTAGTTACAAAAAACGCCGGGTGGTTCCGTCGGACCACTGCTCACCCAGTTGTGCCGGAACTTGGCCTGGACGTTTGTCCGGATCAACCTCCGACCTCCTTAGTGGGCCTTTGTCCCACTACTATATGCAGCTATGTCGTTTCAGTATTCTTTGATTCAAGTGTTTTTTTATGTTCAATTTCTTTCTGTAACTTACTTTTCTTGTCTCACACTTGCTCTTTTCCCTTTTTCTAATTATCTTTCTTCCTTTGAGTCCGCAGGGTTTAGGCTCGAGAGAAATTGCTCACTTTTTCTCTACATTTAACATGACGCTAAATTGGCTGTCCCTGAATGTTCAGGGCATGAACTCTCCCCAAAAACGTGTGGAAATTTTCAAATTTCTTAAGAAACAGCAGATAGACATAGCATGTCTGCAAGAGACGCATTTTTCGTCGGCCTCTTGTCCTAAATATTTTGATGCTCAATATCCGCAGGTCTACTTTGCCTCTGCCCCGACTAAGCACAGGGGAGTACTCATTGCCTTTCGTAAGTCAGTGCCTTTCAATTGCACTAAACAGATAGCGGACCCGGATGGTAGGTATTTGTTATTGCAAGGTACCATCCAGGATACAGATGTGACTATCATGACGTACAATGCCCCCAACTGCACCCCAGGCCCTTTTTTGACCCATGTTTGTGGCTTGCTGGCATCCCACCAAAAGGGTACTCTCCTTCTTGCGGGAGACTCCAATTTGGCGTTGGACCCTTCTGTGGACAAATATCCTTCGGAACGTGTGGCCCTTTCCCCCGACGCCAAGAAATGTGTTCATTCCTTGCAAACCCATGATTTAGTTGACCTTTGGAGAGAATTTCATCCCCTCACTAGAGACTATACCTATTATTCCCATCCCCATCATTCTCACTCTAGGATTGACCATGTCTTCATGTTAAGGAAACATCTTCCTCTAGTGGTCTCTACATCCATCTTGGCCACCCCTTGGTCGGACCATGACCCGGTCTTGGTGGTTTGTCGCTCTATTCTTGATAAGCCCTCTTCTTCGTTCTGGATACTGAATGACTCGCTCTTGTCCCTCCAGGAGGTCCGAGCGGAAATTTTGAGAGCCTCTACAGACTATTTCCATACTAATTTGGATTCGGTTTCCACTCCTGTAACCCTCTGGGAGGCATATAAGGCGGTCATTAGGGGGTGCTTTATACAGCTTGCTTCGAAACGTAAGAGAGATCGCTGTTTGAAACAACGGGAATTAGAGGCCCGATTGGATGCCCTTTCTAGTGACTTTAAGCATTCTCCCACCCCTGCTAAGCGTAAACTTTTAGACCAAGCTCGTGCAGAGTTGGACCTCTGTCTTACTGATAGTGCTGAGCGTGTTTTACGCTGGTCTCGTCAGGCTTGGTACGCTAAAGCAAATAAGCCAAATCGGATGTTGGCAAATAGGCTCCGTACCTTTGCCCCTAAGCCCATCCCTATTACATTGCGAACTCGACATAATGTGCTTACCGGCAATAAAAGTGAAAGTATTGGAGGAGTTCCGCTACCGACTTACTAAGCTGTACTTGGCGTCTGAGGGTTTGGGTACTCAGGCTACTGATTGCTTCCTTAATAATCTCTCACTTCCCACACTGTCAGAGGCCCATGTGATTTTAATGGACTGGGATATTCAGATTTCGGAGGTCCTTCAATGTATCAAAGATCTTAAAGTGGGTAAGCGACCCGGACCTGATGGCTATACTGCACTTATACAGCAATGTATAATTCTGTTAAGGCAGGCCAATCATTTACTTCGGATATCTTGACTGCTAATATTGTGATGATCCCCAAACCTGATCGAGACCATTCCTCCTGGGCCAATTTTAGGCCCATATCTCTTATTAATGTAGATATGAAAATTCTCACAAAAATTTTGCCCAATCGTTTAAATTCTTTTCTTCCCCGCTTGATTAAAAAAGACCAAGTTGGTTTTGTTCCCCAGAGACAAGCTGCGAACGCTATCCGACGTATATTGCAAGTGCAACATATTGCCCATAATCGCTCGTTAGAATCTATGCTTTTGTCATTGGATGTGAATAAGGCCTTTGACACTTTGTCATGGCCTTACTTAACGTTGGTTCTTCGCCATTATGGATTTAGGACCTCCTTTTTACGATGGATATCTGTTTTATATGACTCTCCCAGGGCAAAAATTAGATACTATGGTTTTGAGTCGCCTCTTTTTAGCATTGGGAGAGGTACGCGCCAGGGGTGCCCTCTCTCACCACTCCTGTTTATTCTAGCCTTAGAGCCATTGGCAGAAGCGGTTCGTTCCCATCCAGATGTAATGGGCATAGATATTGCAGGCGCTTCCCATAAAATATCCCTTTTTGACGATGATATTTTGTTAACTTTGACTTCCCCTAGGATCGCTCCTAGACGCTTTCGGCTCTCTCTCGTTTCTCCGAGTCAATTCTTCCAAATCTAAAATCTAAATCTTTCAATTAATCTCTCTCCTACTATTTTGGAAGACTTGAAAACGTCCTTCCCCTTTCAATGGTACTCCTTGCTTCCTTACCTGGGAATCCTTCTTACCCTAACATATGCCGGATTATATCAGGCCAACTTTCCATCTCTATTTAAAAGATTGTCCGACTCACTTTCTTCCTGGTCCCATCTACCAATGTCCTGGTTGGGCAGAATAACTACAATCCGTATGTCCTATCTTCCGAAACGTCTTTATTTCTTCCTGCCTGTTCCGGTCCCTTCGCATATTTTGCAAATTCATCAACGTAAACTGTTACAGTTTGTTTGGGGTTCTGGTCGCCCTCGAATCAGCAAGCAGATATTGTATGCTCGACGGGTTAATGGCGGCCTTTTAGTCACTAATTTGCAGGCCTATTACACGGCGGCGAACATTGCTCCGCTTTCTCGTCTCCATGATACATATCAGATGCCGTTGTGGGCTACAATTGATTTTGTTGATTCTGACCCTATACCATTCTCTTCACTCCCTTGGCTTCCTTCTACCTACCGTCCAGCGGTCATGGGACCTTGTTTGGCCCACTCTTTACGTCTTTGGGACTCGGTTAAATATTCTGTGGGTTTAATCTCCCCTCATCTTGCGCTTTTACGATTGCGCCATTGTCCTTATTTCCTCCAGGCTGTGAAAATCCGGCGCAATTCTTATGGTGGACCAGGAACGGGTTTACTGATATTCATTCTCTGTTCACTCCCACTAGGATCCTGACATTTGAGGCCCTGCGTTCCTCGCATTATATTCCTTTACGGGAATATTATAGTTACCTACAACTTAGACATTTCCTTCAACATCTTATTAAATTTAGTCCGACTCCTTATACACTGACCCCTTTTGAGGCTATGTGTAGAGCTAGACCCCATTCTGCAGCCCTTATTTCTCTCATTTACTCTTCTATAATTTCGGCTAGAAAACCTCCATTTAGACTATCATTTGCAATGGGAGAAAGACTTGGGTAGACAGCTTGATCCAAAAGACTGGCAGGCTATGACTATAGCTATTTCTAATTCTTCAAAAAATGTCCTTATTTTGGAAAATGCTTATAAAGTGTTGTACAGGTGGTATTACACACCTGCTAGACTGGCCCGTTTTATACCAACCTACTCCCCCCTTTGTTTCCGAGGATGTCCACAGGAGGGTTCTATGGCGCATATTTGGTGGTCATGCCCGAAGGCTTGTAGGCTATGGGTCAGGGTCTATGCTATTATCCGGAATTTATTTCATGTTAACCTCAAAAGGGACCCCTATGAAGCCCTTTTGGGCAAACCTATTGCCGATTTTTTGCGATCGGAGAGACAGTTAGCACAACATATTTTTACCGCAACTAAGATGACAATTGCTAAGGCTTGGAAAACCCTTGTGCTTAGTTATGAGGCTGTTAAAAATCGTGTGAATGATGTTATGGTGAATGAGAAATTAACAGCTATTTTGCTTGACATGCATGATAAGTTTCTTAAAATCTGGCGGCCATGGATCGCGTATGCTCAGCCTTTCCGGTTTGACAATATGCTTCTTTCAATTTAGGGCTCTCCTGGCCTACACCCCGTGGACTCTCTTTTCTGTTTTCCTCTCCTTATTCTTCTCCCTCTCTACTTCTCTCCTTTTCCTTTTCTTTTATTCAAATTTTTTCTTTTTCTTTTATCTAGGTTGCTTCCTTTTATTTACCAGTATATCGTGCTTACGGTGTTGATTGCATATTCCTGTACGGTAGATAGGATTGCTTTGGATAAGATCAGAACTATCTGTATGTTTGTACTTTTTCATTACTCTCCTATGTACATTGACTGCTATATGTTGTATCCATCTATTGATATTCCTGTTTATGTTGGCTAATTTGCTAATAAAACCTTTGTAAAAGGAAAAGTAAAAAAAAAAACACACTGATGGGTAAAATAATATATTTTAACATTATAAAAGGAAAAGCATATGCCTACATAACCACAAATAATACAAGTAATATATTTTTTTTTCCATTGATACATATGTATAGTTTTCTCCAAGTGCATACATAATGATTTGTCACATCAATCTCTGGATTGTTTGTACTTGACATTTTAGTACGTACCATTTACCATTTTATACGCTTGACCAGCTCAGAAATTAGGATTACATAATAAACTGCTGGTATTCAAATACAGATTTATTGCTTTGTCTTTTATTTCTGGACTATGTTTATTTTGAGCTGACAAAATACAAAATAATAATGAGAACTCCACACTGAGTTTTCCTTGCAGGGCTCAAAGCAGAATACACAGTTACAGGTTATATATATGATCTTCAACCAATCAGTTAATTACCTTTAAATATAGTGCCTAAAGATGGAATAAACCCGTTAGGCCCCAACCACAGAGGAAATGTTGTTGTTTAACTTGCTGCATAGAGTCATATGTGGTAATACACAGGCAGGGGTTTTGTTAATATGAAAGATTATAATATGGCTTTTTGAAATCAACTAATAAATGCTTGTGGTGGTTTTGCTGCCTCAAAAGGTTTACCTTCAGAACTAAAAGCTTCATGTTGAAGATGAGAAAAAAATAACTGTTTTATGATTGCCATACACATGTTGCAATTCCACTAAAAATTATTGTTTTATTATTTGACTAAATCTAATTCCAATCTAAAGTTTTAGTCTAAATATATGGCTAATCTTTGCTACCACTTATATTATGTTTGCACATTTTTTGAAAGACCAAATAAAAGCAATTAAATGTGTGGGGTTTAGAGAACTCAATCAGTTTTTAAGCAGCAAGCTCTTTATTATAGAATAGACAGGCTATGGGTTTGATTTACTAAAGCGTGCAAAATCTGTTGCAGCTGGGCATGGTAGCTAACCAGCTCCTAACTTCAGCGTGTTCAATTAAGCTTTGACAAAATAACTTAGAATCGGATTGGTTTTTATGCAGAGCTGCACCAGATTTTGCACCCTCAAGTCTTAGTAAATCTCCCCCAATGTCTTTTTCTGCAATAAAACAAACTTGTATGCTTGTTCACATTCTTCTTTAGAATGTACACTGAGCAGTAAATGCAGCCACAGTGCTGGAATGAATGGGTTATGCCAATCTAACCCTGCCAATGACTGAAGATCTGTAATCTGGCAGAAGACTGGATGGAGATATTGGTGTCAGTGTCAGAGTGAAGGAAAACTAGTTAAGTTTTGCTTTAACCACTTAAGCCCCGAGCCTGTTTTTCAGATTCGGTGTCTACAAGACTAAAACATTTTTTTTTGCTATAAAATTACTTAAAACCCCCAAACATTATATATTTTTTTTTCTAACACCCTAGAGAATAAAATGGCAGTCATTGCAATACTTTTTGTCACACCGTAGTTGCGCAGCGGTCTTACAAGCGCACTTTTTTTGGAAAAAATTCACTTTTTTAAATTAAAAAATAAGACAACAATAAATTTGGGCCAATTTTTTTACATATTGTGAAAGATAATTTTACGCTGAGTAAAATGATACCCGACATGTCACGCTTAAAAATTGCGCCCGCTCGTGGCATCAAACATTTACCCTTAAAAATCTCGATAGGCGACGTTTCAAAAATTCTACAGGTTGCATTTTTTGAGATACAGAGGAGGTCTAGGGCTAGAATTATTGCTCTCGCTCTAACGATCGTGGCGATACCTCACTTGTGTGGTTTGAACACCGTTTTCATATGCGGGCGCTACTCACATATGCGCTCGCTTCTGCGCGCGAGCTCGTCGGGACGGGGCGATTTAAATTTTTTTTTCTGGTTTTCGGATTTATTTTTATTTATTTTACCAATTTTTAACACTAAAATAAAAAAATGTATCACTTTTATTCCTATTACAAGGAATGTAAACATCCCTTGTAATAGAAAAAAGCATGACAGGTCCTCTTATGAGGTCAAAAAGACCTCAGATCTCATATTTAGGCTTAAATGCAAAAAAAAAAAATGTAAAATGTAATTTTTCAAATGACTTAAAAAAAAAATGTCTCTTTAAGACGCTGGGCGGGACTGACGTTTTGAAGTCACTTCCGCCCAGCAGAGCTACGGGGACGGATGAGGGAAATTTTTCCCTCACTCGCATCCCCACTGAGCACGGGAGAGGACCCGACCGCCTCTGCCGCTACCGACGGCTCCGGTAAGCGGCGGAGGGCAGCGGGAGGGGGGGACCCTCGCCCGCCACCGATAACGGCGTTCTCGCGGCGAATCCGCTGCGGAGACCGCCATTATCGTTTGACCGACTGAAGAGATGGATATCTCGGTTGTGGCAGCAGCTGCTGCCGTTACCGAGATATCCATCTTTAAACTGCCGACGTAGAACGACGGTGGGCGGTCGGCAAGTGGTTAACCACTTGATCTTCGAAAGATTTTTTGTTATACGGCACTGTTTTACTTTAACTGACAACCACATGGTCATGCGACGCTGTACCCAGATAAAAAAATTCTCAAAACTAGCTTTCTTTTGGTGGTATTTGATCACCACTGCATTATGTTGTGTGCTATAAACAAGAAAATACTGCAAATTTAAAAAAATTAACAACATTTTTTAACTTCTGCTATAAAACATATCCAATAAAATAAAAACAAAATCAAATTTCTTCATAAATTGACGCGAATGTGTATTCTGCTACGCTTTTAGTAAACAAAAATCCCAATAAGCGTATTTTGATTGATTTACGCAAATGTTATATTGTCTACAAACTATGGTATATAATTATGGAATTTTTATTCTTTTTTTTTATACTGGAGGTGATTAGTGACTCATAGCAGGACTGTGATATTGCAGTGAACATTCAGACACTAAATGACACTTTGTGAGAACCAGTAACACTAATACAACGATCAGTGCTAACAATATGCACTGGCACTGTACTAATGACACTGGCTGGGAAACGGTTAAACATCTAGGGCGATCTGTGTGCCTAGTCAAAGTTATCATGACGTGTGTGCTGCTTTTACTAAGGAAACAGATGGATTTTATTCCCTGCTTTGCAGGAACACAAAACCCATCCCCCCCCTGTCAGAACTGAGATCAGCCTTGTTTACATAGGCAGATCTCCATTCTGTGTATTTTACACGCAATCGGCGGGTACTGGTGGACATCCAGTGCCCGGCACCCGCAGATCGGCTTCTGCTGTGACATGCAAACAGCAATGGCTGCTGTCAGTCAATACTATGTACAGCAGTAGTTCTCAACCTGGGGTCGGGACCGCCTCGGGGGTCAAATGACGATTTGCCAGGGGTCACCGAATCCTGGGCTGTTCCTGAAGACCGCACCACTCTCCCAGCCTTTTTGCAGCCGCCCCGCAAGGTTTTGTCCCTGGAGCCTGCGGCCACCCACTCAGTTCACGACATGGCTGGGGACAGAGACTAGAGGTCAACTGACTGGTAATGAATGTAGTGGGAAGCGCTGGAGGAGACCCTATCTACTGATTTTGGTATAGGTGTCACTGCTGCGAGACACCATAATGTCGGAGACACCGTAACACTACCTGTGATTATAGTTGCCATTAAACAACAAGAAAGACGACTAGAGAGAGTGATGGAAAAAAAAAAAAAGTTAAGATAGAGAGATAAAAGGTAAAGAAAGGATAACTAAGAGAAAAAGTGGTACATCCTAAAATGTAGCATAATGGGATTTAATATTGTACGGGTGGAAGGGACTCAGGGAGCGCTCAATGGGTTTGGGGGCACAAATTACTTGTCTTGCATTGGGTGCCGACAACCCATGCTACGAAAATAATTTTACTGTTAGGGGTCCCCACAACTTGGGAAATGTTATCAAGGGGTCACGGCACTAGAGTGTTGAGAACCACTGATGTACAGGCTTAGCGGCTGCCGCTATCCAATCGATATATAGTATAAGAGCCTATGTAAACAATCCCTTTAATGTATATCCATCCACATAGGCCACTTTATTACATAGTTGTTGGTAATTTGTATTTTTTCCAACAGTCGTAACATTTTCTGAAATATGCTACCCAGTTTGTCAAATGTCTGTATTCACCATAATCCTGTTTCTGAAAGAATTCCCCCACTATCTGCTCAATGGAAGGGTAGAAGTGTAAATAGATTTTGGATGTTTTACCTTCTTGCTCAAAATCTCATTCTGAAACCTGTAGTGGAAAATTACTTTTAAGAGGAGCAAGTAGTTTTTATTAAAGAATTCTAAAAACAACATTACTGGACTGGGGACATGAGGATATGAATAGCACCCTGTCTCTCTATATTACTTTACAGCTGGGTTGTGATTTTAACAAAACCACAAAAGAGGGCGCTTTCCTGGATGTTATTAAACAAAAATGAATAGCAGTGATAGCAACCAACCAGCTGCCCCTTTAACCACTTAACCCCCGGACCATATTGCTGGTCAAAGGCCTTGTACACACGATCGGACATATCCGATGAAAACGGTCCGCGGACCGTTTCCATCGGATATGTCCGATCTGGAGTTTGGTCCGATGGCGTGTACACACCATCGGATCAAATTCCCCGCCGGCGGACGGCGCGGTGACGTGGCGGTGACGTTGACGCCGCCACGTCACCGCACCAGGAAGTAAAACACTTCCGCGCATGCGCCGAATCCATTCGGCGGCGGCGGTGCGGGACGACATGTCTGCTGGTAAGTGTACTAACCAGCAGACATGTCGGGCGGACACATTCCCACCCGATAGATTTCAAAGCATGCTTTGAAATCTGTCGGGTGGACAAATCTGTCCGCTAGCCCATACACACGATCGGAGATGTCTGCTGAAACGGTCCATCGGACCGTTTTCAGCGGACATATCCGCTCGTGTGTACGAGGCCAAAGACCAGAGCACTTTTTGTGATTCGGCACTGCATCGCTTTAACTGACAATTGCGCGGTCGTGCGATGTGGCTCACAAACAAAATTGGTGTCCTTTTTTTCCCACAAATAGAGCTTTCTTTTGGTGGAATTTGATCATCTCTGCGGTTTTTATTTTTTGCGCTATAAACAAAAATAGAGCGACTATTTTGAAAAAAATTCAATATTTTTTACTATTTTGCTATAATAAATATCCCCAAAAAATATATAAAAAACATTTTTTTCCCTCAGTTTAGGCCGATACGTAGTCTTCTACATATTTTTCGTAAAAAAAAAATCGCAATTAGCGTTTATTGATTAGTTTGCGCAAAAGTTATAGCGTTTACAAAAAAGGGGGTAGTTTTATAGCATTTTTATTAATAATTTTTTTTTTTTACTAGTAATGGCGGCGATCAGCGTTTTTTTGCGGTACTGCGATATTATGGCGGACACTTTTGACAAATTTTTGGGACCATTGGTATTTTTATAGCGATCAGTGCTATAAAAATGCATTGAATTACTAACAAAATGCCATTGGCAGTGAAGGGGTTAACACTAGGGGGCGGGGAAGGGGTTAAGTGTGTTCCTGGGTGTGTTCTAACTGTATATGGGCGGGTTGACTCACTAGGGCAGTGATAGCGAACCTTGGCACCCCAGATGTTTTGGAACTACATTTCCCATGATGCTCAGCTACACTGCAGAGTGCAAGAGCATCATGGGAAATGTAGTTCCAAAATGACTGGGGTGCCAAGGTTTGCCATCACTGCACTAGGGGAAATCATTGATCTTCTGTTCATACATTATATGAACAGGAGATCAACGTTTCCCCCGCTGACAGGACCGAGAACTTTGTGTTTACACACAAAGCTCCCGGTCCCCGCTCTGTAACGAACGAGCGCGCGTGCCCGGCGGCGATCGCGCCCGTCGGGCACGCGGGCGGGACTCGGGGGACAAGCGGGGGCGCGTGCGCGGGCCACCGGCGGCTTGCGCCCCCTAGCGGCCGCTAAAGGGGGGACGTAGAGCTACATGCTCTCGCCCAGAAGTGCCACCGTCCCGCCGTATAACGACGGTGGGCGGTCGGCATCTGGTTAAGGTGTAAGAACACCACTAAAATAAAAAACAAAAAACAGGCACTTGATTGCTTACTATACATATACGGTACTCAGTGTTGCTCATCTTACTTTAAAAAGTAATTAGTTACAGTTACAAATTACTTCTCCGAAAAAGTAATTGCGTTAGTGACTCAGTTACTACATTGAAAAAGTAATTAGTTACTCAGCAAAGTAACTGATTTTTTTTTTTTATATTCTACAATGCTTTGTTGAGAAGCAGATGATCCTTGAGAGAAGAAAACCGGAAACAAATGGTGATCTCGTGTATATCCCAGCCTAGGTGCATCCGTCCCACCATGTATGTGCAGCTAAAAGGACTTAAAACCCTTATCCATCTGCTACATATTACATCCAAATTATAAGCTGGATTAAAATGTATGTTTATAATATACATTCACTTGACGTTTACAGAGTCTGTAATTTAAAATCTTATATTAGGCTTTATTAGAATTTTCTATAGTTTATTGTTTATTATTTTTTTTATCTTATATAAGCTTTATTAGATGCAAGGGATCTGGAATGGGGATGTCAGATTTATCTTTGTTGTCTGATGAAGAGATGAAATCACTGACCAAAAATAACCTGCTGATCATTGGTCTGTATAGGTGTCCTGCACTTACCATGTTGACCACTAGATGTCGCTGTGTACACTGTGTTGTATAGGGAACGTTTGTTCTGTGGAACATTTTGTTTCCGGCCATGTGTTCCCCGGATCATTGATCAGGTTGCACACATAGTGTGTGTGATGAATGTGAGTTGTTCCCCGGTGATAGGTCAGTGTGAGGCGGGTGGGGCTCATTGTATCCAGGGCTCCTTGCGATTGGGAGTTTTCAGACCGCTGTGACAGGCCATCACAGCTGTCACATGATTCTAAAGCGGAGTTTCACCCATATTTATGTTCACAGCGCTGGCAGAAGCAATTACTCTGCTGCCATCTAGTGGCGGTAGATGTAATTGCGGTAATGCCGCCCAAGTAATGGAAACTGCGTTACCGTGAGGGGAAGAGTAATCAGGTAAATTACTCGTCACCCTCAAAAGGGGCTGCGTTAGGTAACTGCGTTTATTGTAACTCCGTTACTTACAACACTGACGGTACTTACATCAATGTACAAACAAATGGATACTTATTTTCTCAATATACCTATACAATACTTTACTCAAGTGCATGCATGTCATGCTGCCATTACTCGTTAACTATCAAGCCATAGGCTAAATCAGTCCATATGTAATAAAACATATAAACATGGACATAGACATAAACTTGGACTAGAGATAATGAATTTCACACCAGTTCAATGCTGTTTTCTTATTCAGATTGATCATTTTAAAAAGTTGGGAAATAGACTTACTGGTTGGAACACTAGGTGCAAATAAAGGGAAAACGACTAAAAAAGAAACCTAATGCAGCCACCACATCTAAGAATTGAAGATATTCCATAAGGATCTCCAGTGGGGCAGACCAGAGGACTATAGTGGAGAGGAGCCGATTACCATAGAGGATTTTTGGCATACAGCATATAGGCTGCTTTGTCAGCCACTTATATTTGGTGAGCGCATATTTCACCTGGGTGTGGAGAGAGTACTTATCATTGCACTAAGAAGAGGTAGTCATTACAATTACTTATGCACAGCGGATGAAATGGTAATTGGGACTTTCTCCTAGCAATTATCCATGTTTATATGCTTTGTTACATATGGACTGTTTTAGCCTATAGCTTGGTAGTTAACGAGTAAACGCAGCAGGACATGTGCATGTTGAGTGAAGTATTGTATATGTATATTGAGCAAATAAGTGTCCACTTGTTTGTACATTGATTAAAGTACCGTACATGTATAATAAGCAATCAAGCGCCTGTTTTTTGGTTTTGGGTTGTAATTTTGATTAATAAAGTTGGGATCTGTAACAATAGCATCCCGGATTTCTTTCAGATCCTATTTATTTTAAAAGCATGCTATATATAAAAAAGCTGTGCTGTAATAAATTCTCACGGTGAAGCCAGGTACTTGTCATAAAGCAATGAGGTTTAAACTTGCCTGTTTTGGCTCAAGGACCTTCAAAAGATCTAGTGATAAAAACTCATTTCCGACATCACTGAAAACTAAATAACCCATTCTGAGTGGACTCAGAATGGTATTCTTCAGAATACAAAGTGAAAAAGGGCTCATGCACATAGACGTCGTGTTTAGATCCATACAGCGGATAGTTTTTAAAGTGGTTGTAAACCCTCACATATACCCAGAAGTGACTGGTACAAATCCTCCTACATAAGTTATACCTGTCTATCTGCAGCCCTTTGTTCTCTACACCCCCTCCCCACAGCACACAGGAACAGAGCTGAGACTGTTAATTAGCTGAAGATCCCTCTCCTGTCACCATTTTTCTCTTGGTGTCAGGAAAACGTGTCAGAAGTGATCCATGCTGATAGCAGAGGAACAAAGCAGCAGACAGAAATTACATTTAGTGCTCTTAAAGCGGGGGTTCACCCAAAAAAAAAACGTTTTAACATTACATGCAGGCGAGTTGTTATAATGACAGTTGGCTGTTTTTTTTTTAAATCCTTGCCGCACATACCGTTTTAGATGTATATGTTCACCGCGGCTTCCGGGTATAATCTGCGGAACTGGGCGTTCCTAATTGATTGACAGGCTTCCAACGGCCGCATACAGCGCGTCACGAGTTGCCGAAAGAAGCCGAACGTCGGTGCGCAGGCGCCGTATAGAGCCGACTCGCAGTCCGGCTTCTTTCGGCAACTCGTGACGCGCTATATGCGTTGGTCGGAAGCCTGTCAATCAATTAGAAACGCCCAGTACCGCAGAATATACCCGGAAGCCGCGGTGAACATATAAATCTAATATACATCTAAAACGGTATGTACGGCAAGGATTTAAAAAAAAAAAACAGCGATTGTCATTATAACAACTCGCCTGCATGTCATGTTAAAACAATTTTTTTGGGTGAACCCCCGCTTTAATTAAGACACGTGCACACTATAGAGGGATATGCTTTGTTCATTTTTAATTTCTGAGGTTTACAACCACTTTAAGGGTTAGAATTTTGGGTCTATTCACATAGCACAGTATTCTTGTGCTGCCTTCAGCTGCATAAAATCAAAGGAGAAAATTTGCCATCAGTCAGTATTTCTGCAAAAATGTATACTGTAAGCATGTAAATGCAACCAAACACATGCTTGTGTGTACATGCTGGGAGTGAAAACTGAGCTAGAGCAATGCAAAGAGAATTTTAATGATGTGAATGTTTTACAGATGCACTCAATGAAAGCACTCCCGACCATTTTATGCAGGATCTTTCCGACAGTTTTCTGCCAGGAAGATCCTGCATAGATATCAGTCTGTTAACTGCTTGCCGACCTGCCGCCGTCATTTTACGGCGGCAGGTCGGCACGCCTGGGCGAGAGCCTGTAGCTCTACGCCGGCTCTTTAAAGGCCACTAGGGGGCGCGCGCGCACCGCTGGCGGCCCGCTCTGCGCGCCCCTGCTCGCACCCGAGTGCCGCGCACGATCGCTCAGTACAGAACGAGGACTGAGAGCTATGTGTGTAAACACAAAGCTCTCGGTCCTGTCAGCGGGGAAACGCTGATCTTCTGTTCATACAATGTATGAACAGAAGATCAGTGATTTCCCCTAGTGATTCCACCCCCCCATACAGTTAGAACACACCCAGGAACACACTTAACCCCATTCCCCGCCCCCTAGTGTTAACCCCCGTCACTGCCAATGGCATTTTGTTAGTAATTCAATGCATTTTTATAGCACTGATCGCTATAAAAATGCCAATGGTCCCAAAAATGTGTCAAAAGTGTCCGCCATAATATCGCAGTACCGCAAAAAAAACGCTGATCGCCACCATTACTAGTAAAAAAAAAAATTAATAATAAAAATGCCATAAAACTACCCCCTATTTTGTAAACGCTCTAACTTTTGCGCAAACTAATCAATAAACGCTAATTGCGATTTTTTTTAACGAAAAATAGGTTGAAGAATACGTATCGGCCTAAACTGAGGGAAAAAAAATGTTTTTTTATATATTTTTTGGGGATATTTATTATAGCAAAATGTAAAAAATATTGCAATTTTTTCAAAATTGTCGCTCTGTTTTTGTTTATAGCGCAAAAAATAAAAACTGCAGATATGATCAAATACCACCAAAAGAAAGCTCTATTTGTGGGAAAAAAAGGATGCCAATTTTGTTTGGGAGCCACGTCGCACGACTGCGCAATTGTCAGTTAAAGCAACGCACTGCCGAATCACAAAAAGTGCTCTGGTCATTGGGCAGCAATATGGTCCGGGGGTTAAGTGGTTAAAACGCCATGTACATGAGCCCAATCGTTTATTTCTGCATAAAGATAACTGAGTTAGAAGTATTTAAAGATTCTTTGGGGCTCAATTCTAAAACATTGAGCAAACATAAAAGGGGGTATTGAACATATTCACTATATATCTGTATTTCAAACCTCTCCTAGAAAAGGATGGAATCTGGTTACTGTTAACAAAGTCGCCTGTTCACTCAGCACTGGTTTTTAGAGATGAGCCCCTATGCCCTTCAGAAATAACTCATGAATGCTGGAAAATCTGCAAAACAAGTAAAACAGGTAAGCAATAAATACAAACATCAGGGATAGAGAAATACTCAGAACCAGCAGTGCAGCTTGCTGCTATGTGCAGTATAATATGCATTCAGCATAACTGCAGTAAACAAAACATGAACTGACATCTACATCATGTACACAAGACTTAAAACTGAACTCCAGGTATGGATTTTATTGCATAGTTGGTCCAGCTTTGACCAGTTCAAGTATGCATATTCCAAACCTGTGGGATCCCTGGTGAAGATGGGATTCACTATAGTAGTCATCGCTATTACAGTGATCACCTCTGTATTATGGGTACCATGCTGAATGCCTGCCCTGCTGCAGAGTAACCAGAGAGGGTTGTTCACTCCAGACGGGCACCATTAACAGAACGCTTTACATTTTTCTCAATGGATGCAAAGCATTCTCTGATTGGATGAGGTGGGTAATCTCAAGCTCCACCTGGTCCAATCAGAGGATGCTTTGCATCTATTGAGAAAAATGGAAAGTGCTGAGCCCTTGTGGTTACTTTGCAGCAGGGCAGCTGCTCAGTATGGGACCCAGAAGACTGGGGTGTCTAGTAACGGCAGTTACTGCAGTGGTTTCAAAGCTGGACCAATGTAACTACACACTAAAGTCCAAACCTGGAATTTGATTTAAATTAAAAAAAACAGAAACACAAGGATAAGAATCTTTATTTATATATACAGTATATCAATGCTATTTCATATATATATAAATACCTTTGTCCAGGGAGCCAAGTTTGTCCCAGCTGCTGGTGCAGTTTATTAGGCTGCTTATAAGAATTCATATGACCATACATATACATTGTGACTGTACAATCTCCTATAGACCTACCCTCAGCAAGGAGGTCCTACCTGATATGATACAAATTGAAGGGATTGTTTAGGTTTGTTCTCATATTATATATGCAGATGCATCTCAAAAATGTGAATATCATAAAATAAAATTAATTTATTTCAGTAATTTAAAGTGGAGGTCCACCTAAAAAAATATTAAAAGCCAGCAGCTACAAAATACAGAAGCTGCTGACTTTTAATAAATGCACACTTACCTGTCCAGGGTGCCCGCGATGTCGGCAGCCGAAGCCGAGAAATCGATCGGCTCTCGGCTGTCCTCTCGAGGCTGCGGTTATTGTTGCTTGTATACTTTTTTCTACCACACTTTCTCTTTCCACTAACCACTTAAGGACCTTAGGTGTTTTTCAGATTTGGTGTTTGCAAGACTAAAACATTTTTTTCTGCTAGAAAATTACTTAAAACCCCCAAACATTATATATATTTTTTTTAGGGCTGTGCAAATTAACTTTTAATCGATCGATTAATCTTTAATTTTTTTGATCGATCAAAATCTTTTTGATCGATTAAAAAATTCTTATGACTGGTACTCACCTCTCTGCCGGCTTCTGGGCCTTCAGGGAGTTCTGTCAGAGATCCGGTGACATCATGGACACCGGCGGGGGTTGCCGTGTCCATCTGAAGTGCTCCTTTGCTGTGCCTTCATATCTGCATGCCGGCGGGACCTTACTATCTGCCACACGCAAGCCAGGGCCGTTTTAATAGCATCTTGGGCCCCTGGGCAAAGAAATGCTCTGGGGCCCCTACAATAATGACAGTGCAGGTAAACAGACATCAAGTAGGTAGAAGGCAGACTGCCTCCCCTGTGTATCTATCACTCTCAGTGCCATCATGGGGCCCCCAATTTCGGGGCAGCGTAGGCTCAAGGACCAGCTGCTTTGGGCAAATTGCAGGGGCCCCCAATGCAGCTGGGGCCCCTGGGCAGTGCCCAGATGTGCCCTCTCATTAAGACAGCCCTGACGCATGCGCTGTTACACTTCCCTCTATTACTTCCCTCTGTCAACCTGGGATTCTACAGCCATCCACTGGGAGTTGTGATAGTTCCCTTCATGGGACATCTACATGCCGATGGACTGATGTTAACCTCTTCTCATCTGGATTCAGCAGTGGTATCATTGTACACATTTTTATACCAGTATCATACTTAGCTACAGGTTTTTATGACTGCTTTTGGTACCGTTTGGTATTACTCGCACCATTTTTACAGTTTATGTAGCTACATCGATTTTATCTCCAGTGCAATATTTATTTTGTTACCTACTTGAAGACTATAAAAGTTTTAATGCTATTCCCATCGAGCGCTGCCTTTGTGTGTTTTTTGTATCCTGCTATCCATTTTTCCAGTGGTTGGGAGCTGCACTGGGAATCGGCCTGCAAGGAGACCAGCTAAAAGTAGTTGGATCTGTATGTGCGTTATAATTAATCAAAATTAGTCGATTAATCGATTAAAAAAAAAAACGATTAATCGAACACAAAAATTTTGATCATTCACAGCCCTAATTTTTTTCTAACACCCTAGAGAATAAAATAGTGGTCATTGCAATACTTTTTGTCACACCGTATTTGCGCAGCGGTCTTACAAGCGCACTTTATTTGGAAAAAATTTACTTTTTTGAATTAAAAAATAAGAAACAATAAATTTGGCCCAATTTTTTAATATATTGTGAAAGATAATGTTACGCCGAGTAAAATGATACCCAACATGTCACGCTTAAAAATTGCGCCCGCTCGTGGCATGGTGTCAAACTTTTACCCTTAAAAATCTCGATAGGCGACGTTTAAAAAATTCTATAGGTTCCATTTTTTGAGATACAGAGGAGGTCTAGGGCTAGAATTATTGGTCTCGCTCCAACGATCGCGGTGATACCTCACTTGTGTGATTTGAACACCGTTTTCATATGCAGGCGCTACTCGCGTATGCGTTCGCTTCTGCGCGTGAGCTCGTCGGGACGGGGCGCTTTAAAAAAAAATGTTTGTTTTCTTATTTATTTTATTACTTTTTACACTGAAAAAAATAAAAATTAAAATGTGATCACTTCTATTCCTATTACAAGGAATGTAAACATCCCTTGTAATAGAAAAAAGCATGACAGGTCCTCTTAAATATGAGGTCTGGAGTCAAAAAGACCTCAGATCTCATATTTAGACTAAAATGCAAAAAAAAAAAAAAAAAAAATTTGGAAACTGTAATTTTTTCAAATAACAAAAAAAAATAATGTTTCTTTAAGACGCTGGGCGGGACTGACATTTTGATGTCACTTCCGCCCAGCAGAGCTATGGGGACGGGTGAAGGACATTTTTCCCTCACTCGTGTCCCCAGTCAGCCGCCGAACAGACCCAATCACCTCCGCCGCTACCGACAGCAACGGTAAGCGGCGGAGGGCGCGGGAGAGCCTCTCCTGCCACCGATAACGGCGATCTCGCGGCGAATCTGCCTCGGAGACCGCCGTTATCGTGTACAGGACTGCTCACACTAAAGATGGATACCTCGGTTGTGGCAGCAGCTACAGCTAAAGATATCCATCTTTAAAGTACCAACGTAAATGTACATGAGCGGGTCCTTAAGTGGTTAATATACTTGGATACAGCATTCTGTGAACAGCCAGCTTCTTTAAAAATTACCTTTTGTCAAGTCAACAGTTTTTCCCATGATTGTGTAACCTACTGAACCAGACTGAGGGGCCATTTAAAGGCTCAGGAAACCTTTACAGGTGTTTTGAGTTTATTAGCTGATTAGAGTGTGATACCATGAATCTACAATATTGAACTTTATCACATAATTCAAATTTTCTAAGATATTGAATTTTGGGTTTTCACAATTTGTACCTGTAGCAAGAAAAAGAAAGAAATGCTTGAAATATTTCACTCTTTGTGTAATGAATCTATAGAATTAGGGTTGCACAGATACTGATACTAGTATCGATGCCGATACCGATCATTTGCACAAGTACTTTTACTTGTGCAAATGCTCTGATGCTTGATCCGATACCTCCCGGCAGAATTTCCAGTACATCCAGCGTCCTCAGCATAGCAGGGGGGCCGGGCAGCCTCACAGGTGATCGGTGTGGTGGTGGGGGCAGTTAAAAGCATCAATCTCCCTGTACAGTTTTTCTGACAAACACTTCTCCTCTCCCTCCCACAGCGGTCAGCTGCTTTATTAAAAGCTATATAGGGAGATCTGTTCTTGTAGCTCCCTCCACCATCACACTAATTACCTCCGACTGTCCCCTGTGTCCTCCTCCGGCTCCCCAGGTCCTCCTCCGGCTCTCCGGGTCCTCCTCGGGTCCCTTCTCAAGCTGGATCTGTTAGAGAGCGGAGGAAGGAGCTGGTAAATATGTAATTTACTGACTCCTTACTTTTCTGAATGCACAGTGTCCATTCGTAACTGAGCATCGTAAACTGTGTTTACTCTCCTTCAGTTTATGATTGAACAGGAGCATCTGTCTCCTGTTCATTTATCTACAGTGCAGCTGAGGCTGCAGAGAAAGGGACTGGGGAATCTGTATCCTCAGTCCCTTTCCCTGTCTCAAAAGGGAGATATCATTTAAAGGTTAAATTGTAAAAATAATAAGAAATAAAATAAAAATAAAACTGACTTTGCCCCCCCCCACAAAAAAAAAGAAAGCATTGTAAAAATATATATAAATTGTAAAAAATAATACAAATAAATTAATTGTAAAAAAATAAAATGGTAAGAAAAAAATAAAAACTACTGACACAGTCCACGCTTTATCAGTGCCACCTATCAGTGCCCACCAGTGCTGCATATTAGTGCCACTGTCAAATAATATAAAAAAAGTACTGGTAATCGGTATCGGCGATTTTAAAAAAGTGGTATCGGTGCAGCCCTATGTATGAGTGAGTAAGTGAGAAACTTATATGTGCAGCAACATGCTCTTTTTTGTCCTCAAAAGAGATGGGTTTTGATCTTTCTCCTAAAGGCCAAGTGATTCTCCTCCAACCGAATGCTGGTTGGTAAAGCATTCCATAGTCTAGGTCCTTGGACCGCAAATCTTCTTTCTCCTTTGGACTTGTATCTGGCTTTGGGTATCTGGATTAGATTTTGGTTGGTGGATCGCAGAACGTGATTGGGGTTGTGTTTTAGTTTTTCGCATTGATATTGGGGGGCATTTCCTTGAACACACTTATGCGTCAGACAAAGTGCTTTAAAAGTAATTCTGTCTTACTGGCAACCAATGAAGGCTTCTCAGTGAAGGCGAGATTGATTCCCAGGGTTTTTTCCCAGTCACAAGTCTAGCGGCCGTGTTTTGAACGACTTGCAGCCGAGTGATTTGGTACTTTGGGACTCCGAGGTAAAGGGCATTTGCATAGTCAAGTCTGGAGTTAACAATTGTTCCTCCCACGACTGCTATGTCTTCTTTAGGAATAAATGGAATAAGTCTGCGTAGTAGGCACAGCAGATGGCGCGATCCGCTGACTACTGACCCTATTTGTGCATCCATTGTCATGTAGGTGTCGAAGATGACTCTGAGACTTTTGACTTTGGTGCTAGAGGTGATGATTTTGCCCAGAATGGGCGGGGTGTCCAGGTTGTTGCAAGTTGATTCTTTTGATTGGCGTGAAACAGGAGAAGTTCTGTTTTCAAACCGTTGAGTTGGAGATAACTCTTTGTCATCCAGTTTTCTATCAAAGAGAGGCATTTCTCTAGACCGAGATGATAATCCTTTTTGTTGCAGATGCGAAAATACAGTTGTGTGTCATCAGCATACGAGTGGTAAAGTAACTTTTGGCTGCTGATGATTTCAAAGAGAGGGCGGAGATAGATATTGAACAGCACCGGCGACAGAGGGGATCCTTGAGGGACTCCGCATGACACCGTGCGTTTTTCAGAAGTGAAAGGTCCCAATTTCACTATTTGTAATCGGTTTTCCAAAAAGGAGGAGAACCAGGATAGATCACATTCCGCGACTCTGGCTACTTCAGCTAGCCGAGTCAGTAATAGTTTGTGGTCTACCGTGTCAAAAGCTGCGCTTAGGTCCAACAGTACTAGAAGACAAGATTCTCCTTCGTCTGCGGCCTCAAGGGCATCATCCCATATTTTGAGTAGTGCTGTTTCTGTCCTGTGTCCTAATTATGGGAGTCTAAATGCTGTTGCAGCTGTTGTACCACTACTTTCTCCATTACCTTGGAGAGGACATTTAGGCCTGTTATAGGACGACAGTGTTTTAGGTCTTCGGTGGGTTTCTTTAAAATAGGTTTGATTATGCCTTGTTTTAAGCGGGTGGGCACTATACCTTCCTTGAATGACTGGTTTATAAGCTGCGTGATAGGCGGTGCCAGGATATCGGCACATTCCTTCAGCAGTTTGGTGGGGATGATATCATTCGGTGCTGTGCTATTTTGTAGGGTATCGATGATATTTTGAGTGGCTCGATGGAAATGGGTTTTAAAGTGAACTTTGTTGATTCCGGCTAATTTATGTGGGTATTGGGCGTATGATTGAGGGAGGGGGGGGGGGTTAATGGGAGTTCTATTTAGCTGAATGCTTTCACGGATGCTTTTAATTTTGTTAACGAAATAATCCGATAATTCATTGCATAATTCTTGGGTCAGCTTCAAGACAGACTGGATTCATGGTCTGGGTGACTAAATTAAAGAGTTTGCGGAGCCGGTTGAGGGCATTAGTGATGATATTGGAGAAATAATTTTTTTTGGCTTTAAAGATTTCTGTGTGGTATTTTTTGTTGTTGCCTTATAGATGGTATGATTTTCCTCCGAAGAGCTTCTTTTCCAGGCTGCTTCCGCTCTTCTGCGTTCTTGCTTTAGCAACGACAGCTGGTCGTTAAACCAGCTGGAGTTGTTTTTCCGGATGCAGGTTTTGCGTTTGGGCACTACTAAGTCGGCTGACTGCAGTAGAGCTGTGTTTATGGCATTCAGTGTTTCTGTGGCTGTTTGATGTTGTTGGATTATTTTTATTTTGTTCCCTAATGTAGTTTTGAAGAGCTCCGAATGGAGCTTCTTCTGCGATCTGGTCCAGTGCGTTGTCACTGGTTTAAACGTTTTTGTTAAGGGGGCATTTATGGTAATTGTGAATTTAATTGCATGGTGGTCTGTCCATGGCAATGGTTCGTTTTTCAGAATGTTTATTTCCAGATCTTGTCTGAAAATAAGTGTCACGTACCTTACCAGAGGCCGAAGTGCCGAGAGGGCTTCCCTTGCGACTCGAGTGCAGAACGCCCCCTGGAGGTGAGACAGGGGACGCTATGCCCAGGGGTGCAGGAGTTGCCGGATGAGACTTTGCTGGAGTGATGCCAGGGAACAGATGTGCACCAGGAGATGTAGTCCGGCAGGTGTACCACGGAAGTACCAGTAGGTTAGCAGGAAACCCAGGGGCGGAGTCAGGAGCCGAGCCGAGGTCATACACAGGAAGCAGGAAGTAACTGGAGCAGGTCAGAAGGCAAGCCGAGGTCATACACAGGAATCAGGAACAAGGAATCAGTATCAGGTCAAGGACTGAAGATCATGCAGCAGTTTGGTAACTGCTGCAACCAGGTTTAAATAGGCACTGACGCCTGGAGTCCCGCCCGTATTGCGTACGTAACGGTGCGCGCGCGTGCACAGTAAAGAACAGCGTATTCACTGTGTTGTTACCCGTATGCGCGCGCATGCGCCTGGTGCTCGTATTTGCGGGCATTATGCTCGTATTTGCGCGCATGCGCCTTGTGCTCGTATATGTAGGCATTGTGCTCGTATGTGCGCGCATGACAGGTCTGCCAGTTCTTTCACGGCCAATTCTCTGACAATAAGATCCAGCGTGTGACCTGAAGTATGTGTGGGCCCACATACTAGTTGCTGCAGACCTAATCCTTCCAAGTGGTCAATGCAGGCGTCGGCAACGGGATCCTGTGAGGAGTTGGCCCAGAGGTTGAAATCCCCGAGCAGCAAAAGGTGTTTGCTGTTTAGGGTGTAAGTGGAGATGAACTCTGTCAAAGGTGAGAGAAGCTGCGATTTTGGACCCGGGGGTCTATAGCAGAGTAGGATATGGACGGTCTCCTGGGGATTTGTTTGTAGTTGCAGAGTGAGGGCTTCCATGAATGGAAGTGGGTTTTGAAGGATTGGTTTAGAGATCGAAAGGTGAGTCTTGTGGATCACCGCAAGGCCTCCTACTCGTTGCCCCACTGTTTTCTGTAATAATACGATATATTTCTGGCACCAGTTCACCTAGAATGGTGTTACAGTCGGCTGTGAGCCAGCTTTCTGTAATAAAGAGGTAGTCTAAATCGCATTGTAGGATGAAATCGTGGATTTCTTGGCAGTGTTTTACTGCCGATCTTGTATTGACCAAAGCGTATAATATGCGCTTAGGTTGAGGTGAATGCTTGTAATTTTTAACTGTTGATCGACAATCGATTCTTAACAGTTGCTCACTTCTTAGAGCTTTTTTGGTGACAACTGGTAATATTGATGCGAATGGTTTTAACTCCCAGATGGTTTCTGCAGAGTATCTTAGATTACCCATGGTCGCAGAAAAACGCAGGGAAGTGAAGTTGATTGGGGGGCTTTAATGGTGAATGGAAAGTAAGGTTTTCCAGTGGGCCACCATTCGTTGGTCTTCCCTCCCTGTTTGGTCCAGACGAAGGCGGAAAAAAAACCAGACGTGCAGGCCAATATGCACTGACCGGGGAAAAATAATCCTTCCTGACCCCTCAAAGGGCGATCGGCAGAACCCTGGATCAAATACTGAATAAATTATTAATGCTGATGGGTGGGGGAAGTGCGTCTCCCTGTGGTCAGAGCCGCAGCCTTTCCTGGATGCGGCCGCCGCGATATCAGAGGTCGTGGTTCGGTGATTAAGAGTGGGGTGGGTGGTGTTGGGAGGAAGGCAGGGGGCTGTTTAGGCTGCGAGGGGGGGAGTCGGGCCGGAGTCTAGGCCGGAGCAGCGGCTTATCCTGATAAGGACGGCCGCACACCGTCCCAGGGTAGGGGAAGAAGTGAAGGCCAGATCTTGCTGGGCCTTACCTGTGGAAGGTTGCTGTGCTTGGCTGTGGAAGCAGGAGGCCAAGGGGGAAGGGAAAATCCTGGGTGTCCTGGGTTCTGGATGCTACTGCAGCTGTTGGCTGGGAGAACCTGTCTGCCTGGCTAGCTGTCTGTCTAGGCCCTGGGTGAGAGCAGACTCGTCGAGAAGCGTCCTACTCCACCACTGACTGACACTGACTGCTGTGCACTAATATACAAGTTTCACTTTTAGAATTGAATTACTAAAATAAATTAACTTTTTGATGATATTCAACATTTTTTTGGGGAGCACCTATAGTTTTGTATTGTACAAAGATTGTATAGCACATGGCCAGCTTAAGCATTGGGATTTGAGCCTATAATAATAACAATCTGCTTATTTGTAAAGACTCAAAGCTTTATCTTCTTCAAAATAATTTATATAAAAAAACTGTCTTCCATAGGCTGTAGCACAACTGTTTTATCTCCATAATCCATAAAACTGAAAATTGGTGGCTTCTCCCATGCTCATTTTATTTTTGCCTGTTTTAATGAATCGGAAAGAAAGAAGTTGGCCAAAACAGTGGCGATATGCATTAAGCTTAAATCCAGTGCAAAAATGATGAACAACCCTTATTTAGAAACAAATTTGCTAACCTCTTTCTCGAAGGTAAATACCTTAATTTTTACATTATCTTAGGCCGCTTGCACACAGGGCGGTGCAGTGCCCCCTGGCATTTTAGTGCTCCTGGGAAAGACAGGTGCAGCATTCTGAATACAGCCTGTCAAAGTCTATGGCAGGCTGCAACTGGACTTTGTACCGAATGGAACCCACTTTTAGGGCCTGTGCCTTCAGAGACAAATGCCCAGATTGCAAAAGACCATTAGTCCCTGAGCACATAGAGGACTAAACTGGGTACCACTCGGTACATTGTTCTGCCCCATCCAGTCGCAGACTGCCATAGACTTTGACAGGCTGCATACACTGAGGCAGGATGGTGAACCTGTTCCTATCAGATGTGGTAAGACACTAGGAGGGACACACTTAAGCTAAACAGTCCTGTGTGCAAGGGACCTAAATGTTCAGGAAACTGTGCACCCACCAGTACTAAAGCTATGCTGAGATCTATGGCCTTTAAAAATGTGCACACAATAGAAATGGTAATGTGGACCAATGCTATTTCCGACCCTATCAAAGACTTTGGTCTAATGTTGAAGCTGTCTGAAATTCTAAGACAGAACTACACATTCTAACTATTCTGCATAGTTTGTCAGTGCAACATTTTGATAAATTCAACCACATTGTTGAAATGTTTAGCGATGTCTATAATCTTAGAAAATTACAGATTGGACAACAATAAATAAACAACATAGAAATGTACTTATTGACCTTATATAGAGCCCTGTAGCTTATAGAGGTTCTTTAGTAATATGTTAAAAAATGAAAAGTTAGAAGCTACAAAAACTGTAGCTGTGACTTTTAATAATTAGACCTCACCCGGCCCATTTCTTCACTGGGCTTCAGTCCCCGGTGCCAGCATACTAACTGTGGGCAGCCGGCTGTTACTGCTTGTGGCATAACAGTCGGCTGCTCACTGTGAATGTGCGAGCCACACCATCTAATTGGTCCTGCAGCTTTCTGTGACATGTCCCAGAAATGTGCCAGAAATGCAGTGTCCTTGTCTCTTCATGTGAGCTGAGCAAAAAGAAAAAACATCTTATCTAATCTTATTATAATATGTAAATCAGTAATCCCATCAACTTCCATATATTAGAGTTATATTTAAAGTCCAGCTTGGGGGGGGGGGAGGCAACCACAGCTCCCGCTATAGACAGAGTGGTGGAGTAAATGTAGCCACTCAAAGACAGTTTGTTATTTGGAGAATAGCCAAGTGAAAACAAATGGGGGGAAAGCCTAAGGGCTCTTTCACACGTTCATCCGTTGTCGGATGAAAAACGGACATACATGTATCCCTATGGGATCGCGGATGTCAGCGGAGACATGTCCGCTGACATCCGCTCCGATCCGTCAAAGTATGCCGGAGGAAAAACCTACTATTCCTTCCTTCCGTCTGGCGGATCGGATCAACACGGACAGACGGTCCGTGTTCATCCGATTTCCCATAGAGGAGAGCGGAGATCTGACAGGGCGGGGATCAATGGAGCGATCCCCGCTGAGCAAACGGAGGTGCACGGGGCGGATCATTACTGATCTGCCCCGTGTGAAAGGGCCCTAACAAGAAAACAAATGCATACAGCTCAGATGCTGCAAGCTCTGAATTGTAGTGTCTCTTTATGGCTATATGGGGTTGCAGAATCACAAGAATTTCTGAACAAAATTATATTTTTGGTCGGTCAGGTACTGAATGCATTCTAACTTTGTGTTTACCTGTTTGTTTCGAGTTCTGTTTTAACATTCAAGGGATTACTGTTTAACAATAAAAATATTTTGGATAAGACAATATCCACAACTTTGGTAAACATTAATAAATCATAGCATTTGAAAACAATATCATCCTAGCATTTTTGTGGAAGAAATGCTGGATTTCAATAATAAATAAAATGACTTAACACTACTTTTGGAAAACTGCCTTACACTGCATAAGGAATACTATAACATATACCATACCATCAAAAATTGTAATAGGTTAGATAACAGAATTGTTCATACAAGCACCAACTGCAAAAAAACCTCAATCAAATGTATAACAGCAATACAAAATGTATCTGATGTCACCTCCCAAGGTTATTCATGTAAAATAGGGGAGGTAATAAAAAAAAAAAAAACTCCAGGCAAATATGCAGTAAGATGTGAACAATGCACTGTCAGATTCCTACAATAAGTTATAGAAATGTGGATTCAAATGTGAAATATTGAATGTGGCTTATATGGCATAACAAAGGTTTGCTGGTTTCTTTGGACTCTGACAGATACATACCACTTTAATTGGAGGTGGTACTTCACATAAATGCCTTCTGACAACGGTTACTCTAATTTTTCAACCCAAAATGTCTTTTAAACCATAATGTCTACAATGTATTTCCCACCACAGAGGGAAATCGATTTGGCTCTATAGACAATTAATGTATGCAAAATATGAGGATCATGATTACCAGAGTCATCCAGCAGAGATGGCTATTTACTTTTTGCCCCAGCAGACGTCTTTCATATAAAAAAAACTATGAGGAGAGGGATCATGTACAAGGAATAGTTGGCCACAGTATGCATAAAGCAAAGATTTAGCCACAAAGTGCTTTTACAAGTGAATGTCTCAGGGAACTGGTAAATAGGGAGAGGATGAAGTGCTTAGTGCCTAGTGATGGTAAAGAGAATGCATTTCATTCTCTAAGGGATCTGAAAGACATTAAGCTTGCTGGTGTTTTTCAGAGTCTGACGTCGGTTGCAGAACCACACTCTCACCACTTCACGGTCATAGTTCAGTTCCTTAGCAATATCTGTTATTTCTTGTCCAGTGGGCAAGGCATTCTTCTCAAAGTATGTATTTAGAGCTTCCACAGCCTGTGGGGTAAAAGAGGTACGCCTCTTGCGTTTTTTAGATGGCTCACCACCCACAAACTCCATCAGATTTTGTTGTCCTTCTTGATTCCTCATTTCTGCTTCATTCAGCCATTTCTCCAAAACTGGTTTCAACTTCTGGGCACTTTTTGGTGTTATGTCTAGCTTCTCAAACCTGCAGCAAAATGGAAAGGGTATCTACCAATTACAACTTTCAGATGTTCACTAAACACTTCAGTTCATTAAAGTTGAAATAAACTCTTGTTTCTATTTTTACCTACAGGTGAGCCTATAATAAAGGTTACCTGTAGGTAAATATTCTAGCAAGCAGCAGCCGGTGACTTCCCCGGCCCATGCACTCTGAAGGAAAGGCATACCCGTGCCGTTCTTTCAGAGCTGTGTGTCGTGTCCGTATCTCCTGTACACATGTGTGGGATTGACATCATCACAGCTCGATCATTCAACTGGCTGCAGCCTGGGAACCCAGAGGGAAGATTAGGTGAAGATGGAGGCCCTGTGATGCCCTGTACACACGAAGAGTTAAACCGATGAAAACGGTCTGATTGATTTTTCCATCGGTTAACCGATGAAGCTGACTGATGGTCAGTCGCGCCTACACACTATCGGTTAAAAAACGATCGTGTCAGAACACGGTGACGTAAAACACAACGACGAAGTTCAATGCTTCCAAGCAAGCGTCGACTTGATTCTGAGCATGCGTGGATTTTTAACCGATGGACGTGCCTACTTACAATAGTTTTTTTTTTCTATCGGTAAGGAATCCATTGGTTGGCTTTTTTTACCCGATGGTTAAATAACCGATGGCGCCCATACACGATCGGTTTGGACCAATGAAAATGGTCCATCAGACCGTTCTCATTGGTTTAACTGATCGTGTGTATGCGGCCTGAGCGGTGACAATGCGTCGCTGGAGCACTGGAGGGCTTCATTTTAAGGTAAGTCTTTCATAATGTGCTAGTATGCGATGCATACTAGCACATTATGATATTGCCTTGCAATATTTTTACAGCTTTAACAAAATATAATTAAAAAGCAGGGCTTTCATATCAGTGAAAATTTCATTTCTACAAACAGCCATGAAGTAAACTAAAGAAAACCTCCATTCAACTATGATCTTTGAATTAAGTTAGCAAGCTACAGTTAATACTTTTTTATTGTGTTTTCATGGTTGTGTTTGTGACTTCAAAAGGACTAAAAAGTGATCATCATTAGTCATGACCTTAATTACATTCAAAAGTTGTTTGTTATAAGCAAAACATATGCAATTTACCACCTCATACAGTAGATTAGTGTTTCTCAATCTTTTTTCAGTCAAGGCACCCTTTAAAAATTATGGAGTTTTGAGGTATCCCCTTCTAAAACGTAAAAGCTATTCTAATAGTTTTACATAATGCAGCAACATTCACAAGTGCAAGCAGAACACCCAACGTTAGAAGTGATTTATTCTTCCAAAGCTAATGTACTTTTGCAAACTGGTTCTGACTAGAATTCCAATGTTGCTCTTCTCCCTCAGTTGTTCTCCACCACTCAGCTAATGTGACCCCATCGCTTACGGAGAGGGGCATGGGAAGGTCAAACAAGGATGATATGCAGGCAACTGACATCTTCCTGATCAACTGATGATGCCATTGATCGTTAGGATGCCAGCAGCTAAAAGGTTGTAATGGTGCACAATTAAAACCTGTGACCTGTGTGTAACTAAAATGGCAGGCTTCATCCACACGCCAGCTTGTATAAATTTTTTCGGCCAATTTTTAGGCATTTTGCCAAGGCACCCCTGAAGAAACCTCAAGGCATCCTGGTTGAAAAAGGCTGCAGTAGATTACAGGGAATCCCCGAGTTACAAATATCTGACTTACATACTAAGTACGGAAGCAGCGTAAAGTCATGCCGCTCCTGGATCCCGCTGTGCGGCCATATTGCTGCTCACTGCATGATGCCACCTACTGTCCGGCAGACCTGTCGACAATCCCACATCACTGCATGGCCAGCTAACCGTTCCCTAGGCTATAAAAAAATTAAATATTTTTTTGGCTGGAGTTACCTTTTCCAACTTACAAATTCAACTTAAGGACAAACCTACAGAATCTATCTTGTTCTTAACTCGGGAACTGACTATACTGACACCTGCTGCTGTCAGAATACACTGATCAGTGGTTGCAGTTAATTTGGCTGATCGATCAGTGTATGACCAGATTTAAAGTGGTAGCAAAGTTTCAGAATAAAAAAATAAATAAAAATTGCATACATTATGAGAGACTTACCTTAATACGAAGCCCTCCATTGGCGCGCTGTCACTGCTGCAGAGGCTTACATCTTTACCCATCCTTCCAGGTTTGTGGGCAAAACCTCCAGAGCAAATACACCATTGACGTCACCTGCTGCTGCTTACTGGAATATGTCCTAAACCAGGCATGTTCAAAGTCCGGGATTTCTCTAGCCCCACAATCAAGGTGGATGAAGGAATCCTCCTGCTGAGACGCTGTATTCTGACAGAAGGACTCGCAGCTGTGAAAATACACTGATCAGTGGCTGCAGCTGACTGGTTGCAACTGCTGATCAACTAAACTTTTCCAGATTGTCTCTTCCACAAAAGTTGATCTGTTGAGCAGCAGGGATGGCCGATTAAAGCGAAAGTAAACCCATCCATAAAACAGTTTAATTTCCAACACGTGCTGTAAATGTAACACTCCCATTGGTTGTGCTCTCAACCAAACTGTCAAACCATCCAATAGCTGGTGTCATAACTGATCACATGTGCAGCATCAAGGTAGATTAAACAGAGGCAAAGATGGCAGCTTCCTTGGCTGAAAACGATAGAGGGGTTTACTTGCACTTTTAGTCTATAACCGGTGACCAGATGTAGGAGAGCAGATGTAGAAGAGCATGAGAATGGTGGAGTGAGTGAGTGAGCGTGCGAGCCTCTCCTCTCTGCCTCTCCTCCCTCGTTTAGCGGCATATAGTGCCTGTGCATCGATGTGTATCTACGTCCCGGAGGGGTGAATCTCCCCCATTATTTCCAGCAAACTGCTACACCTACTTCTTGGCTACAGCGCTGCGCTGTGTTTTTGTGGCCCCACTTGCAACTCCCTCCTCCTGCCTCCTACCTGGATCAGGCTGTGTGGCTGTGCGGGCGGTGTGCTGCGGACACGGACTTAGTCATAGCCTAACTGGCTGACGGAAGCGGAGGAAGCAAGCGCCACAGCGCACGGAGCCGCCCGCAAATCTTGCGAGATCTCGGGAGGCTGCGAGATCTCGCTGCGACAGAGTGGAGTGTAGGTGGCGGGCTGAAGCGAGCGGCGTTCCCCGCTGACTGTTTGTCAGCTCTCCCAAATAGTGCGGGGGAGTGTGGGACCCTCACTTAAGAGCGGGACTCGGTTTTTATTTGACTGGATCAGCATAGTGGGGGTCCTTTACTCAGCACGGTGCTCTGGTGTCTCTGCAATCCCCCCTCCAAAGAGCCCCGCTGTAAGTGCCGCCAGACAAGTTCAGCCCCCCCAGACCCATAGACCCTCAGAGGTGCGTACTGAGCGGCCAGTCTAGTGGGAGCAGTGAGCAGTGCGGGTCTTTCTAGTACTCATCAGCAGTGGGGTCCAGCGCAGCATATTGGACTTCTATAACTTATTGGGCCAATTGCGTCTAGAGAAGTGCACCAGAGTCTGTTCAGGGGTCTCCCAGAGGCCCAACATGTCCAATGCACCTAAACAAACACAGGAAGGAATGTCAACCACCAGATCAGCTAAGAGTAACCAGGCAGCTGCTGCTAAGCTCGAGCGATTCGCACATACCTCATCCAACTCACCAGCTAAAGGCCAGCTACCTGTAGTCGCATCCCAGTCCAAGTTGCAGATGGGCCCGCCACTCGATAGAAGGAGCCAGGGCCAAGCGGTCGCAAAATCAACCAGCACTTCCAACATAACAAACGTCAAAAACGTGAGTACCAAAGGGTTGGGGGTAAAGGCACCTGGAACTATAAATACTTCGGTAAGAGTGTCTGGTGAATCCGACCCCTCCCTAGCTGGCTCGGCACTGGAAGGGGAACCCACACTGAGAGAAGTAATATGTGCGGTTAATTCATGTAAATATGGTTAATTTTGATACCCAGCTAATGAGCCTAAAGGAAGAACTGTTATCTATGAGTCAGGAGCTGCATAGGACTGTGGCAAGAACGAATGTTCTGGAAGAGAGATTAAGTGCTGTTGAAGATGCTCTGTTCTTATTACAGGGGGAACTTAGGGGGCTACAGGAGCTAACAGATCTTCAAGCGGCTAAGCTAGACGCTATGGAAAATAGACTCCGTAGAAATAACGTGAGAGTGGTAGGCCTCCCAGAGCGATGTGAAGGTACAAACCCCACTGTTTTTATGGAGAGTTGGTGCAGAGAAATCTTTGGCTCCGATAGTTTTTCACCATTCTTCTCCATAGAGTCCCCTTTAAAGCACCCCAGCAAGGGAAGTACCCTAGGCCTATGCTACTTAAACTTCTTAACTACACTGACAAGATGACCATGCTCCAAAAAGCTAGAGAGTTGGGGGACATTACATATAATGGGGTAAGAGTTTCAATATACCCGGATTTTTCACCAGACCTACTGAAACGCAGCTTATACCAATCAAAAAGTCTCTACAGAAACACAGAATGACATACGCTCTTCTGTACCCGGCTCGCCTCAGAGTAGTAGCTCTGGGTAGGACTTTTTTTTTTCAATGACCCGGCGGAAGTTTTTAACTGGCTGGAAGAGAATAAAACAGCTTTTTAGCTCCTTAGGGACAGGGGGGGGGCTAGGCCTAAGCAGGAAGATGAAAACAAGCAAAACCCCCCTTTTCCTTTCCTTTTTTTTTGGGCCTTGGTCTTATAGACTCAGGGGGAAGGAAGAGGAGAAGTGGTGCAACCCGATAAGTCAATGTTCAACAATGTTCTTCAAAAGACATGATATACAAGTTCAGTCCTGTAACAGGCTCCAGCTATAGACGGTTTCATAAATTATGAGAGGACTTGAAGTTATTGGAGCCCATTACCACCCCCCCTTTTTTTTTGGGGGGTGCAAAAGGTCTACTAAGGTTTCTTGAAAGACATAATCTATAAGTTTAGCCCTATAGCAGGGCTTTAGTTATGGACGGTTTAACAAATCATGGGAGGTCTTGTTGTTCTAGAGGTATTTACTGTCCCCCCCTCTTTTTTTTTTCTTCTTTTTCCGGGGGTATAAGGGTATATAGGCACATATGTATTAACATACTTAAAGTTATCTCCTTCACTTTAATGATATCTAGTGATATCTATGTTATATCTATACGTAATACTTTTTCACAAGCTTAACTAGGTTAATATGGGTTTTCTTAATATTGCTAAACAGGGTTTATAGAGGCTTAGGATGCTTGGTACCAGGGCCTTAATATTAAGAGATTAACCAAAAGAGGGTGTTGTACCTACTTTAGTATTAGAACCGAATTATGGCAAACCAACCTCCTAATGACAGGGGAGCTTGGGGTTCATTGTTCTTGCCCCACCCCTTATGGAGGCGGGGAATGGAAGCCAGTTTTATGGGGATTTTTTTTTTAGAAGTATTAGGTTCACATATATGTACAAACTTCAAAAGCCACTGAGGTCTCTTTAGCAGGGGCGGACTGACCATTGAGTCACTCGGGCACTGCCCCAATCAGGGTTGCCAGGCTCAGTAAAACTAAGGACAGTATGTAAAAATCTGTGTTTTTTTTTCTACATCTGTCCCTGATATGTCCGAAACTGACATGCTTTTGATGTGAAAATCCTGAGATTTTAGCTGCCCCGCCTCTGCACTGCCTCCTGGCGTGGTGGTCATCAGTAAGCCCAGGGGCCCCATAATCTTCTATTGCCCGGGGGCCCCATGAGTTGTCAGTCCGCCCCTGCTCTGTAGTAATACTTAAGTACCATCAAGCACTTCTTTATCAAGTTTACATATGCTGACACGTTGTATTAATGTTTTTTTTTTTCTTTTATTTTTTATGTTCTTTAATTAATGTATATTCATGAATGTATTGAACTGTATTGAATTGCTTGAATGTATTGCCCGTTTCTAGGGTCCTAATACTAGGTGATGTAGTATAGGTGGATTGTATTTTTTGTTAAGGGGGGGGGTGCGGTTTGGGGGTTGTTTTTTTTTTTTGCCTAGGTTTTGCTCTTGTTTTGATGTCGTTCTTCGGGGGGGGGGGGGAGAGAGTGGGGCACGCGTCGGCATGCTGTCTGGATGGGTGGCAGTGAGAGTAGAGTGGTCATTGGACAAGTCCCAAAGGGGAGCCCAGCAGGGCCAGGTAGGAAGGGGGTGGGTAGGAGGGATAGAGTGGGCATGGGAGGAGAATAGGGGAGGGGCTAGGGAGCGTACAATACTCGTATTAATAGCGGTGCCATTACAGGAAGAGGAGAAGTGAGGAAAGGGAGGCCAGTTGCTGATAGGGCCCATCCAGTGAAGCGAGAGATGATTATATAATTTTGCTGTTGGGTTAGAATTGAACACATTATTATTCCAACACTTCTAGATGCAGGATACGTTATTGGCTATTACTTCTTGGATTGTACGAGGTATGGGGGATCCAATTAAGAGAACATCAGTCATGTCACTCCTGGAGGATGGTATGCCGGGACTTGTGTGTTTACAAGAGATACATTTGACTAAGGACTCAGGCTCACTGCTGAATAGCCATCAATTTAAATCTCAGTTTCACTTGATACATTCCTCCTATTCAAGGGGGGGTGAGCATAATGGTGGGGAGGGGAATGACGTTTTCCTGTACCGAGTCCTGGATAGACGACCAAGGTCGATATATATTTCTATTTAGCCTAATTGAGAACAGGCCATATGTCCTGGCTAATATGTATATCCCCCCACCATTCAAGCTGGACATCCTATATAGGCTCCTCGAGTTTACACTTGACAAAACAGCTGTTCCTGTGATAGCTGTTGGCGACTACAACGAGGTCCTGGACAGAAGCTTGGATAGATTTCCTCCGGGGAACAAACCCAGTGAGGGCAATTGGCACGATTCCTGGAGGAAATAGGGTTGAGGTATATATGGAGAACTTGTTTTCCACAGGATCGCCAATATTCGTGCTATTCCAGTTCCCATCGTACGCTTTCTAGAATAGATTAGGGTAGTGAGGAAGTAATGCCCCTGGTAAAGAGGAGAGACTATGGTCCCAGAGGGGTCTCAGACCACTCCCCGCTGGTGTTAACAATAAAGATTGGAGCCAAAGCCTCTTGCAATGAGTGGAAAATGAATCCAGGTTGGCTGGAGTTGATTGGTGACCCAGGAACCTTGGTGTCTAAATTGAAAGAGTTTGTGCATATTAACGCAGGGTCGGCACCGACAGGGGTGGCCTGGGACTCTCTGAAAGCCTTCATGAGGGGTCTCCTAATCCAGCAGGTTGCTAGGGTTAAAAGAAAAGGGAGAGAACAAGAGGGCAAGCTGGCCCGCGAGACCACCCAAGCAGAACTGAGGTATATCGAGGAGCCCACCCTAGCCAAGCGGGAAGAATGGTTGGCAAAACAGCTAGAGTATAGAACGGCCATTTTGAGAAGTGCAGAGAATAAGTGAACACTACAGAGGCAGTGTCAGTTTGGAGAGGGAGAGAGGGTAGGGCGCTTGCTATCTCTCCTGTCCAAAACCAATTCCCCCCGTCAAATGTCCCAGCAATAAGGACAATAGCGGGAGAAATCTCTACTGATGGCCATGTGGTGCTACAAACGTTCTGTGAGTACTATAAAGCGCTGTATAAATCTAAAGGGGGGCTTGGGAGTGGAGCCATGGAAACTTTTTTCAGAAAATAGTAGTCCCTACCCTGCCAGATAAAGATAGACAAGGTCCTAAAGGCACCAATTACCTTAAAGGAAATCCAGCAAGCAGTAACCGAAATGCCAAACCAGAAATCTCCTGGCCCGGATGGGCTTCCTATTGAGGTATACAAGAAGTTTGGCAAGATATTGCTTCCAGAATTGCTGAGGACACTGGAGGGGGCTGAAAGCGGGGGGTCACTCCCCCGCTCAATTTCGGAAGCGACTATAGTAATTCACAAGGAGGGGAAAGATCAATTGGTGCCCTCATCCTACCGCCCAATTTCCCTGCTATCTACCGATGTTAAGATCTTAGCCAAAATTCTTTGAACCTGCCTAAATAGATTTATCAGTAACCTCATCCACCCAGATCAGTCAGGGTTTATACCAGGCAGGGCAACAAGTATCAACATCAGAAGAACCTTTCTAAATTTACAAACACCAATGGATAAAAAAGGCCCAGAGTGGTGCTTTCTCTCGATGCCGCCAAGGCTTTCGATAGCCTTGAATGGACATACTTATGGAAAGTATTAGGCCCCCGTACACACGAGCAAATAGATCTGTTCAAATCTTTCGGACAGACCGATTTGAACAGATCTGTCTGCTGGGATGTATTGGTTTGATCGTGTACACACGATCAAACCAAAATCCCCGCCGTTGACGCCACCGCAACAAGGAAGTAAAACACACGATCGTACACACGATCGAATTTGTCTGCTGAAACGGTCTGGCAGACCGTTTCAGCAGACAGATACCCCTCATAAAATGTTCAAACTAGGGTGGAGGCAAAACAACGAATGCCCAAGATGTAAAGATAAAGGGGATCTCATACACATGGTTTGGAAGTGCCCAAAGCTATATGGCTTTTGGGTGGAAATAATTGAGAGGATAAATGAGGCATTTGGATCCTCACTCGACCCAGTGGCTAGGATTTGCCTTTTGGGGTGCATGGAGGACATTAGAGTACCTCAAGGTAACCTGGAAGCAGTTTTGAGATGCCTCTTCCAAGCACGTAAGATAATAGCTCAGAAATGGCAGGCACATGCTCCTCCGTCCGTAGAAAATTGGATAGCGACTATGAAATTAACAATTTCAAGTGAAAGAGTGTACTTCATCAGACAGGGGAACTACGGGAAATTTGCTAGAATATGGGGGCCATGGCAGAGGGCTGTTGGGAACCCCTTGTAGGAGAACCCGATGCCAGTCCCTCCGGGCTATCATGTCCCCCATCAGTAACGGTCGCCATCCATTGGGGTGGGGTGGGATCAATGGGAGTCCCTTTAGGGCGCAGCACTCTCCGGGAAGATGGCCCCTGATATCAAATAAAGAGACAAGAGAAAAGCGGAATGGCCTCCTCTTTTCTTCATCGGTTGTTCAACTAATAGGGTAGTATGCTTCCCTAGGCAGGGGTAGGGAGGGGGGGTGGGGGGAAGAAAGGGACATGTAAGATTCTTGGTAAGGAGATTAAGCAGGTATCAGGTATCTTTGGTTAAGTAAAATAGATATATATTTATTGGATGAATGTTTTGTTGTTTCCTTTGCTTTTGTATTTTGGAGCAATTTATTCAAAAATCAAATAAAAAACAAATGAATTAAAAAAAAAAGTCTATAACCATCCTAAGAATATGATAGGTGGACTTGTTAAACAATAGGGAGGCTCAGGAAACAGTCATGAAAGGTGGGCCCAAGCTTAAAGGGTCACTAAAAGATTTTTTTTTAGCCAAATAGCTTCCTTTACCCTAATGCAGTGCTGTTTTCATGTTCTTATTGTTCGTTTTTGCTTTGAAGTTGCTGTAATTCTGCTCTGATCTCCACACTTCCTGCTTGTCTGGCTCCCTATGAAAAATCTCATGGCAGCTTTTCACTGTGGTCCAAGCTGTGTGTCTAAAACTCCTCAGAACCAATCAGATTCATTTTAAAAACAAAACACTGCCCTGGATTTGTTTGTTTTTGTTCTGTGTGTCTTCTGTACTTCACAGAAACATGAAACCAGTTTAAAAACGAAAGTGAAACCAGAGGCACATTATATGATTGATTTTTATCTGTTTTTAATAATTTTTAAAAGGAATCAGTTAACTTTTATGTCTCTATACCCTGTAAACCAGGGATCCTCAAACTACGGCCCTCCAGCTGTTGCGGAACTACACATCCCATGAGGCACTGTAACACACTGACATTCACAGACATGACTGGGCATGATGGGAATTGTAGTTCCTGAACAACTGGAGGGTCGTAGTCTGAAGACCCATGCTGTAAACAGTCATTATAGCAAAAACATTTTTTTCCTTTAGTGACCCTTTAACTTAGCTCTGCAAGAAATTTGAAGGCCTGTGTAGGTAACTTTAAATTCCTGAATTCCCTACCTTCTGCGACTGTATAGTGTGCAGATACACACAACCACACAACCCTCCACATGCATATTTAAATTAAACTTTGTACCTGCAGTGCCAGCTTTGTGGGTAAATGCTAGAGAGAGAAACAACACATTTCCCTCTCCTAAAATGTCTTTTTGTGTATCATATTGGTGGTATTCATTTAATACAGCTTCTGTGCCATGGATATGGATAGACAACCCTCTGTCTTACCTGCAGATGGCAGACTGGCTATACGCTGGTCCTTCTGTGGCAGTCAATGCTTGGCCCACTTGTGTTTGAGTTAGACCAAGAGATAAGCGGCGAATTTTAAAGTCCTTGGCAAATTCACGTATCTCTTCTAGATTTATACCATCTTCATCATAACCTCCAGAGTGTGACTCTAAATAAAAAAAAAAGAGTCACTAAGCCAATTAAGTGCTGCCTTACAGCAGAACTAAACACACCGATTTAAATGTTTTCCAAAACAATTACTGTAAAGTCAAGGCATGGCATGAATGGTTGGTGTCATAATTGATCACATGTGCAGCACCATGGCAACTGCAGATCAAACAGAGCCCAAGATGGTAGCTTCCTTGGCTGGTATGGAAAATAGGGAGTTAATTATGCTAAAAATTAAATCTATTATCACATCATATGCATTAATATTATAACATCAGCATTGTGATATCAATACAAACAACAGTTATTTCTGACAATCCATTATAAGCTTACTTGAAAAATCTCCTTTCAGGTTGTGCGTGTTGCCTGTCTGCTGGACATCTCTTTTCACAATGTCCTACATTCCCTGCATGCTTTGCAACTTCTCCTCTGCTTTTTACTTTCAGTTTCCCGATGCCTACAAGCTGTGATTCTTGTGCTGATTCTGCCTCCTGAACTCCTTTTCTCAGCAACTTTGCAGTTCAGACAGGCTCTGTGAATTCTGTGACACAGCAGGGCCTATCAACAGGGTATATAGTGAATACGTACCACAGATTTTACAGAAGTAAATGTGTGGGGAGCTTCACAGGGTAAGTTCACAAACCTCTAGATTGTTCACAGTAATAGGAGTAGGCTAAAAATAATTGAAATACAATGTAAAAATCAATATCTGATTTTACATTTTCACCATAGACACGCTTTAATGTCACATGCATTGAATTTTAATATAAATGTGTTATTTTGTTGCTTCAACTTCCGGTCAAAGATGTTCCAGACCTTTATATTATGTCTCCATAACTTTATTTTTTTTATTGCTAGGGGATAAAGTTTTTTTCCAGAAGAGACTTTTGCATGTCTTTTCTGCTAAATAATAATAAAAAAAAACTTGTCCCCTCTCTCCCAGCAATTTTTAAAATAGTGTACACTGCCATAGTGCATTCGCATTGCATTGTACACCCAGGGTCATCCCCAGTTTTTGTAAGATGCCCAGAATGCAGACTTGAGCCAATAGGAGGAGAACGGCATTGTGGCCCTTTGGAAAACAAAATAGTGGCATCAGCAAATTGAGCAATGAGGGACTGAAGTATTCAATTTTTTTGTGAAAAGGTGAACTAACTCTTTACAACAGGTTTACTTTATTCTAGACTAGTATTTTGAATAAGACAAAACATGAAATAAATGGAGACAGAGTACTTCTGAAGCCTTGTACACACGCTCGGTTTACTCGGCAAGAACCAGCAAGAAAACTGCTGGCAGAGCTTTCTCAACCTACTCTCTATTTTCTCGTCGTGATTCTCTGCAGTGTTTTCCTGCCGAGAAACCCAAGAGTGTATATACTTACCTGTCGCTGTGGAAACCCGCACATGCTCCAAATGACTGACGGATGCGCTGTAGCTTCCTGATGAGATTCTGGCCCGTGTGTACAGGGCTTGAGATCTACCGTTTTCCATATTCTTGTACACAATGCTTCTAAGAAACACATCCAAATGTTTTTTGAATAGATCTACACTACCCACTGACAGACACCACCAACTGTAGAAGGGAGTTCCACATCCTTACCACTCTAACAGTAAACAACCCCTTACACAGTTTAGGACTGAACTGCTCACCCAACTTTGTGGCCGCGTGTCTGCTTTGGAGACCTAAGATTAAATTGTTTCCTTCTAATGCTAGAGTCCCCATTTAAAGTTTTGTACATTGCTATCACATCCCCTCTTAAGTGTCTCCTCTCCATGGAAAATATGTTAAATGTTTGTAGTCATTTTTTCACAACTGAGGTCCTTTAGGCCCCTTATTATCTTTGTGGCTCTTCTCTGGACTCTCTCCAGGTCAAGTGTAGGTATAGGTTTTATATTTGTGTGTGCGTCTGTTTTTTTTTAATTTTATCATTGAACTACTGTATATTGCCTAGTGTCTTTCTTTCAACCTGAATATGTAACTATGTAAGCACATTCTGCCTGAAGACTGGGTACCAGAACTGGATGGCATACTCAATATGTGGCTGAACTGTTTTTTTTTAAAGTGGTAGAATTATAGTTTTATCTCTTGATATCTAATTCCCAAAGAGTTGGGACACTGTGTAAAATTTACATAAAAACAGAATGCAATGATTTGCAAATCTCATAAACCCATATTTTATTTACAATAAAAAACTGAAAACCTTAAATGTTTAAACTAAGAAAATGTACCATAATAACCCCCTCACGCCAACGTAACACAAATATTTGGCCTTCGGCTTGAAGGGGTTGTACCGGGGCAATGCATGCAGCTGCACACATCACCCCGGTACCCCGGTATTTAGAGCGGACTGTCGGAAAAAATTGAAACCAGCTCCCAAATTTTTGCTGTTGGAAATTCTGACAGAACAAAATCAGATGGAACCTACACATGGTCGGAATTTCCGACCAAAAGTTTGCATCAAATTTTTCTTGTCGGAAATTCCTCTAAACAGGTAACCTATAGAAATTTTTAAAGAGTTGCCTATGGAGATTTTTAAGTACCGTAGTTTGTCGCTTTTCCACAAGAGTGCGCAATATTAAAGCATGACATGTTAGGTATCTATTTATTTGGCGTAACATCATCTTTCACATTATACAAAAAAATTGGGATTACTTCACTTTTTTCTTTAATTTATGAAAATGTATTTCTTCCAAAGAAATTGCTTTTAAAAAGACCTCTGCGCAAATACAGTGTAACATAAAATATTGCAAGGATCACCACTTTATTCTCTAGAGTCTCTGCTAAAAATATATATATATATATTGTTTGGGGGTTATAACTAGCAAAAAATACAGATTTTTAACTTGTTATGCCCTGTACACACGATCGGTTCGTCTAATGAGAACGGACCGTTTTCATCGGAAGAACTGATCGTGTGTGGGCTCCATCGTTTTTTTCCCATCGGTGAAAATAGTAAAAAACGATGGTCTGTGGGGAAATCCATCGGTCAAAAATCCAGGCATGCTCAGAATCAAGTCGACGCATGCTCGGAAGCATTGAACTTAATTTTTCTCAGCACGTCGTAGTGTTTTACGTGACCGATTTGGACACGATCGGATTATTAACCGATGGTGTGTAGGCAAGACTGATGAAAGTCAGCTTCATCGAATATCTGATGAAAAAATCCATCGGTCTGTTTTCATCAGACGAATCGATCGTGTGTACAGGGCATGAGCAAAAAAGTGCCAAAAAAAGGCTTAGGCGTGAAGGGGTAAAAAGACAATTTAAAATGGTCTGTTGCAAAGTGTTAAAAGGGTTGTAAAGGTTCATTTTTTATTTTCTAAATAGGGCTGAAAATAGCCTACTCAGCTCATACTCGAGTCAGTGTACCTGTTGGGTCGCAGGCGTGATAGGCATTTGACACCGCCTATCATGGAGGTCCTCTCGTCCTTGGACTTTACCAGCAGACACTGTGTTCAGTGTTCCGCCTATCATAGATGTCCTCTTGTCCGAGGATGAAAGAAGGTCCATGATTGGCGGAACACTGAACACAGTGTCTGCTGGGAAACTGAGTCCGAGGATGAGAGGATGAGAGGACCTCCGTGATAGGCGGTAGTCGAACACAGTGTCAAACGCCTATCACGGACCAGGAGGAAGACGCAACTTTTCGAAAAATGGATGCCCATGACCGGACAGGTACACTGACTATCACGGAACCAATGGGACCAGGAGGAAGCCGTGACTTTTGAAAAATGGATGCCCGCAGCCTGTCAAGAATACAGGTACACTGAGGCTGCAATGGGCACAGTGAGAATGGGCACAGTAAGGCTACAATGGGCACAGTAAGGCTACACTGGGCACAGTGAGGCTGCAATGGGCACAGTAAGGCTACAATGGGCACAATCAGAATGGGCACAGTAAGGCTGCATATGGAACAGTGAGAATGGGCACAGTAAGGTTGCAAATGGGCACAGTGAGGCGTGCAAATGGGCACAGTGAAGCTGCAAATGGGCATTGTTGACCCTCTTTTCCACTTACAGTAGCTGCTGCATTCTCACCCTAGGCTTATACTCGAGTCAATACGGTTTCCTATTTTTTTGTGGTAAAATAAGGGCCTCGGCTTATACTCAAGTATATGGTATCTTTTCCTTCAATTTCCTCCTCAGCAAGCTTTTCCCCATTATCCGAGCCATTCTGGCTGGGGGTTAGTCAGTGTGCTAGCCCCCTTCCTTGGGACTACATCCCTGCGGGGAGATGCTTTTTTCACAACGTCTCCTCGCAGGGATGTATTTTACACTAACCTCTTCCTGACCGCGAGACGGCTACAGCACGGAACTAAATTGTCAGGAGGGCGTCCATGTACATCCTCCTGTGCATGAGCTGCCTGCGGGGTTCACTCTGTGATTAGCGAGTCAATGAGATCACATATCCCAGCCCCTTTCCACGTGATCAACTGTCAGCCAATGACAGATGCTCACGTGATGTGAACCGAGTTGTTAATCTGCTTTTTTTCCTCCTCATGATTACAGCGTTAGAAGAAAAGAAAAAGACGATTACCATCTTGAATAAACAGGACATCGGTCCTGCACACTCCAGACCCACTTCTGCTGAGCATTGCCTACCAGTGCAAATCTGCACTGCTAAGCAGTAAAAACCAGTGCCGCCTATCAATACCCACCAGTTCCACCCATCAGTGTCTATTGGTGCTGCTATTCAGTGCCTCATCATCAGTGGCACCTATCAGTGCTGCTTATCAGTGTCACCTACCAGTGCTCTTCAGTGTCGCCTATCATTGCCCTTCAGTGTCGCCTATCAGTGCCCTTCAGTGTCGCCTATCATTTGCTTATCATATATTTCTTATGGGGATAGTGTAGCATGACCGCGCAATTGTCATTCAAACAATGACAGTGCTGAAAGCTAAAAATTGGCCTGGGCAGGAAGGGATTGTGTGAAGTGCCCAGTAAGCAGGTGGTTAAAGAAGGTTATTAAAAAAGGGGAGATGCTACACTGTGGTAAACATGCCCTGTACCAACGTTTTTGAAAGGTGTTGCTGCCATCAAATTTCAAAATTACCTTGTTTTTCTCAACCGCTTTCGGACCGTCCCACGTACATTTACTGCGGCAGGACGGCCTGGGTGCACAAAATCACGTAACTGTACGTGATTTTGTGCACGTGCGGTTTAGGGAGTGCGCCGCTCCCGCTGTGATTAAAGTGTTTAAAATGGTACATTTTCTCAGTTTAAACATTTGGATATATTTTCTACATTCTATTGTGAATAAAATATGGGTTATGAAATTTGCAATCACTGCATTCTGTTTTCATGTAGATTTTACACAGTTTCCCAACTTTTTGGGAATTTGTGATATATAATATATATGTATATATATATATATATTATATATATATATATATATATATATATATATATATATATATATATATATATATATATATAAATTAGGGCCAGATTCAGCAAAGGTTACGCTGGCGGATCGAGTGATCCGCCAGCGTAACAGTGGCTTTGAGCCGGCGTTTCTGTTTTCTGTAACCAGAAAACAAGAAACGCCGGGTTGAAGTTCCGATGCGGTGAGCGTAACTGAGTTTCGCCATCGCATCGTTACTTCAACTTAAAAATGGCGCCGGGGGCGTTCCCGCCGATTTACGCTCAAAAAATATGTTAATGAGCGGAAATCGGCAATTCACGATCGAAATCCGGCGCGACGCAGTGACGTTACGACGTTTCCGGACGGGATACGCGGCGCATAGTTATACCTACATGGGGCTGGCGTATCCTATGTTAGGTATAGGCGTCGTCATCGCGTCGGGAAAAAAAAAAAAAACGTCGCTTGCGTAAAACGGTCATGAATGGGAATGTGACGTCATTGACGTTCATTCACAGATTTTGGAGCATGCGCACGGGGATGTTTTGACACTCGACGCATGCGCAGTACGTCGGCGGCGGGATCGCGCGTAGTTAGCATACTACACGCCCCGTACCCGCCCAATTTGAATTCCGCCGGCTCATTTGTGATGCGCTGCCGCAACTTTAGGAGCAAGTGCTTCATGAATGACAGCACTTGCTCCTAAAAAATCGGCAGCGCAACGCAAATGAGAAGCGTTACTCCAGAGCAAAGATGCTCTGGACTACGTGAATCTGGCCCATACAGTGCAGAAAATAAGTATTTGAACACCCTGCTATTTTGCAAGTTCTCCCACTTGGAAATCATGGAGGGGTCTGAAATTGTCATCGTAGGTGCATGTCCACTGTGAGAGACATAATCAAAAAAAAAATTCCAGAAATCACAATGTATGATTTTTTTTAACTATTTATTTGTATGATACAGCTGCAAATAAGTATTTGAACACCTGAGAAAATCAATGTTAATATTTGGTACAGTAGCCTTTGTTTACAGAGGTCAAACGTTTCTTGTAGTTTTTCACCAGGTTTGCACACACTGGAGGAGGGATTTTGGCCCACTCCTCCACACAGATCTTCTCTAGATCAGTCAGGTTTCTGGGCTGTCGCTGAGAAACACAGAGTTTGAGCTCCCTCCAAAGATTCTCTATTGGGTTTAGGTCTGGAGACTGGCTAGGCCACGCCAGAACCTTGATATGCTTCTTACAGAGCCACTCCTTGGTTATCCTGGCTGTGTGCTTCGGGTCATTGTCATGTTGGAAGACCCAGCCTCGACCCATCTTCAAAGCTCTAACTGAGGGAAGGAGGTTGTTGCCCAAAATCTCGCAATACATGGCCCCGGTCATCCTCTCCTTAATACAGTGCAGTCGCCCTATCCCATGTGCAGAAAAACCCCCCCAAAGCATGATGCTACCACCCCCATGCTTCACAGTAGGGATGGTGTTCTTGGGATGGTACTCATCATTCTTCTTCCTCCAAACACGGTTAGTGGAATTATGACCAAAAAGTTATATTTTGGTCTCATCCGACCACATGACTTTCTCCCATGACTCCTCTGGATCATCCAAATGGTCATTGGCAAACTTAAGACGGGCCTTGACATGTGCTGGTTTAAGCAGGGGAACCTTTCCGTGCCATGCATGATTTCAAACCATGACGTCTTAGTGTATTACCAACAGTAACCTTGGAAACGGTGGTCCCAGCTCTTTTCAGGTCATTGACCAGCTCCTCCCGTGTAGTCCTGGGCTGATTTCTCACCTTTCTTAGGATCATTGAGACCCCACGAGGTGAGATTTTGCATGGAGCCCCAGTCCGAGGGAGATTGACAGTCATGTTTAGCTTCTTCCATTTTCTAATGATTGCTCCAACAGTGGACCTTTTTTCACCAAGCTGCTTGGCAATTTCCCCGTAGGCCTTTCCAGCCTTGTGGAGGTGTGCAATTTTGTCTCTAGTGTCTTTGGACAGCTCTTTGGTCTTGGCCATGTTAGTAGTTGGATTCTTACTGATTGTATGGGGTGGACAGGTGTCTTTATGCAGCTAATGACCTCAAACAGGTGCATCTAATTTAGGATAATAAATGGAGTGGAGGTGGACATTTTAAAGGCAGACTAACAGGTCTTTGAGGGTCAGAATTCTAGCTGATAGACAGGTGTTCAAATACTTCTTTGCAGCTGTATCATACAAATAAATAGTTACAAAAATCATACATTGTGATTTCTGGATGTTTTTTTTTATTATGTCTCTCACAGTGGACATGCACCTACGATAACAATTTCAGACCCCTCCATGATTTCCAAGTGGGAGAACTTGCAAAATAGCAGGGTGTTCAAATACTTATTTTCTGCACTGTACACACACAAACATAACCATATACATACACAGTATCTCACAAAAGCGAATACACCCCTCACATTTTTGTAAATATTTTATTATATCTTTTCATGTGACAACACTGAAGAAATTACACTATTCTACAATATAAAGCACTGAGTGTGCAGCTTGTATAACAGTATAAATTTGCTGTCCCCTCAAAAAAATTGTTGCTCTACAAGTCTACATAAAGATGGCCTAGGCTAGAAGAAGATTGCCAAGGCCCTGAAACTGTGCTGCAGCACGGTGGCCAAGACCACACATCGGTTTACCAGGACAGGTTCCACTTAGAACAGGTCTCGCCATGGTCGACCAAAGAAGTTGAGTGCATATGCTTAGCGTCATAGCCAGAGGCTGACTTTGGGAAATAGACGTATGATTGCTGCCAGCACTGCTGCAGAGGTTGAAGGGGTGGGGGGTCAGCCTGTCAGTGTTCAGACCATACGCTGCACACTGCATCAAATTGGTCTGCATGGCATGGCTTTAGAAGCCTCTTCTAAAGATTATACACAAGAAAGCCCTCAAACAGTTTGCTGAAGACAAGCAGACTAAAAACATGAATTACTGGAACCATGTCCTGTAGTCTAAAGATTCCAGGATAAACGTATTTGGTTCAGATGGTGTCAAGCGTGTGTGGCGGCAACCAGGTGAGGAGTACAAAGACAAGTGTGTCTTGCCTACAGTCAAGCATTATGGTGGGAGTGTCATGGTCTGGGGCTGCATGAGTGCTCTGGGGAGCTACAGTTCATTGAGGGAACCACAAATGCCAACGTGTACTGTGACATACTGAAGCAGAGCCTGATCCTCCCCCTTCGGAGGCTGGGCCGCAGGGCAGTATTCCAACATGATAAGTCCCCAAACACATCTCCAAGACAACCACTGCATTGCTAAAGAAGCCGAGGGTAAAGGTGATGGACTGGCCAAGCATGTCTCCAGACCTAAACTCTATTGAGCATCTGCAGGGCATCCTCAAACGGAGGGTGGAGGAGCACAAGGTCTCTAACATCCACCAGCTATGTGATGTCATCGTGGAGGAGTGGAAGAGGACTCCGGTAGCAACCTGTCAAGCTCTGGTGAACTCCATGGCCAAGAGTGTTAAGGCAGTGCAGGAAAATAATGGTGGTTACACAAAATATTGACACTTTGGGCCAAATTTGCACATTTACACTTAGGGTTTTACTCATTTTTGTTGCCAGTGGTTTAGACATTAATGGCTGTGTTGAATAATTTTGAGGGGGCAGCAAATTTACACTGTTATACAACCTGTACACTCACTACTTTACATTGTAGCAAAGTGTAATTTCTCCAGTGTTGTCACATGAAAAGATATAATAAAATATTTACAAAAAGACGAGATATATATTGTGTGTGTCTATATATGTATATATACATACACACACACTCACACACAAACACACTTTTACTAAACAAGATCACTTAAAAGAGATGTCTAAGCTTTTCTGCCCACACTTCTCCTATGGATTACAGGAGTGCAGTTCGTTCTGACGCCACTCTGGAAAGGCTCTGGAAAGATCCCAACTTAAAGTCAAGATCTACCCAGATGCCTCAACCGGCAGCTGGCAAAGCCTCTCAGTGAGCCACTGAGAGCCTAAACCAGACACTCCCACCCCCCTTCTCACCCCAAAACTCCAGTGAGCGCTGGAGGGGCAGAGCGGAGAGCTGGTGACTGACAGTTACCACTTTCTGCTCAGTGAAGACTGAGTATTGAGCAATCAGGGGCCTTTGATCACTCAGTTCTCAATCTTAGAAGCAGTGGGGAACCGATGCTGCATCCATCTAGCTAAGTATAGTTTTTTTTTTTAAAGAATGCTATACTTCTCTTTTAAGTCTCTAAAAATGTGCACAGAGGAGTCGAGGCAGGCATACTTACTTGACACCAGCTGGCCCACTGTTGGGGGCTCAGAAGAGCTGACATGGACTTGGGGAGTTGTTGGTGTATTTGCTGGAGTTGGATTCGCTACAACCACAGAAGGCTGCGTAATAGAAGGAGCAGGCTGGATTTGCTGTGTTGGCTGAAGCTGAAAATAAAATGGTTAACAGGTTTTCAAATTATGAAAATAAACCTATTCTTTTTGATCTCAGATGTATAAATGTCACCATGCCTTTTAGTTAAGAGTAACAATGGTGAATATAAAAATAAGCTTAATTTGGTGTCTGAAATAACCATGATGCTCCATAGCAGACAACCAGATTCAAATAGTTATTCTTCAGCTGCCATTTTCTAGAGGGAATGTACATGTGACTGGATGCTGCGGGGCAATATAGATAATAGGATTTTTTGCTACTTACTGTAAAACCACATTCTCTGTGTTCATTGAAGGACACAGCTGGGTATCATTTTTGAATGTAGGATAAAGCACCACTTTCAGGAATAGAAGACTAGCCAGAAAAAAACCACCATTGCCATTGCAGACGACTAGGTAAGCGTCTAGCAAACCTAAAATATAGACGTCTGAAAGCCCAATATGCACCAATTGCCCTTGTGGAGTGTGCTGTGATGGGGAAATTGGGTGCAAGACCTTTAATGGCATAGGCCTGTACACGGGCTGACTGATCCATTGCAAAATAGTGGCAGAGGCCACCAAACATTTTTATGACTGTCTGCAACCACAAGGATTGAGTTCAACCAACAGAAGGAGGCCGTAGCAGACACATACACACATACAGCTTGAACCACATCCAAAGAGTGAGATGCACTGTCCTTAGAAAGAGCGCAGACAAAGGGACGAAAAGACACCAAAAGATCCATGCCTAGGGTGCTCCATCATAGACATATCTCATAAAAAACATCCTGATGCTGTAGAAGGTCAGCCTGGGGCAGGGTTAAGAAGGGGTTAATTTAAGAGGGAAGGTACTTCCCCTTCAGACCTGCTTATTGCCAGCTGGGCTGAAAGTGTCAGAGAGGAGCTGTTTGAGTAGGAAAAAGAGACAAAGCAGCACGCTTTGTGAAAAGTCCATTGCTGGATTGTGCACTTGCTGTATGAGCTTAACCACATAAAAGACTTTAGCTATGATTAGAGCCATGAACTACTGCCTGTAAGCCTGTATGCTGCCGAACTATGAGCTGTACCTGTGCACAGAGCTGTGTGACAAGACAAGCCTGTTACGTCTTCTTTTTGTTTTTGCCAGTTTGCTGAATAAAGGCAATTTTTTTTTCCTGTACTGTTTCTGAGTCGGCTGTTCACCCCTCTAATTTCCTACAAATTAGTGGAGGTATGCGGGCAGTTTGAAGTGTACAGGCCAATTCCATGTTCTGAGTGAAAGCTGCACAGGCCGTGAATTATGTGGGCAGTTTGAGGTGTACAGGCCAATCCCATGTCCTGAGTGAAAGCTGCACAGGCCGTGAATTATGCGGGCAGTTTGAGGTGTACAGGCCAATCCCATGTTCTGAGTGAAAGCTGCACATGCCGTGAAGTCTTCAGAACAAGGCATGGTGGAGCTAATTAAACAATTAGCAATGGCTAATGCCCAGGTAGTCGTGCAACAGGAAACAAACCGCTTACTGCAGGACTGCAAAAGGTGGTGACCCAGCAGACTGATATTATAAAAAGGTGATCCAGCTGTAAAGAGTAACCCCTGGAAGGCAGTGCAGCGGATAACAAGATAAAAAGATAACAGCCACAGATAACATAGAAGCTTATATGGCAATGTTTGAAAAGATTGCAACTAGGGAAGGTCTCCCTGAGAAAAACTGGACGATGTGCTGGCTCCTTTCCTGACTGCAGATCCTCAACAGGCCTATTGTGATTAGGCCTCTAAATCAGCACGGGACTATAAACTGCTAAAGGCAGAACTCCTAGCCAGGCTGGGAGTGACTGTGGCTTTAAGGGCAAACCATGTTCATGACTGGCGCTTTGACAGAGCTAAGCCTGCCTGTGTGCAACTGTATCATCTAATGCACCTGTTCCAGGATTGGGCACAGATCCTGTGTTCACAGAAGTGATGTCATCCCACGCCGCGATAATGCAGATGGCCGCAGTCCAACACATGGAAAAGCTGGGTAGAAGATGCCAGTAAGGGATGTTGGACCATTTAAGAAAGGTGTGGATGGCTGTTTTTGGGTCAGAATGCCCCTACCCCCAGCTGTTTACACTATTTAGTGAACACAAGCAACTATCTTGTTGTATGAACTTTGTCTGTTTTGTCAAGTGTGGTATAAAGCATTTCAATACAATGTATTTTAAAAAGCACAGCCTGAAGTAGGTGGTACACTGAATGGCTCTAGAGCAACTGTATTTTAAATAATGATAGTTGCTTGATTTTGTATACTGTGGTACTATAGTCTATTTGGCATAGATTGTTTTATTATAATCTATCTATTTACCTATCTATCTTGTGAGACTAGTTGAAAGGTTTGTGGACTATATATATGTCATCTACAATAGGTTTCTCACATACACATGGTGAGGGGTTTATGTGTAATGTGGAGAAAACTAACCTTTTTTTTTTTCAAAAGCTTAATAAACCATGTCCTGGAGGCTTTGTAAAGCTTTAGGTGCAATAAAGAGCCACGCTTTACCCGGTAGCCCGAAAGGCCACGTTAGGAGGCACATGGCCTTGCATGCAAATACTACTTGGAACAGTGCCCAGCTATGTACAAGCCAACACATATTTCAATCTGTCTTTGATTTTAACCAGCTGCATAAGGCCTTAGATAGTCACAGCTCTTTATGAGCCTTTTTATATAAGAAGTGATTGATACTTAGGACTCCATCTCTCTCTCTGCTGTGAGAGCCTGATGCTGTGTGAAACGGCTGACTGCTGACAGCACACCAAGTAGGTACAAGTGCTGACATAGCTTAGTTTGTAGCTCGGACGAGCAGATGTTTGTTTTGTTTTATACTATGAGCTTGTTGTACAAAGTTCTCCTGCATTTATTTGCTGCCTTGCTGAAGAAACGTGCAGGGCAAACCTGCTTGGATCGTTCCTGGGTGCTACTGTCCCATGCATGGTTTACCACTCACAATACCAGTTGAGCTGCTTGCTATTACAATTTATGTATATGACATTACCTGCTGATCTGTCTTAGCTGGACTTTCCTGTGAAGCTTGCTTTCTTATAGCTGCTGGCTGGATAGTACTGCTAGCCAGAGTGCCAATAATTTGTCCTTGGGCATTCAGCAGAAGCTGAGGTGTCACTGCCTGGACCACACTTGGAGCCGTGACAGCAGCTGCAGCAGCCCCTGCTGTGATCCCTGGAGTGTTCAGAAACCATGGCAGAGTGCCAATCACCTATACAGAAGAAACAGATTTCAATTCTCTTATTGGTAAGCTTTTAATAGAGTACCGTTTCTATCTACAGGAATACAGAATGGTATTACAAAAGCTTAAAGCGGAACAAAAGGTAAATAATAAACTACGAGCAGGCAGCTTTTTATTGCCTAAGAGACATGCAATTCACTTACCTGCCTACTTGCAGTCTTCTAATAAATGCACACTGAGCAGTGAATGCGCTGCTCAGCATGCATTTTTGACACATTCCAGCTGCTGTGCCCCGAATGACCGTCTCCTGGGCACAGGATGACATCATTCCACCACAGGCCAATCCATGCACAACAAACTAAACCCCTTCATGTCAACTTAAATATAATTACCACTGTTAAAAAAACATAATCACTAATTGTGTGAACATCATATTACCATATAGAGAGTAGGATCGTCATTTCCTTCCTGATTAACACGCTAATGGCAATGATATTTTTAAATAATGCCTTTTTCATTACATGCCTTATTTTGTTCATTTTAGCACCTGAGGCATCACATGAGTGCAGACAGTAAGGCTGACTACACACGATCGGTCCATCCGATGAGAACGGTCCGAGGGACCGTTTTCATCGGTTCATCGATGAAGCTGACTGATGGACTGATGTGCCTACACACCATCAGTTAAAAAACACATCGTATCAAGCCCTCTGTTTTTTGACCAAAGGATAACGGACCGATGGGGCCTACACACTATCGGTTTGGACCGATCTTGTGTACCGAATGACCGACTCCTGTGCACAGGATTAACAGTTGAATAAACGGGACATGGATGAGTCACTGGTTGTTAGGATTACAGCGGGTGTCGGCTCCCGCTGGATACTTAAAAAACAGTATTCTTGAGTAGGAGCTGTCACATTTAGCAGCAATAGTAAAACCATTTCTAAATGTTTTACTTCCCACTGCAGCCAGAGGATCAGTCTGTGATAAAACTGCACTGAATACTGAAAAAAATTTAATAAATTTAACAGATGATTTTTAGTGAATTTCCTGCTTTTGATATAAGTAAAGCATGAGGTATTTTTTCAGGCAAACATTCATGAGGTTTTTAAGTCTCAGTGAATTGATCCCTATAGGTCAGAGTATTTATTATTATAATTATACAGGATTTATATAGCGCCAACAGTTTGTGCAGCGCTTTACTATATAAGGCAGACAGTACAGTTACAATACAAATCAATACAGGAGGAATCAGAAGCTTCCTGCTCGTTAGAGCTTACAATCTAGGAGAGATGGTCAAGTGATACAAAAAGGTAAAAAACTGAGGGGGATGATCTAATAAAGAAAATTAAAGTAGAGTTGTGGAGGCAGGATAGGCTTCTGTGAAGATAAAAGGGATCGCCTAAAAGTGGATAGATTTGGAGTCTGACAAATTGGGGTAGGAAAATCCAGAGGATTGGAGAGGCTCGGGAGAGGTTGTGGAGGCAAGTACGGGAGGAGGTGATGAGAAAGCTAGAGAGCAGGAAGTCTTGGGAGGAACGAAGAGGACGATTAGGTTGGTATTGCGAGACTAGGCTAGTGATGTAGCTGGGAGAACAGTTGTGGATGGCTTTGTAAGTTATTGTTAGTATTTTGAATTTAATTTGTTTGGCTAGTGGCAGTCAATGGAGGGTCTGGCAGAGACTGAGGGGTTTGTAAGAGGTGTGAGTCTAGCAGCAGCATTCATGATGGACTGAGGGGGGGGGGGGGGTAGCCTAGTTAAAGGTAAGCCAATAAGGAGGGAGTTTCAGTAGTCAAAGCAAGAGATAACCAGGAAATTAATCAGGAGCTTTGCAGTTTTATTGGTTAGAAAGGGACGTAGTTTGGAGATGTTGCGGAGGTTGAGGCGGCAAGCTTTGGAAAGGGATTGGATGTTACATAGTTACATAGTTAGTCAGGTTGAAAAAAGACACAAGTCCATCCAGTTCAACCATAAAAAAATAAATAAAAATAAAACAAAGTAAAACACAGTACATCCTCCCATACACCCAACTCCATACCCACAGTTGATCCAGAGGAAGGCAAAAAACCCCAGCAGAGCGATGATCCAATTTGCTACCGGAGGGGAAAAAATTCCTTCCTGATCCCCCGAAAGGCAATCGGATTTACCCCGGATCAACTTTACCTACAAAACTTAGTACTCAGTTATATTATGTGCATTTAGGAAAGAATCCAGGCCTCTCTTAAAGCAATCTACTGAGCTGGCCAGAACCACCTCTGGAGGGAGTGTGTTCCACATTTTCACAGCTCTTACTGTGAAGAAACCTTTCCGTATTTGGAGGTGAAATCTCTTTTCCTCCAGACGTAAAGAGTGCCCCCTTGTCCTCAGTGTTGACCTTAAAGTGAATAACTCAACACCAAGTTCACTATATGGACCTCTTATGTATTTGTACATGTTGATCATATCCCCCCTTATTCTCCTCTTCTCAAGAGTGAATAAATTCAGTTCCTCTAATCTTTCCTCATAGCTGAGCTCCTCCATGCCTCTTATCAGTTTGGTTGCCCTTCTCTGCACTTTCTCCAGTTCTCCGATATCCTTTTTGAGAACTGGTGCCCAAAACTGGACTGCATATTCCAGATGAGGTCTTACTAATGATATGTACAGGGGCAAAATTATATCTCTATCTCTGGAGTCCATACCTCTCTTAATACAAGAAAGGACTTTGCTCGCTTTGGAAACCGCAGCTTGGCATTGCATGCCATTATTGAGCTTATGATCAACTAAAACACCCAGATCCTTCTCCACTACAGATCCCCCCAGTTGTACTCCCCCTAGCATGTATGATGCATGAATATTCTTAGCCCCCAAGTGCATAACTTTACATTTATCAACATTAAACCTCATCTGCCACTTAGTCGCCCAATTAGACAGAGCATTGAGGTCGGCTTGTAAATTGGAGACATCCTGCAAGGACGTTATTCCACTGCATAGCTTGGTGTCATCTGCAAAATGTTACTTTTGATCTCAGACCCAATATCATTTATAAATATATTGAAAAGTAAGGGACCCAACACTGAACCTTGGGGTACACCGCTGATAACCTTGGACCATTCAGAGTAAGAATCATTAACCACAACTCTCTGAATTCTGTCTTTCAGCCAGTTTTCTATCCATTTACAAACTGCTATATCTAATCCTGTAGACCTTACCTTACACATGAGCCGTGTGTGGGGAACTGTATCAAACGCTTTTGCAAAATCCAAGTATACCACGTCCACTGCTACGCCTCTGTCCAGGGTTTTACTTACCTCTTCATAAAAAGAAATCAGGTTTGTCTGACAACTTCTGTCTTTCATGAATCCATGCTGTCTGCTGCTTAAATAGTTTGGGGCAGATTCACGTAGATCGGCGCATTATCATTCCGGCGTAGCGCACCACTTTTCCGTTAGACTTGCGCAATCTAGCCGCGTAATCCGGCGATTCACGTAGCTTTTACGCAAGAGCTTGCGCAAACGTAAGGTTTTTTCCGGAGGCGTAAGGAGGAGTAATACAAATTGGGAGGGACGTGGGCGTGTTACATTGAAATGAGCCGTGACCCCATGCAAATGAAGGGCCGGCCGACTCGCGCATGCGCGCGTGAAGGAAACCATGTCAGCTCCGTTGTGCGCATGCTCACAACTCGGGAGCGGCGCAATCATTGAAATTGGAAATGGACTAGGGCAACGTTGTGAACTACGCAGACAGCATAAATAGACACACACAAACGCCCTTCCATTGCAAAAGTACATCCCTTTGTGTCCCTTCCCATTGAATCAAGTGCTTTTGCTCTGTTGTTCGTTAGAGTGTGTTTTGTAGTTGTCAGATTAGTGTTCTGTGTGATCTAGTGCTTGTTGGTAGTTTTGTGAAAGTGTATTTTGATAAGTGTTTGAGACTGTTTGTTTGATTGATATATTTCTGAGCGTTTGTTTTCTGGCTTTATTTTTTCATCTGATTTTTTTGTGTCTGTTTCTTGCTGAGTGCTAGTGTGATTTTTGGGTGTTCTTTTTCTCTTTGTGTGCTAGGGACCACAGTGGTGTACATGCATGCATTCTCATTGTGCCATGATTAATGTGTGTGTTTAACGTGCAAAGATGCATAATGTGAGCTGGCATGAGATGGGGTCATGAGATGGGGTCCCAGTGCATATGCAGAGTCACCTTGAAGGGAAAAGACAGGAGGATGTTAGTCATGCATGTGCCACTTGTGAGGTGTGCATCACGGGAGGGGATAGTCATGCCTGACTCCCATGTCACTCACCAACCAGCCAGCTGTCCCCATACATGTTCTGTTTGAAATCTGTGGGGATGGGGCTCTGATTGTATATGTAGCTGTCATGGGTGTCATGGGTGGTGCCATGTGTTGGGCTGCTGATGTCCTCCTGCAAGGTTGTGGTAATTCCAGGATGACATGAGGGGTGAATCTGAAGATGCGAGACACCTCAGAATCTCTCATGCCAAAGATGTCTATGCGTGTGTGATATATCAAGTGAAGAGTGAGGGGCTTGTATCAGATAAGAATATTGTATTAGATTAGATTAAATGGTAAATTTTATATAAGCAAAAAAAAAAAAAACATCTCCCGTGCCCTCCTTAGTGCCATCCTCCGTGCCCTCATCCTTCTTTGTTCATCTAAAGTCAGTAGTATAGCTATGCGCGACGATGCCCCTGGCATGTTGGCATACAGATTGTTGGGCAACACGTGTGACTGCTGAACTCCTCACTAACAGTGTTGCTTTATCAGACAATTAGACTTTTTTTCAAAATTTAGACCAGCTTTTAGGTCCTCTAACTTTAGACAGAACATTTTGCAGTTGCGCACATCGCGTAGCCTGCGCAGCAACTGCGTTTTTTTGTGAATCCCCGTAACTCCCTCATTAGCATATTTGACTAGCAAATCAATGGTGTGTCTAGCGCAGTTTTGCGCGAAGGGAAGCGAATGTCTAATTAAATTACGCCGGACCAAAAAACGAAGATTTCTGGCGTATATTGTTTTGTGAATCGCGTCCAACTATACGCACGCGCACATTTAGACTTACGCACGCGCAACAGCAGTTGCGCAGGCGTAATCGCTCTGTGAATCTGGCCCTTTGTTTCCAAAAGGAGAGTTCAGACTCCAGGATGACACCTAGCACCTTGGCATGTGGGGATAGGTGGATGGTTGTGTCATTGCTCTTGACAGAGAAGTCAGGGGAAGAGGCAAGTGGGGGAGGAAATATTATGAGCTCAGTTTTGGACAAGTTGAGTTTGAGGAAGTGGTTGAATCAAAAATAGAAAAATACTACATAGGGTAATAGAAAGGCGGACTTTTTCAGGCAATCACAAGGACATAAAAGTTAAGAAAAAATATTTAATTATATATCATAAAATCCAAAAACAAAGAATATACAGAATATACATAAGCAATGTTAGCTTGCATCTCGCCATTTTGGCGAGATGCAAGCTAACATTGCTTATGTATATTCTGTATACCCTGTTTTTGTATATTTTATTCTTTGTTTTTGGATTTTATGATATATAATTAAATATTTTTTCTTAACTTTTATGTCCTTGTGATTGCCTGAAAAAGTCCGCCTTTCTATTACCCTATGTAGTATTTTTCTATTTTTGATTCAATTACTTCGGATGTCGGCTACATGTGAGTGCTTTTATGTTTCCCCATTCCCTATATTTTTGAGGAAGTGGTGTGACATCCATAATGATATGTCTGTTAGTAAGTTAGTAATGCGTGAGGAGATTTGGGTGTCATCAGCATATTATGATATTGGAAATAATGGGTGGCTATCAGCTGACCCAGGGAGTAGGTGTAAGTTGAAAATAGGAGAGGCCAAGAGCAGAACTTTGGGGGACCATGACGAACAAAAGAAGGAATGAGGAGGAAGTAGAATTGTAGGGGACACTGAAGGTGTGTTGGGATAGGTAGGATGAGAGCCAATGAAGAGCACAGACAGGGAGACCGAGGGAGTAAAGTTTATTGAGGAAAAGGAGGTAGTCAACAGTATTAAAGGCAGCCGAAAGGTCCAGAAGTAGGAGTACAGAATAGTGTCTATTGGTTTTCGCTGTTAGTAAGTCATTCGTATTAGAAAGGGCCGTTTCTGTGGAATATTTAGGGCGAAATCCAAACTGAAAGGGGATCAAGGTCATTCTTAATAGGGTGGTCACTTAGTTGGTTATAGACTAGGCATTCAAGGAGTTTAAAAGGAAAAAGGGGAGCAAGGAAATAAGGCATAGATTGTTAAGATTGGTAGGGTCCAATGACGGCTTTTTAAGTATGGGGGGGGGGGGGGGACCAGTGCATGTTTGAGAGCTTTGGGGAAGATACCAGAAGAGAGGGAGAGATTAAAGATGTGGGTTAGAGAGTGTAGGATAGAGTCAGAGGGTGACTATAGTATTTGAGAGGGAATAGGGTCCTGGGGACAGGTGGTTAGGTGGGCGTTGGAAATTAGTTTAGCAACTTTGTCTATTGTAGCAGGTTTGAATAAGGGGAGTGTTAATTGTAGCTGTTGACATGGGGTCTTAAGTGGGGGAGATACCTGTAGAGTGGAGATTTTATCAAAAATGTAATTAATCTTATTTTTAAAGTGACTAGTAATCTCTTTGACAGTATGTGAGTTAGTGGGTGGAGGCAGTGGAGGACAAAGTAGAGAGTTAAAAGGTAGAGAAAAGTTGAAGGGGACTGGATGAGAAGGCGTTAATGAGAGTAATAAAATAGGTCTGCTTGGCAGGGTGGAGGCAAGAATTTAATTTTTGGAGTGCAGATTTGTATTGGTTGAAGTATTTGAGAGACTTAGGGGGTTATTTACGAAAGGCAAATCCACTTTGCACTACAAGTGCAAACTACAAGTGCAAAGTGCACTTGAAATTAGACTTAAAAGTGCACTTGGAAGTGCAGTCGCTGTAGATCTGAGGGGGACAGGCAGGAAAAATAAAAAACAGCATATTAGCTTGCACATGATTGGATAATAAAATCAGCAGAGCTTCCCCTCATTTCAGATCTACAGTGACTGCACTTACAAGTGCACTTATAGTGCAAAGTAGAGTTGCCGTTCGTAAATAACCCCCTTAGTCTTATGCCACAGACGCTCAAAAGCACGTCTACGTTTTTTGAGACTCCTGGTGTCATCTGTTTGCCAGGGTTGTAGGGGTCGTGGCCTGATTCTGTGCGCTGTAAGGGGGGCGAGCTCGTCTCGGGTTGAAGATGGGGATTTGTTGTAGACAGAAGTAGCTAGGTTGGGACATGACAGGGGTGATATTATGTCAGATGGGTTGAAGTGGCAAAGGTTTCTATGGGTGATGGTTGATGTACAGATTAATGAAAAATACATGCATGTACTGCAACAGCTTTAAATTGGTATTAAACCCAAAAGGAAACATTTATTATATTGCACCTTACCAAGAGATGATGGCAGTATTTAGTTGTCTTATTTTTTTCTTTCTTATTTTCACCTGGTGGTCTAGCCAATAAGTCTGTTGTTTTTCAAAAGAACAAGCACTTTAACTGATGTAGCAGTTTCAAAGTTGAGACAAATGATTTAACACTAAGGCCGTGTACACACGTCCAAGAAACTCGTCGGGCTAAACTCATCGTTCCGCCCGTCGAGGTTCCCGATGAGTGGTCGAAAAGGTCGTTGAGCCAAATTTCCTCATTGAACAACGAGGAAATAGAGAACATGCTCTCTATTTTGGCTCGACGAGCTTCCCGACGGTTTGCTCGTCGAAAGTGTACACACGACCGATTTTCTCGGCAGATACGTCTCCCAGCGAGCTTCTTGCTGGATTCTGCCGAGAAACTCGGTCGTGTGTACGGGGCCTGACAGGAGTGCTTACAATGATCAGCCTTTACTGTAAAACTTTTATCCGAAAAGTAAACAAAATGTTGCTATAACTGCTTCTAAAGTGTTAGCTGAAGTTCAGTTTCAATTTGTTTAGTGCCTCTAAACCTGCTAGTCCATCTAACACCCCCCCCCCCCCCAGACTGACAATGCTGCCGTCCAAAGGTGCCACATGTGCCCTCTCATCCAGAGTTGGGACACCCTAATACAGGAGGTATATTACCAGGTGAAAATAGGGGAGAAAAAGACAAAAATAAAACAAATGCAGCCTCCACATCTAATGACTAGTAAGCTGAAATATATTAAATTGTTTGGTTTAAATACCTCAATGTAGTATATACTGATTTTTTAAGAAAGTTTTTTAAATGTGAAAAAATAAAAATAGTCATTTACAACCCACATTAGTGGTTGTTTTCTGCTTGATCCAATATATGTTGGTACACTCCTTAGAGTACAGATATTTAGCATATCAACCCCTATAACATGTAAAATTAATTTGTAACATCATATAATGAAAGCAATGTGGGCGAGCACAGAAGCTCATTTACTGCAATATTTATATGTTCACTGTAGCTGCTTACAATTCCGCCCATACACTACAATTCCAATGGCATGAAGGGAACTGTAGTTTCTCATAGCTATACTGTGAGAAGAGTGGATGTAAAGTGTATGCCTTTATTATTCCTCCTCTTCCTCCTGGGGCCGGCATAAGCTACCAAGCTGGCCCAAGCAGACTACTTATTTTACGAATACATGTAGCCGCTCTTTCAGCCCTGTATAAACTGTACCAGCTACATACAGGATGTACCACTGTGTTCTGGCATCGGTACAGAGACTTCCTGTTCCAATCACAGAACAAAATCTAGTCTGGTTGAGCAATGCTCAGCCTTTTAGACGGGTTGTCAATGAATACAAAACTTACTTTGAATGGGTGAGGTGAATAGGTGGGTGGATGACGTCATGATCTTACAAGTCTTCCTCAGCCATTCAGAGGAAGACTTGTATTCAATGACCCTAAACAAACTATTTAAAAGAGAAGTAGGCCGATGCTTCTTTTGACCATACTTCCCTTATGCACTTAATTTTGCACTCCTGTGATCCAGAGTTGGATGATAGCGGGCTATTGCCCACTTTCAACTGACATGGTATAGCTACTCCTGGCTCTTGAAGGATCATGGCTATATTGTCGGGATTCACCCAGCTGCCTAAATGATAGCTGGCTCCAGCTCTCAGCATGGATCCTCCTTCCCAGCTTGGCCGTCTGCTGAGAGTCACTGCTCTAAGCTCTGAGCATGCCAAGAACTAGCAGCCATGTGATTGCTCAGTTTTCAAGCTCAGACCCGATGTGGGACAGCTGCAACATCACACTGATGCTGCAGCATTGAGGTAAATGTGTATGTTTTTAACAGACCCCAACCTTCTCCATAAGGCCCCATTCACACTTGTGCGCTCTGAAAGTTGTGCGACTTAGGAACTGCAACTTTGATGCGACTTGCAGAAATGCCTGTGTAATCTTAAGGTCCATGGACCTCAAGTCGCATCAATTGGACCAAAGTAGTGTAGGTACTACTTTGAAGTCGCACAGATATGAAAAGTACTTATTGGAAATCATGGGGTATGAATTGTCATGCCACTTTACAGTCCAAAGTCACAGGACAAGTCGCACAAGTGTGAATGGGACCTTAAAGTGATAATGAAGCTGGATTTAGGCTTTAATATGTGTTTGTATACCTGCATGGAGCATTAGCTCTAAACATTTTTTTTTATATCAAACTGAAATTTAAATGAAAGTAACCTAAACATTGTACTGAAGTCAAACTGCTTGCTAGCACAACACTTTACATTTGGCAGCTAGGTCAAACCCATAAACTTTTGCAATAAAACAGATTGCTAAAATATATATACACAAGATGCTAAACTGTAAAATGACAAATGAATACCACTAAAAACTGTATATTAGCTTGCTTGGATTACCTGACCCTGTGCATTGGTTATTATCTGACTTGTGATGCCCTGTAGTCCAGGAATAGCATTGGCAAAAATAGGGGTTGCAGCAAGTGAGCTCAGCAACTGCGGTTGACCCCCTAGAGTTGCAGCACTAATCTGAAAAAAATAAAACAAATATTGAGTATTTCTGTTGTGGTATGCAACGCATACTGCAATTGGTTATTATTTGTGTAACTTTTACAGTTTTGACTGATTTCTTAAATCCTTTTATATTTAGCTATACAGGTAAGAGTAGATAAATTAACAAACACACGTTTTGGAATGTGAGATAAACAACCGATTAATAGGTCATTGCTCATTCCACAGACCACTGTTTTTATAGTGCAGGATTATTGTTCATATAGTTAATGTCAGCAGTCCTCCTTTAGGGCTGGTACCACAAGTAATGAAGATTCTGAGCCTCATAATTAGTATAAGGCTACATTACTGGTCCAATAACAGGGTGAATTTGTCTTACCTTTCCCTGCCGCTGGTCCTTATATGGATCCAGGCTTCTCCCATCTCAGTGGGTATAACCCTTGGAGGGGTCTTCAGGGTCTGGGATCTACAGGAATAGACCATGGCCCTGGACCAGTATAGCACCCAGCAGCTAATGCACTTGAAGGTGAGCACCCAAGCAGGATCCAGCATGCAAAGGAACATTACTGGCTATCCTTAGCATAGGATCTGGGTATAGTTCAAGGTTTTACTGAGGTTACATTAATCTGGATGCCCAAATGTTATTTTTGCCCCTGATAGTTCAACTGGGTAACCATATGAGTGAAGGAGGGGATGAAGAGTATTGACCTTCTTCTGATCAGAAACATCCAAAAAGTGACAATCAAAATAAGGTGGTGGAACAAACTGTGATGAGTTGGATTCAGGATGGAGGCACATAAGCTGGGAAGCTTCCCTGGAAGAGGGCAAGGCTGACAGAAATAGAGAGAAGAGAATATTACATTTTCCTGTGTTCCAATCTATGTTAGGATTGTTGTGTGCTTGAAGCCAGGGGATACAGAGAATACCAAGAAACAACATGAACTGACTGTATATCCAGCTGGAAGAATTCTTGATGACCATTGTTAGAGGATACAGAGAGCAGGAGGAGGAGTCCTGTTCCATCTGCTAGATTCAAAGTCATTCTTTATTTTTCCAGCAGCAAAGAAATGCTTTATAGCTTAGCAAAATCGGCATCTAAAAAGCAACCACAAGCTTCTGAATCAAAGATGGCTTGAACTTGGATAGTCTTTTCGAATATCAGCAGGGAAATGGGTAGAGAGACTATTTCTTGAGGTGCCTCAGCCACCAGAAAAGGGGAATACAACTTACTCAACCTCGCTGGCTAAGACTGTATGTATTGGCTTGTCTTTCCACAAAGAGACAAACTGGGCTGCCAGAGTTCTCCTTTATAGAACCCTGGTTCACACTGGGTATGATTTGAGATGCAATTATACATGTCAAATCGCATCTCAAATCGGCGGCATTTGCCGGCAATGGCACCGTCCTAATCGGTGCGACGCCGCATCCTCAGCGCTGCACCAATTTAAAAAAGTAGTTCCTGTACTACTTTTTGCGATTTGGGGCCGCGATTTACATTTACATTTACATGCAGGTTTTTGCACAGATGTCTCTGAAATCGCAGCCGAAATCGGGACTGCCGGGCGGGAGTGAAGCCGTGCGAGTTTAGCTGCAGGTATGGGTGGACACTTCTGCCATAGCAAGTTCAGTGATGGGTGGAGTTCCAGTGACTGGAGTAGCAGATGTAGGAGCTGTTGTAATGATGGATTGGATGAAAACTTTCAATTGGAAATACCTCTTGCAAATTGGTGACTACTTAGGTCAGTTCGGCACTTACCTAGTCGAGGACAAGAGCAGTTTCCTTAGACCTCCTCCCAATATGCCCTGGAATTGGTGCAACAGTGCCTGCGATGGGCCCAGACACAGCAGATGACATGGCATGCCTGAATACTGCTGAGGTGCTGGAAAGGATCAAGTCAAATCTGTGTTGAATTCTGTTATGTAGATTGGGCACAGGAGCATGCAGTGGCAGCAAGCAAAATTGTAGTTAGGACAAGCAAAAATTCAGCAATAACTGGGCAGTAGAGGTACCAAGACAGCAGGCAGAAGGAAAATCAGGACACAAGCCAAGGTCATCACTGGGAGATATGGGTATGGCAGATTCAGGAGGCAAACCAGGTCAAACACAGAACGGCAAAAGGCAAGTCAGGTCATGTTAATTCATGACCACTTATCAAATTCCCAAGGTTATACTGAGCTTTGGATAAGGCAATTGGTGCCAGTCGTGGTCATGCATGCTGGTTCACGCTCGCACACATGTGCATGAGCATGCAGCCGTGGCCCTTAGCGTTTGTTAATAGGATGCAATATGAATATCAAGAAAAGGAATGGTGTAAGATATGCAGTGCTCACATGAATTCCTGCAATCTACAGCATTGCTAACTTGATTCCAACAGCCTGCAACACACGGTGAAAGGATGACTATATAGTAAGAGCTGTTTAATAGTCATAGAGGATGCTTAGAAGGTAATAAGGAAAATGTTTGATTTATCACTCACATATCACTATATAGCTTGCTTATCAGAAGCAGAGATCCAGCCTGTAGGATCACTTACCCCTAAAGCCTAGTGCCCACAATGAGATGATGGACAAATGACCGTCTGAAGTGATGTATTGTAGTTAGTTTCAGGAAAACTGAATGATCTGGTATCATACAAGAAAAGTTTTTGTGTTTGTCCCTTCGGAAAATTTCAGATTAAAGCTGTGTACTAACGATCATATAATTATCATACGATCACTTCAAAAGCAGTATTCTTTGTACGATTTTCTGATCATGTGCACAAGCCTTAAGGGTACCAAGGGTTGCCAACCACCTATAAATTTATGGACAGCTTGTAAAAATTGGCAATTTTCAAACTGTCCTTAATATCTCCATTATGGGCTGCCCGTAAAAAATATGGCCTGGGCCAGCTTTGGAACTGCTTTCATATTGTGGGGAGGGGGGAGTGGTCTGAAGATGGCGGAGTAGAGAGACACACGCTCTACAGCTCCACCCACCGCCCAGCTAATAAGCGAATGATGTGGTTAGAACCCTGAATTACCTCCATCCTGCTCAGAGTCTAAGCTGATATTCAGCCTGGAATGAAGAGGAAGTAGACTAAACTACTAAATGTGCCGCTACAGCTTGAGATCCAGCAGTATTTCCCCCATACGAGAGTAGGCGTTTCCTGGAACTGTGAGACAGAGTCACAAGGTACAGTGACGTGTGGGAAGACTAGAGAGCCGGCGTGCCTTGCCTTTCCCACCTGGCTAGCTATGCAGGTCACGGAGGCAGGATGAACAACTGCAGAGTGCCCAGTGGGGACAGGTAGCATTGCCTGCACCACCTGGAGGACTAGGAGATCCAGACCTGAGGGCACAATTACAAGCCCTGCTGACACTTACGGATTTGGAATCAATGGTCGCACATTTGGAGGAGGTTCACCGCAGGGATCTGGAGGTGGTCCGGGAAGAAGTTCAGCAGCTGACAGACAAGCTGAAACATGATGAGACAACCCTGGCTTCGCTGGAAGAACAGATCACCCAGCTAGAACAGGTACAAACTTTACAAACCTCTTATGTTGACCCCATACAGTTTCGATTAGAGAAGGGGTCTCCAAACTGCGGCCCTTTGCTTACCTTAATGCGGCCCTTGGGAAATTGTTCCACCTAACTCCAATGGGTCATAATTCTTGTTGCTGACACCAATGAGGCACTATTTCTCCAACTGACACCATCAATTCTTTCCATTGACACCAATGATGGGGCACTAGTCCTCCCACTGACACCAAAGATTATTTACTCCCACTGGATACCTGGACATTTTCTACACCCAATGGCCCTAGTCTGGCCCCCCTAAAGTCTGAAGGACTGTAAACTGGCCCTTTGTTTAGAAATTTTGAAGACCCCTGGATTAGAGGAACTTGAACACTGTAGTAGGCGTAAAAACTTGAGGTTCAGGGGGTTCCTTGAAGTAATAGGTAAGGAGGTGTTACCCTTACCATCAGAAAGTATTTCTAAGAGATGTTTTAGATTTTTGTTTATCCCATAATTATTTTTGGTTTGATAATCACTTCTATACCCAAAAGAAAGGTGTAGCGATGGGCGCTAAATTTGCACCGAGCATCGCCAATTTGTTTATGGGAGAGTTTGAAGATAAATTTGTTTTTTTTAATAGACGAGTTGAATTATTATTCTATAGGCGTTTTATAGATGATGTACTGTTCCTGTGGGAAGGGTCTTTAACCTCCTTGGAAACTTTTTTGATGTATTTAAATGAAAATCCTAATAATATTAAGTTGACGAGCCATTTTAGTAAAGAAAAAAATCGACTTTTTAGACGTAACTATTTATAGAAAAGGAGATTGTTTGGAAACAAAAGTATTTTTTAAACCTACGGATCGTAATAGCTTCCTACCCATGCAGAGTGGTCATCACCCTGCATGGTTGAAAAATATCCCAAAAGGTCAACTGATGAGAGTCAAAAGAAACTGCTCGACATTGGAAGACTATGATGAACAATCAGAGATCTTAAAAGGCAGATTCAGGGAGAAGGGATATAATGCTCAAAAATTAGATGTTATATCTGAAGAGATTAAACTTATCCCACGGGTGGATGTGCTGAAGAATTCAGTTAAAAGCTCCGACTTTAAGGATTATGAGTGGAGTTTTATGTCTTCCTTCCACTCACAATATAAGGAAGTGGAGGCTATACTACAGAATCACTGGCACATCTTATGCCTTGATAAGACCTTAAAACCTGTACTTCCAGCAAACCCTAAATTTATTTATAGGAAAGCTCCGAATTTCGGAGATAAGGTCGTTAAAAAAGTTTTGGACCCACCAGCGAAACCAGCATCTTTCTGGGAGCAAAAAGTTTTTTTCGCTTGCAGGAAATGTAAAAGCTGTAAATCAGTGTCAGAACCTGTGAGGGGTATCACGAATTTTAGGTCTACAGTCAATAATAGAGAGTTTAACATTGAAGAATTTATTACCTGTAACATTACACACGTAGTATACGTTTTAAAGTGTCCTTGTGGATTAATGTATGTGGGTCGCACTAAGAGACGGTTAAGAGTGAGGATCGGTGAACATGTGAAGAATATCCGGTTAGGATATAAAGATCACAATGTTTCACTTCATTTTAAAATACATCACAACCAGGATCCATCAGGACTAAGATTCTGGGGTATTGATGTAATTAAACCCACATGGAGAGGTAATAATATGGTTCGTGATCTATCAAAACGTGAAACTCTTTGGATTTATTTATTGGATACTCTTACCCCTAAGGGGTTGAATGTAGAACTCGATGTGAATTGCTTTATAAGCGATGCATGATTTTCGAGTTTCGAGCCAACATATCCGAAAGTATAGAGATGTTTAAACTACATTTTTTTTTCATTAAGGCTGTTGGTTCCCCTTTGATTGGCCATATATCACTATGTAGATCTAGTATAATGGGAATGTAGAACTCTAGGTTAATTACTTTAAAGCAATGCATGATTTTCGAGTTTTGAGCCAACATACCCGAAAGTATAGAAATGTTCAAATTACAATTTTTACATTAATTCTGTTGGTTCCTCTTTTAATGGCCACATATCACTATGTAGATCTAATATGATGGGATTTTTTTCCAAGGTTTTTTGGGTTTCTTTATACTATATTTTATAATGTGTTTTTTTTTTTGCATTGATTAATATTTAGGTAGAGTGTAATTCTATGAGTTACACCGATTTTATGAGGTTTTATGTATTGTAATAGGATAGATTCTTTGTCTGCAAGATTGATGTTTATGTTACATATGTAACTCTGTCACTTACTCACGTTTGGATGGAGAGATGCATTTACAACTTCGGAGTGTTTCCATGTATCTGTATATATATAGAGATATTTTATATCTTGTATGCAGATTGAACCTCCCGGAGAGATGAAAATATATATGTATGTAATTATACTGAGTATATTAAGTTTGAGAGAACACTAATGCCTTATTTTAAAGTTCCACTATTCATAAATTTTAAGTGATCTGAGTGCAGCATATATGCGCAGCAATGTGGCCCCCGTGAGTTTATTACTGTGAAACACTGCAGGTGTGTTCGGTGGTGGTAGCAGGAATACGAGGTGTTAATATTGCAGTAGGCGTGGCTGACACAACATGAACACTATTTAACACTGACTTGTGACCTGCGAGATTATGCCCTCAGAAGAAGTCAGAAGGACGAAACGTCAGGGCCTGATCTCGCGATATTTTTATACATGTACGCCTGACACTGTGGTTCAGCTGTGCTCCAGTTAGGAGAGTGATTTAGTGTGCTAGCGGCAAACGCTTGCATTCACAAACTATCTATCACCCTCTGTGAGCTGATGACCGGCTGAAAGGCATTACACCTTGTATCAGTTACTGCTCTGTGGAGTATTTTTTTTGTTGCTGTTTGTATGCATGATTTTTAACAGCATGTTAAAATAAAAGTTTTTTAAATGGTATCACACCATATCGTGCCCTGACACCGGATGGTCATTAGGAGTACTGCATGCTGCTGGAATATCATCTCCATGAGGAAGAGGGAATCCGATGACATTACTGTTCAAAGCCTGTTATAACATCAATCTGGTGAGTAGACATCCTTGAGGGGACATTGTCACAGGATCTTCGCATGCTTTGTTCGGCTCACGAGTGATGTCACTAATCATGGACAGTTGAAATTGTCTTGAAGAGCACCCCCTTTTTTGTCACGGAATATTTGTGCACCCTCTGAGCTCTGGAGAACTTTCTTACTTTCATTTATCTCTTTGAATGTGAATGAGTGATCGGATTTGAACTGTGCCCCGATCACTAGCGCTGCTGTATTTTATTGATAAAGACTTTTGATGATTTTTATCATTATTTTACTATGTGTATATGTTTTGTTTTATTTTGAGCAGCTGCTTTATTCATGTCCTAGATATAGGACATAGATAATTTTATTTGCACAACTGTAAATACATATACCCCATTAGCGCCGAGAGTGTGAAATTAGGCCTATTTTTCCCACATTTTGTTTTGTAAGGAGGTGTTACAGCCAGTGATTATGGCAATATGTCAGCAGTTGGCCATACCTCCCCCTCCGTAAGACCTAGAGTTTGAGAGACTACATAGGTCCCTGGGATCCCACTCACAGAATTTAAACAGACCTAGAGACGCGATCTGTAGCTTCCACCGCTAAGCCCATAAAGAATTGATAAACAAAAAGGATCATCATCTCAGTCTAGAGACATGCCTCTCTTTGATAGAAAACTGGATGACAAAGAGTTATCTTAAACTCAACGGCTCCAAACCAGAACTTCTCCTGTTTCACGCCAGTCAAAAGAATCAACTAGCAACAACTTGGACACCCCCGCCCATTATGGGCCAAAATCATCACCCCTAGCACCAAAGTCAAAAGTCTCGGGGTCATTTTTGACACCTACATGACAATGGATGCACAAATAGGGTCAGTAGTCAGCGGATCTCACCATCTGCTGTGCCTACTATGAAGATTTATTCCTTTTATTCCGAAAGAAGACATAGCAGTCGTGGTGGGTACAATTGTGAACTCCAGACTTGACTATGCCAATGCCCTTTATCTTGGACTTCCAAAGTACCAAATCGCTCGTCTGAAGTCGTACAAAATACAGCCGCCAGACTGGTGACAGGGATAAAACCCTGGGAATCAATCGCAGCTTCGCTGAGAACCCTTCATTGGTTGCCAGTAAAAGACCGAATTGCTTTTAAAGCACTCTGTCTGACACATAAGTGCATCCAAGGGAAGGCCCCCCAATATCTATGTGAAAAATTAAATGCTCACAACTCAAATCACGTTCTGCGATCCACCAACCAAAATCTCCTCCAGATACCCAAGGACAGATACAAATCCAAAGGAGAGCGAAGATTTGCAGTCCAGGGCCCCAGACTGTGGAATGCCTTACCAACCAGCATTCGGTTGGAGGAGAACCACTTGGCCTTCAGAAGAAAGATCAAAACTCATCTCTTTTGATGGCAAAGGAGAAAGGAACAACTAGCGCCCAGAGGCGATTTAGTTCGCATGTGCTGCGCTATACAAGTTCTTCATTCATTCATAAGTCGTAAAGCATGGGAAGCAGAAGAAAGGGATCCCAGGTAAAAATAATGCCAAATCTCGGGCCACTTTACAACGAAGAGCAATGTTACACCCACTCCTGGATAAAATTAGGAGGTTGGGGGGTATCTATCGGTGGGGTTACCCTATCCCGTTGATAATAAAAGACTCACAGACATTCGCTTTGCGGCAACCCACTGAGCTCCCTGAGTTGTTTGATTTCCTGGGGACAGAAGCGATGGCGGTACCGAATTGGTTACAACAAATTCCTGGGCGGACCAGACGAACAATAAATCAAGCGGGAATAGAAGACCAACCGCCTCATATGGGAGAAGGGGTAATCCAGGATGCCTCTTAAGAAAAAGAAAATGAGAACTGGCTAGTTTAGATGGGCATCCTATTCCCCCCCCCCTTTTTTTTCTAAACCACCCGATGGAGCCCCATGGATTACACGGGTGAATAGATACTATTGATAGATGTCACTTAATAATGTTTGTTTCTTTTCTTTCTCTCTTCTGGATGGCACAGATTTTCACCCCCCCTTTTTTTTTAAACCAATTTAGATATACTTTTTGATTAAACTATTAGAAGTGATATGGATATGATATATAGGTGATATAGACTTCCCACTACCAATTGCTAATAGGACAACCACTGGGAGCTGTAAAATGTAATGCATCCCAGGGAAGGAGACACAGTACATGGTGTGAAGTAAAGGGTGTGGGGAAATACCACCACGGAGTGATTTTTGGTGATAAGTACTTTAAAAGCCCTAGGACCATGATGATGGTAAAAGAGAAAAGTACACATGTTTATACAGGTTTAAACACTGTGAATTAATAAATTGGCTTGAATGTAATGATGTTAAAAAAAGAATGTATATATACCCAATAAAATGTGAAGCGATAATGCATTTTCTAATACCTTTGGATAAATAAACGATTAACAAGGAAAAAAGTTGTGGGAGGTTGACAACCCATAGAAATGAGAAGAGTGTCTCCCAATGAACTGATCAAGTGAGTGATCAATTAACCACTTGCCGACCAGCTCCTATAGATATACGGCGGCAATATGGCTCCATCCTATGAATCTTCATACCTGTGCGGCAGCTCGTTTAAGAGCAATAGCAGGCACGCAGGGGACCTGATGCGCATGGCTGGAGGGCGTGATCGCATGCACAAGAGCCAGTAAACACACAAATCCTCGTTCTGACAGCATTGCCGCTAAAAATCACAGATCACTACCATAACTAGTAAAAAAATAAATTACATAAAAATTACATAAATCTATCCACTATTTTGTAGACGTTATAACTTTTGCGCAAATCAATCAATATACACTTATTTTCTTTACCAAAAATATATAGAAAAATATATATTGGCCTAAACTGATGTAGAAATGTTTTTATTTTTTTAAATTAGGGGATATTTATTATAGAAAAAAAGTAAAAAGTATTGTTTTTCTTTAAAAATTATTGGTCTTTTTTGTTTATAGCGCAAAAAATAAAAACTGCAGAGGTGATCAAATACCACCAAAAGAAGAGAAAAAAAAATGTAAATTTTATTTGGGTACAGTGTTGCATGACCGCACAGTTGTCCGTTAAAACAACGCAGTGCCATATTGGTCATTGGGGGGCAAATTCTTCTGGTTAAACACTTCTGTTTGTATCAGTGGCAATTATGCATTGACTGCCTTGATTCCTCCAATTCTCTGCCCGTGCTGTAGGATCTCTTAGTTGGCGAGTTGGTGGAAGTGTCAATTGACTATAAATGCATGAATTACCGTGCTCATATTCCATTGATATCTACAAGTCTGTCTGTCATGGTGGCCAATGGAACTTGTACTTTACTCATTCACAGATCTCTGTGAATGAAAGACGTGGTTGTGGAACCCCCACACACGCTTTCACGGGGAAAGGGGGCTCAGGGGGTGGTGCTTAGAAACACTAAAGACAATATATATCATTGTGATTTATTTTTTCTAACAGTACTGTATTAGTCTATATTAAAAAATATATATATATATATTTATTTTTTATATATATATATATATATATATATATATATAGGGGTGCATATTTAAGGGTGCATATTTAGGGGAGCAACGGATCACGGTTGATCCGTGATCCGAACGGGTCACCCCCTACGGATCGGATCGCTATGCGATCCGCGGACTACCGCCGCGGGCATAGCATTAGGAAAGGCCGCGGCTTCGGCCTAGCTCCGGAGCCGCGGCCATCTTGGCTCACCCGGCGGCGGCCCCTCCTCTCTGTTTACACCCACAGAGGAGGAGGAGACCGCGCTCAAGGGACACACACGCCGCTGTCTGAGGTCTGCACGGGGGGGGGGGTGCTCACTGTTTGCCTGTACTACGGAGGGGGGGGGGGGGGAGGTCACTGTCTGCCTGTATTATGGTGGGAAGGGTCACTGTGTGCCTGTACTACTTGGGGGGGGGGGGGTCACTGTGTGCCTGCACTATGGTGGGGAGGGTCACTGTGTGCCTGTACTCCTTGGGGGGGTGGGGGAGGTCACTGTGTGCCTGTACTACATGGGGGGGGGGTCACTGTGTGCCTGTACTACTTGGGGGGGGGGGTCACTGTGTGCCTGTACTACTTGGGGGGGGGGGGGGTCACTGTGTGCCTGTACTACTTGGGGGGGGGGGGGGTCACTGTGTGCCTGTACTACTTGGGGGGGGGGGTCACTGTGTGCCTGTACTACTTGGGGGGGGGGGGGGGGGTCACTGTCTATTTTTTTTTTTTTTTGTTGCTGCTGCTGATCCGAAAAATGATCCGATCCGTGGCTGCCGATCCGAGGAACGATCCGAACTGTGAGTTTTTTGATCTGTTGCACCCCTAATATATATACATATATATATATATATATATATATATATATATATATATATATATATATATATATATCAAATACTAATTTACATTTTGTATTGCAATTATTTCTTGCCTACTCCGGGTAATCTGTATGATCCTGAAATTTGGAAGCTTACTTTGCGAGGATCCCCACATATTTACTTTCTTGCTTGAATTCCATGACATGTATTCACTATGCCCTGTGAGTAGACAAGGCTGTATCATAAAATTCAGAGCTTGTCTTCTGAGCTACAGAGGGACAGAGAGGAGGAGTTTTAAGAGGAACCACAGTTTACAGGTACCATGGGATATTTAATCCTTAGAAATTAAAGATAAACAGCATAGGAGACATTAAAAAGTATGTGAGTAATCCAACAAGTTGTGGAAGGAGCTGGCCAGCAGACAATACAGCGCTCAAAAGTTTTCAAGAAATATTATATTGGATTGTCTAATATAACATATGTTACTACAATGCTGATGTTGTAAAATTAAAATATATGCTGTGACCATAGAACTCCTTTACATTAGTGAAAGTGTAAGACTGGTAAGTGACTTTGTGTGTTACCTACCACAAACAAATATAATGCTGGCATTCCTTGTACTTTGCAGTATAAAGAATGAACAATATAAACTTACAATTGCTGGGTTGAAGGTAAAGCTTGCTGGCTGGACAGTGAGCTGTGGCTGAGGTTCTGCTTTTGATACTGTATTTGACAACAGGGCTGTTGGAGTCTGTAGAGCTGGGGTAGCCTGCAGAGCAGTCTGTGGCTGGACAGCTGCTTGAAGGGCAGCTTGAGCCTGAACGGCTGGCTGTGCCTGGTAAACTGCTTGAATGGCTTGCGCTGCCTGCACAGGAGTCTGTAGGGCAGTGTTCAAAACTGAAGCTGCTGTAACAGAAGAAAAGATAGTATAAAGCAAGGGAACAAAAATTGCACTGAGAAACACAGCTCCATATTCAACGTCAGTCAGGTAAGGTCCATTGCATAAAATCAGTCAGAGAAACATCATCATTATTATTTAGAATTTATTTAGCACCAACAGTCCACACAACACTTTTTTATTCTGGAAACTGCATTTGGGTAAGGCCTGTAGCGCCCCCCCCCCCTATTTGGTGGGGCGTTACGCTAAAGTTAGTAGGGAATGGGAGAGTTAAGTTGCTCCCACTCACAAATTGGTTAAGTTTAGGCAGATGTCAGTTTAGAACTGCTTTCTAGGCCAGTCTGCATGCTAGGGGAGGTGTTTTTACCCATGGGTGACAGTTGGCGCTGGAAGGGGTTCTGACAGACCCACTTTCTCCCAGCAGCCAATCAAAGGAGGATTTTCCCTCTGGACATGCTGGTGGGAGAGTATATCTGTGGCAGACGCCTGAGAGTGAGACGTTCTATGCGGGGCCCGCGTTCCAGGTGCGGCATCCACCTGCCTGGCCGAAGCTGTGCACCAAGTGGAGCTTCACCCTGATGTTGAGAGGGGCCCCAGTGGCTTGCTGGGTCCCAGATCCTAAGCTGGGAGCTGTACAGTGGGGGATTGGCTCGGGAGACCCAAAGGCAGAGGTTGTCCGCGAGGCCTAGGCGAACCACCGGGGATCTGGTCATCATTACATGACAGGTACACTTCAGCTGTCTTTTGATGACCCCAGAGAAGTGATTTACTGGGAGGATCCATTAGTTCTACCCCTTTGAAAAGTATGGAAATTTCTCAGGCCTGTGGCAGAGGCCCTAATTCCTCCCAGTGACTATTGCAAGTGACCTTTCGGCTGCCAGGCCCAAGTTAGACGCCTGTCCGGGGGCGCTTTACCCACTCTGACAGGAGTGGCGACGTTTAGGTGTGACTATACAAAGAGCAAGCTGCTCTCTATAATATCCAAGGCCTGATACTGCAGTTTTCTTCCGCTCATCAACCTTTCTCTATAGTGTGCCATGTTGATGTTGGCCATGTTGGGCCTTGGAATAAAACGTTGAAAACGTAACCTGATGTCTGGACCCTCGCTTTATTCACTTTCTACAAGTATTCACCCCTAGACAAGTGTAATTGGTAACTTAATACGCCGACCCCAAAATCAACCAGCAGCTCCTTCGGGGGTGAGCGCTACAGGCCTCTTGCATACTACTTCCTAAAAACTTTGTATTTTTAGGGTCTAGCCTTTTTTACTGATCGAAATGCAGCCCATTGTTTTCAATGTGCCTGTACACACAGGCGTGTAAACATATACATGTAAATATATACATAAATCTGCATTGCTGGTCAGTATTTTCATAAAAATATGCTAGTGAAATCTTAATTTGAAGAGGGTAGAATTGCATTCTGGGAGCTAGAATTTATTTTACTGGTGTACATGCAAATACACACAAAATAAAAACACGATACATTTCGTCCAGGAATACTGATGCTGAAACATCAGTACAGTGCGCAATTTTTACGTATCTTTATTTAATATTTTCTCCACCTGTACATGCAGGCTAATGCCGCGTACACACAATCTGTCCATCCGATGAGAACGGTCTGATGGACCGTTTTCATCGGTTAACCGATGAAGCTGACTGATGGTCAGTCGTGCCTACACACCATCAGTTAAAAAAACGATCGTGTCAGAACGCGGTGACGTAAAACACAACGACGTGCTGAAAAAAATGAAGTTCAATGCTTCCAAGAATGCGTCGACTTGATTCTGAGCATGCGTGGATTTTTAACCGATGGTCGTGCCTACTAACGATCGGTTAGGAATCCATCGGTTAAATTTTAAACAAGTTGGCCTTTTTTTAACCGATCGTTAAATAACCCATGGTGTCCACACACGATCGGTATTGACCGATGAAAACGGTCCATCAGACCATTCTCATCGGAGAGAGAGAGAGAGAGAGAGAGAGAGAGAGAGAGAGAGAGAGAGAGAGAGAGAGAGAGAGAGAGAGAGAGAGAGAGAGAGAGAGAGAGAGAGAGAGAGAGAGAGAGAGAGAGAGAGAGAGAGAGAGAGAGAGAGAGAGAGAGAGAGAGAGAGAGAGAGAGAGAGAGAGAGAGAGAGATCATAGCATGTACAAAGGGAGATTATGTGTGTGGCAACACAATTAGTTGTGATGGTCAGGTTATGGTCCATACAAAATATAACAGCAAAAGTAAATTGTAAACAAGTATTTAACCACTTAACGCCCGCCGCATGTATATGTACGTCCACAGAATGGCACGTACAGGCAGATGGACATGATACGTCCCTGCCTTCTTGTGGGTCGGGGGTCCGATCAGGACCCCCACCGCTACATGCGGCGGGCGTTTTATCTCTGGGAGCGATCCGGGATGAGGGGGCGGCTGTTCATTTTTGTCCGCCCCCTCGCCCCCTCGCGATCGCTCCCAGCCGAACTGGCATCCCCACGCTCTGCACTTCCTCTGCCTGTGTAATGTAAACACTGGCAGAGGAAGTGAATTCACCTCTCCTCTCGGCGGTATTTTCAATCCGACGAGAGGAGAGAAGACATCACAAGTAAGTCGCACCAACAGCACACTGACACATTAACCCCTTCCGATCACCCCCCCCCCCCCAGCCCCCTGTCACAGTGTCACTGATTGCAGTGATCATATATTTACTGATCACTGCATTTAGTGTCAGTGTGACAGTTAGTATTAGGTCCAGGGTAGCCCCGTACCCCCCATATAAAGGTTTAACCCCTTGATCACCGCCCTAGTTAACTATTTCACCCCCTATTGCCAGTGTCACTAAGCAATTGGTTTTCTGATCGCTGTATTAGTGTCACTGTTGCCGCTAGGTAGCTAATTTTTTTTTTTTTATATTGCGATTTTTTTTTTACTAAAGACATGTGGCTGAATACATTTTGGCCTAAATGTTTGACTAAAATTTAGTTTATTCGATTTTTCTTATAACAAAAAGTAGAAAATATAATTTTTTTCCAAATTTTCGGTCTTTTTCCGTTTATATCGAAAAAAATTAAAATCGCAGAGGCAATCAAATACTATAAAAAGAAAGCTCTGTTTGTGGGAAGAAAAATTTTGTTTGGGAGCCACGTCGCACGACCACGCAATTGTCTGTTAAAGCGACGCAGTGCCGAATTGTAAAAACGCCTTTGGGCATTTAGCAGCATATTGGTCCGGGGCTTAAGTGGTTAAATAAAGTATTCTGTAGATTAAGCCCTAGTTCACACCACTGTGATTTGTCATGCGATTTGCCCATTTAAAATCACATGACAAATCGTACCCCATTGCTGACAATGGAACTGTTCAAACTGTTGTGACTCAAGTTGCAGCGACTTTGAAAAAAGGTTCCTGTACTACTGTTTTGCAATTTCATTGCGACTTGCATTGACTTCTGTTAAATGGAGTTGCAAGCCGCAACGAAATCAGAGGTTCAAATCACACTAATATACGGCTTTGAAATCACGCTGAAGTAGCGCGAGTTCAAATCCACACTAGTGTGAACCAGGGCTTAGAGACCATTTATACTTTGCCATCAGGCATGTTGTGGTAATGAAAAATGTGGTATGGTTTCCTGCATGTGAAAATGAATGGTGCCAAGGTAGAAGTAAACATTATATACTTTCCTATCTGTTTACTTATGATGAATAGCCCATTTTTACTTCTGAGACTCTAAGATGCTATTTTAATATCCAATCATGTTACGGACCTGTTGCCAGTTGACCTAATTAGTTGAAACATCTTCTTTCAGCTCCTTCTTGTTAGTACCACTAACTTTGCCAGTTTTTTGTTGCCCTGACCCAACTTTTTTGAGACATGTTGCTGCCATCAATTTTAAAATCACCCTTTTTTTTTCATAAACTGGCACATTTTCTCAGTTTAAACATTTGATATTTTCTATTGTGAATAAAAAAAATTGTTTATGAGATTTGCAAATCATTGCATTCTGTTTGTATGTCGATTTTGAACAGTGTCCAAACTTTTTTGGCATTGGGGTTGTATTTATGGCTGTTTATCAAAAAAAAATTAGTTATAAAGTTAGCAAAGGGTCCTACCTTGTAGGTTAGTTAAAGGCAATTTGAAGAGTCCTCCAGCAGGGGGCGCAGCTGCTAATCCAGGAAGAGTAGCTAGTGTAGCAGTGGGAAAATTCCATACAGCCAGGCCCTGTTGGCCAGCCACTTGTCCAGGAATACTGATGGGGATAAGAAGAGGTTGAGTAACTGCTCCTGTTGGAGTCATGACTCCTGTGACAAGTGTAGCTAGATTTTCCTGAGTCAAGACCTGCAAAAGAAAAGTATATGTTGTACTGCTACATTTACTTTACAATCACCAACTAGTTCAGTGAAATAATAATACTTTAAACTCTTGCGAACCGGCTACTATACATACATGGCTGGTCTGCTCACGTATTGTTCCAGAAGGACATACTGGTACATCCTCTGAGAACGGAGCTTGCACAGTCCTACGATTGGTCTGTGACTAGACACAGAAGATCACAGGCAAAAGGCACAAAGCCAATGGAAGAGACTGCACTATGTGACTGCTGTGACCAATCACAGCATCACAGAATGTAAACACAGCTAGCAGCCGTATGTCACATACTGGCCAGTGATTAGGAAGCTGATCGATGTGCGAGGAAAGATAGCCTCCTGACCACCAGCCAGCACCAATGCAATACAGTTGAGTGCCAATAGTAACAAAATTCACCCCTTTTTGTATATGTCAGCATCATCTTGTCTCTGATGGGATCTGTATATTAACCCCTCACCTACCTTATCTGGCAGATCTGTACATTAATCCCTATATCTCCCACCTCCCATTGTATGTAACCTGTGCATTAACCTCTTCACCTCCTGATACCACTGTGTATAACTTGTATATTTATTGTACTCTGTTTTTACTGGCATGGTTTTTTATTCCCAACAAAATTGTTGCAAAAAATCAGATCATTGGGGTCTTCTTTCCAAACAATGGTTATTTCAGGGGATTTCGTACTATGCTGACATTTTTATTTGGTATGTTTTGAAAAAGAAAATTAAAAGTACTGAAACGCATTCTAGTGAATTGAACTGCAAAGAGTCGCATGCCCACCAGAGGGGTGACACCGAGGGCAGACTGAGCTGGGCCACTCCGATGCCCCCTGAAAGGCCGCACGCACTGCTCCTGCCGCAGACATGCAGGGACTGATTAAAACCTGTGGCTCCATTCACCTGCTCCTCTCCCACCATTCCCTTGATGACCAATCTGTCCTCTGCGGGTGCGGGTAATACCCGACTCAAGAGCTGCAGCTGTCATGGAAGGTGGGGACCACACTACTCTGTCCACCTCCAGCATGCCTGAGCATGACACATGCCTTCTCCTGCCCCTCCCTCCCTGCCTGTGTGCTCCATATGTGAAGCCAAAAGCCACATTGAAAGAGAAGCTTCCCTCTGAACATGTGAGGCTCCCAGGACCATCCAAGTGAGTGAGCACTGACCAGACCCTGCCCCCCCTCTCTCCCAACCCCCTCCACCTCTCTTTCCCCCTGCCCCCTTTTCCTCTCCCGCTGCCCCCCTCTCTCTGCTCCCTCTTTCTCTCCCCCCTCTTTTTCTCTCTCTGCCCCCTCTTTCTCCAACCCCCCTCTCTCCCTCCCCCTACACAAGCAATTCTTTGCAGTGCAACTTGAGTTAATTTTTTTTTTGTATTGACGCAAATCGCACGGCAAAGTACCAGAACTCGGTATCGGCGAGTACTTGACCAAATTATCGGAACTGGTACTCTGTGATAAAAAACAATATCGGTGCAACCCTAGTGCTGGAGGTTACGGAACTGCATTCCTGCTGGGAAAATAAAGCCCTGGCTTTTATTGCAAGAAAGGTAAATTAGCACCACCGCCAGTTTGAAGGAAATATTTTAAATATTTCTAAGATAGTACACTACATGCTCATTATAACCTCCTACTCCCCTAAGCATCAATTCAAAGCCTCACCTGTGGTGCAGCCTGTAAAGCAAATGATGCAAGAGTGGGCTGTGGTTGGCTTGAGGCAGCAGTGAAGAGAGCTGGGAAAGAAGGTGAAACTAATCCGGCTGAAGACTTTACTAAACACATCAAAAAGAGAGGCAGAAAAAAAACAAAAAAAATTCAATTAATGTGATAAAAAAATTACATAACACAGTATTCAGTAGTCCGTAAGCATTTAACGTACCAGGAAAAAATGTGTTACTACGGAGAACAGGTAAAACGCCCCCAAACAGCTAGGTGCTTGCTGTCTTTTTTTTTTTTTTTTTTAAAGAAACATTTGTTTCTGCACTCTTTCAAATATGAGCATTTGGTGGTCAAACTCTTGGGCCCGGATTCACGCAGCACTTACGCCGACGTATCTCGATATACGCCGCGTAAGTGTAAATATGCACCGTCGTATCTATGCGCCGTACCCATAGAACTAAGATACGCCAAAAAACTGACTTCATCCGACCGACGTAACTTGCCTACACCGGCGTATAGTAGACGCATAGTTACGCTGGACGCATTTGGTACTCCCATTGATTTGTGATGCAAATATGCAAATGAGGGAGATACTCCGATTCACAAACGTACTTGCGCCCGGCGCATGTTTTAAGCGATTTGCGTAAGGGTTACGTCCGGCGTAAAGTTATTCCTCATATAGGAGGCGCAACTCATGCAAAGGTATGGACCAGGGAACAGCCGTCGTATTTTACGTCGTTTACGTAGTACTACGTGAATAGGGCTGGGCGTAGGTTACGTTCACGTCGTAGGTAGTGATTCGACGTATCTTAGGCAGTTATTTCGACGTGGTTGTACGCATGCGCACGGGGATACTACCAAGTTACGATGCATGCGCCGTTCGTTTTAAGTACTTGGATGACGCTTAGCCCATCATTTTCATGGGGTCACGCTTCATTACCATGCATCACGCCCACAGAAACAAGGCTTCTTAATAACTATACAGAAAGTACAGTATATATTTTCGTATACTTATACAATTTAAAGTGTAATTCCACAATGTGCACTGCAATCTGCCACAAGTCAAAAAGTTCTCTGGTAGGACATCCAGAATCATCTAGCCTTTTCCTCCCCAGCCTTATTATCCACGGCACCCACTTTCATTATTCAGATTTCAGGTCTTTTTTCAATCGTGAACACACAATTTCACATGTGGGCACTAACTTTGGTTGTCTACATGCAAATGCAGTCTCTTCCAGACTGACATCCACCCATAAAACATTTTGATATTTACATAAGTCCTCCCAAAAGCTAGCCTACTTTTGGTATCAGGGCAAAGAGGAATACAGAGGAAGGGTGCTGTGACGTGTGCAGGATATGTATGGCACCCTGCTGGATCCACACACTAGCCATGAAAATGCATAGAGGACACATTACTGTGATGACAGTACTGGGTCTAAAATAAAATACATAATGAAAATGTTAAAGGTTTTATTTAAAAAAATTAATTAGCATGTTGATGGAGAAGGGAGGGAAAAACAAGGGAAGGCAAATATAAGTAGATTAACTGCTTCCCCTAAGGAAAAAGGGAAACTGCCAGACAGGAGCTTCCTTGGTGTCGGAAGGATTATATACGGTGTATACTGCCTCCTGCATCCATCGCTCATTTCCTTTTAATAAAAGTCAACAGCTACAGTATTTGTAGCTGCTGACTATTCTTTTTTTTTTTAACAGGCTGAACAACCTCTTAAACAAGGAGATAAAGATGCACAGTAGTGTTGTTCCCCTGTGAACAGGGTAGTTGTAAATTAATACATACAGCAGTTTAAAAAAAAGATACAAAATAATTAATGCCTAACTTCGCCTTACGATATTTAAAGAGGGGGTTCACCCTTAAAACCACTTTCTCCCATCCCATCCAGCATACTGGCGCCAGCGCCAGTATGCTGTCTTTTTTTTTTTTTTAATAGGTGTACTTACCTTAATAGATAATTTAATTTTCGTCCTACCGCGGGGTATGGCGCCGCTATATAGCGTCACGCCTTCCGAAAACAGCCGACTAGCACTGCGCAGGCGCCGTATATAGCCGCGTCACGCCCTCCGAAAAAAGCCGAAATAGGACTCGGCTGTATACGGCGCCTGCGCAGTCAGCTCCTGGGTCTGTGCGCAGGCGCCGAGAACATCCGAGTGCTAGTCGGCTGTTTTCGGAAGGCGTGATGCTATATAGCGGCGCCATACCCCGCGGTAGGACGAAAATTAAATTATCTATTAAGAGGTAAGTACACCTATAAAAAAAAAAAAAAGACAGCATACTGGCGCTGACGCCAGTATGCTGGATGGGATGGGAGAAAGTGGTTTTAAGGGTGAACCCCCTCTTTAAGTAGATACAGCAATAACTTTGTTTTTATTTTGAAAAAAAGTCACATGAATAAAAGCTGACCATTGTAAGCACCCCCTGGCATATTATATGTATGTCCCAACTGGATTTTTTCCTATTTTTGCGGGACAGCTTGTTCTGTAAAAGAAAGTGGAAAAATAAAGACTGATAGGATCAATGCGTAACACATCTATGTTACAGGGGACACTTAGAAATATAAAAACTGCTGTGTTAATGCTATTTACAGATTACATCATCTCAGTTAATCTGTAAATGTATTGTCCAACTGTAGTAAAGAAAAATCAGGTCGCCAACCTGGTTCTATTGTCTAGCAGGGCTGTGTAAACTACAGAATTGGTTGAACAGATATGCAAATCTTTTGACGGGCAAAATATTATCTAGCAATTCTATCTTTTTCGGCTGAAGGGTGTGAAAAAGTGAAATCAGCAACTGCTGAGATTACAAACTTTTCAAAGTTTGCTGATGAGAAAACAAATATATGCAGGATCACATGCATTTTGACACAAATAAACACAAATATGTGTCAAGAAATGTGAAAATATTGATTAGGCATTCTAATTTACCATTCATTGAAAGTCTCTACTAGGCATCTTATGCACTGTCCATAGTGCTGATCTTATGTTTTATTAACATTAGCTTTGGACTGCTTTATTTAGTCTGCTATTTTTTTTTTTACCCCAACAGTTTACAGCATATGACAGCTATCCCTATGGCCAAGGGTCTCCAAACTTTCTAAACAAAGGGACAGTTTATTGTTTTTCAAACTGTAGGAGGGCCCGGCTGTGGCCAGCTGGAATGGAAATTTTTCCAGGCATCAGTCTTAGTAAACATCACCACATTTAGGATTAGGGGGGAAAATCGTGCCCCATCATTAATATCATTGGAAGGAATAGAGCTCCATTATTGGTGTCAATGGGAGAAATGGTGCCCTATTGATGTCAGTTGGCAGAATAGTGCCCCAAAGGCCAGATAAAGGCAAGCTAAGGCCCACATTCGGTCTCTGGGCCTTAGTTTAGAGAGCACTGCCTATGGCCTATGGGCCAGGAGGTCCCCATGCCATATTGATACAAATCTGTATTCCTGGGAGTATCTGGGGGACGGCATTTACAGAAATGCTCTGCACTAATTCGCACAACTTTTTACATTTATGAGTGTTTAAGACTAGAAAGTCAGAGCAGCGGTGGAGAAGAACTAATCTTTACATTCCAATGCTCTTATGTATTTGGTTAGATACAAAACTAAACATAATCACAGAGTAAAACCGATCACAGACATGAGCATTTTAAACTGAAATGAATAAGCCTGTTTCTGTTCTATATGGTCTTCAGATTCTATGCTTCATAAATAATATTCATAACCTAGAAGGTAGAAAACGCAGGCTTCTGGAATTACCCATGTAAGTGGAATATGCGCACAGAAAACAGCAGGAGACATGATTCTGCTATATTCTACGTGATTGTATGTACATTGGACTGGCCTTTAAGCTGCATTTCAGATATGTTGTGCTCTTTAACTGCTTGCCGACCAGCCGTCGTATAAGCAGATCGGCTCTGCTGGGCGACATCTTGTAGCTATACGTCATCTCGCCGAGCAGCCAATAGGGGCGCGCGCACGGTCCCAGTCCCGGTCCTGTCAGAGGAGAAATGCCTGACTGTCGTTCATACAATGTATGAACAGCGATCAGACATTTCCCTCAGTCAGTCCACCCCCCCTTCAGTTATAACACACCCAGAGAACATACTTAATCCCTGCCCCCTAGTGTTAACCCCTTCCCTGCGAGTGACATTTTTATAGTAATCAATGCATTTTTATAGCACCGATCGCTATAAAAATGCCAATGGTCCCAAAAATTTGTCAAAAGTGTCCGCCATAATGTGGCAGTACCGAAAAAAATCGATGATCAACGCCATTACTAGTAAAACATTTTTTTTATAAAAATGCCATAAAACTATGCCCTATTTTGTAGACGCTACAACTTTTGCGCAAACCAATCAAACGCTTATTGCGTTTTTTTTTTCAAATAGCAGTTTTTTATTTATTTTTTCTTAAAAGGTCAATACAAAATATAACAGCAAGGAGGAGGTACAAAATTCCAGCTCAATGAGCTTACAGAGTGGCTCCATAGTAACTTGTAAAACAGCTATAAATCAAAGATTGCGTTTTTTTTTTATAAAAAATATGTTGAAGAATATGTATCGGCCTAAACTGAGGGAAAAAAAAAAAATTTTATATATATTTTTGGGGATATTTATTACAGCAAAAAGTAAAAAAAATGTTTTTTTTCAAAATTGTCACTCTATTTTTGTTTATAGCGCAAAAAATAAAAAAAACGCAGAGGTGATCAAATACCACCAAAATAAATCTCTATTTGTAGTAAAAAAAGAACGCCAATTTTGTTTGGGAGCCACGACGCACGACCGCACAATTGTCAGTTAAAGCGACGCAGTGCCGAATCTCAAAAAGGGGCCCGGTCATTAAGCAGCAATATGGTCTGGGGCTGAAGTGGTTAAAGACTCCATTTGGATTGACTTAAATGGGAAAATGCAGGACGGCGCACCACAAATGCAGCATAAAAAACTTCCTAATGGTCTCCAAAGCATTTATGTAAACCATACCAATAACAAACACTGTTGGGAACTTACTAAAAAAAAAAAAATTAAATGTGCATTTTCTGAGCTGGAAAATTATTGGCAATTCATTCAGTGTGGATAAAAAGAGATTACACTTCTTTTATTTTATTGTATGTTCGCTACATGCAGTGCACAGTGTTTTTTTTTTTTTTTTAATCAAACATGTTGTAATATTGCTGTGCTAACTTACATTTCCCTACGCATGCTAAGGAAAGGGAAGACACTACACATGTTCTGTATATCAAAGTAACGTTCTTTTTAATCAGCAGACTGGAAAACAAAAATATACCCATCAAATTAGCTTACAAATAGCTTGAAATACAAAAATGTATTATGTATGTATAAACACATCGGTATGAACAGGTGCTGTGGTGATATAGTGCAAAGGTTAAAGTTCTGTCCACGAGCCACTGTACTGTTTTAGAAAGGGCAAGAATATATTTGCTGTTTGTATCACAATGTAAACAAGCTGCATTATTTCTACCCATTTGTTCAACAAAAACTTTGTACCTGTAGTCTCAGCACATGTATTATCTGTATGACATAAAACAGTCTCTCTTGGTGGATCATTAGTAGAGGTGGGTTCAGAAACTGGAAGGTCCAAAGGCTTTCCATTCTCCTCAGATTGCGCAGGTGCATCCACGCCTACTTCAAGCACCCTAATAGTCTCATGCCCAGACATGACAATCACCTGTAGACAGATTTAGAAAGACAAATATATTAATAAACAACTAATGAAGTAAAACATTCTTCTTATTATTCTTAAAGCTGAACCCCAAGCTAAATACACGGATGAAAAACATATGGGAGCTGTTTTACCTGCCAAAGAAAGTTACATAATTACATAGTTGGTAAGGTTGAATAAAGACAACAGTCTATCCAGTTCAGCCTGTGTTGGCGTGTAGTTGTCTGCACAGCTTGTATGGCAATAAAAGAGATCCTACTTTGTTAGTGGTTGTAGATAGGCAATGCTTGTCTCTCCCCAGCCTGTGATTAGACAGTAAAAGAGGAAGCAACACACTGATTAGTTTATCTCTCAGCCAGACTGCTTTCTCTCTATAAGCATGGTTGCAACAACTGATTGGATCCTTGTGTTGCTTCTCCCCCTCCCAGTCAAGGCACTGCTGTACTAAGCTGCAATACCATAATTTTTTGCTTTTGGGTTTGGATACACCTTAACCACTTGCCGACCAGCCGCCGTCGTTCTACGGCGGCAGGTCGGCTCTCCTGGGCGAGAGCCCGTCATTCTACGTCGGCACTTTCGACGGCCACTAGGGAGAGCGTGCACGCCACCGGCGGCCCTCACGCGCCCCCCGCTCGCCCCCGAGTCCCGCGCGCGTGTCCAGAGGGTACGATCGCCGCCGGGCACACGCGATTGCTCGTTACAGAGCGGGGAACGAGAGCTATGTGTGTAAACACATAGCTCTCGTTCCTGTCAGCGGGGGAAACGCTGATTTTCTGTTCATACAATGTATGAACAGAAGATCAGTGATTTCCCCTAGTAAGTCCACCCCCCCATACAGTTAGAACACACCCAGGAACACACTTAACCCCTTCCCTGCCCCCTAGTGTTAACCCCTTCACTGCCAATGGCATTTTTATAGTAATACAATGCATTTTTTTTAGCATTGATCGCTAAAAAAATGCCAATGGTCCCAAAAATGTGTCAAAAGTGTCCGAAGTGTCCGCCATAAGGTCACAGTACTGAAAAAAAACGTTGAGCGCCGCCATTACTAGTAAAAAAAAATAAATAATAAAAATGCCATAAAACTACCCCCTATTTTGTAAACGCTATAACTTTTGCGCAAACCAATCAATAAATGCTAATTGCGATTTTTTTTTTTACGAAAAATATGTAGAAGAATACGTATCGGCCTAAACTGAGGAAAAAACATTTTTTTTATATATTTTTGGGGGATATTTATTACAGAAAAAAGTAAAAAATATTGAATTTTTTTCAAAATAGTCGCTCTATTTTTGTTTATAGCGCAAAAAATAAAAACCGCAGAGATGATCAAATACCACCAAAAGAAAGCTCTATTTGTGGGAAAAAAAGGACGCCAATTTTGTTTGGGAGCCACGTCGCACGACTGCGCAATTGTCAGTTAAAGCGACGCAGTGCCGAATCACAAAAAGTGCTCTGGTCTTTGGACAGCAATATGGTCCGGGGCTAAAGTGGTTAAACACTCTATTGACAGGTTATTAAGACCATAGGCCCAAAAAAAAAGGGACTGACACTGGATGAGGTGGAACCCCTTGCCCAATAGGAAAACCTGTCAACATGACCAAAGGACAGACACAAATAATCAAACCGATCCCCAAAGGCAAGAAAATAATGGTCACCAATTAGAGAAGATTGACTGAACATGGAAGGGAGCACTGGACCAAGGACCGGGTGGGAGGTTGCTCAAACATCCCAAAGGGGCAGGCACACAAGTCTGTTTAGGAATAAAGCCCAAAAAAGGTGTTGAAGTAGAAATAAAAGAGATGGAAGAAGGTGAAGTGCCTTCGGAGAAATTGTCCCTCAACTACTGATGCTAATGAAAGGGAGATGGGTGAAACCCTGGTGAAAGCATGATGCATTGGGGGAATGACATGCCCACAGCAACTGCTCTTTTTACAGAACGGTATCTGAATGTCTAACAATGAAGATGCCACGAGAAGTTATTCGGGCAGACACTGGAGCCAAAAACTAAACAAATGGAGAGAGTGGCAGAAGTAAGGAATTAACATGCAAACTGAAGGAGGTACTCTCTTCACCAGGATTTTTGATACACAAAGTACCCAAGAAGCTGCATGAATCACTCCTCTTGGAAAAGGGGGGTGCAACTTCATGCTGAAGATCTCTGTGAGAGCCTAGCAGGTTTATTGCTTCCAACCTTGCGGCCTGCTGGAGAACCAGGTTTAGAGATTCTGGATGTGCCTACTCCAGTAGTAGAGAAATAAAAAAGAAAAAAAGTGCAGCGCTAAATAATATCTGGAGTGAAACCAAATATGTGATCAAGGTATTCAAATCAGGAGCCCCAATTATGGAGCAAGTATGTGAATCTATAAAATTGCACTAGACCAATACATGTAAATATCAAATAATATGCACAAACATTTTTATAAATGCTAAAAAATAGAAATCAAAATAAGTGAGATACCAAATAGTACCACCAGGGTGCTTCACACTGAAGTGAAAATGAATAATATCACAAATAAATGTCCCGGAAAGATACGTCAAAAGATAAAAGATCAAATGCTAATATATGTTGTAAATAACGATATAAAAAAGCAAGAAATGGAAACTCTGGTGATGAAAAAGTCCCAATATAAAATGAACAGAATCACATTATGGCAAACGGAATTGCAAAAACGTGTAGGATAAGTCCATCAACACAGGATTTGGATATTTCAGTGATTTAAACAGGTAGTAAAAAACCCCATCAGCGGTCAATCTCATAGGATCCACAACAACATCCAATCGATACAGATAAAGTTGGGTACTCTTACCGGATGGCGTGGACACACACGTCAGTGACGGTGTGTCAATCAAGCGTGTACGAACTCCTGGAAAGCGATGATGTCAATGGGCATGAGTTGAAGCCCCAGTTGAAGAGCTCATGGCTCGAAACATGTCGGGTACATAAGCCCATACACTATTTGCCTACCACGCTACTTACCCATGTGATCACCTGTACTGGTCTTACCGCAGTCTTGTACTTTTTAGCTTATTTTTTATTTATTTTTTGCCTATTTTTCTGTATACCATTTTATGCCTAATAAAGGCCTTTTTTACTGGAAATAACCACACTATGCGTAGTTGTGTGTGTTTTCTTCCCTACATGATTCTATGATGGGTCTACTTGCCACAATGCCATTATCCATAAGTTTCCTCTGAAGGATTTTCTCTCACATCTGGATCCACTCGGCTTCTGATGATCGATTGTCTATTGGCTCAACGGGCTCCCATTGACATCATCGCTTTCCAGGAGTTCGTACACGCTTGATTGACACACTGTCACTGACGTGTGTGTCCACGCCATCCGGTAAGAGTACCCAACTTTATCTGTATCGATTGGATGTTGTTGTGGATCCTATGAGATTGACCGCTGATGGGGTTTTTTACTACCTGTTTAAATCACTGAAATATCCAAATCCTGTGTTGATGGACTTATCCTACACGTTTTTGCAATTCCGTTTGCCATAATGTGATTCTGTTCATTTTATATTGGGACTTTTTCATCACCAGAGTTTCCATTTCTTGCTTTTTTATATCGCTATTTACAACATATATTAGCATTTGATCTTTTATCTTTTGACGTATCTTTACGGGACATTTATTTGTGATATTATTCATTTTCACTTCAGTGTGAAGCACCCTGGTGGTACTATTTGGTATCTCACTTTTTTTGATTTCTATTTTTTAGCATTTATAAAAATGTTTGTGCATATTATTTGATATTTACATGTATTGGTCTAGTGCAATTTTATAGATTCACATACTTGCTCCATAATTGGGGCTCCTGATTTGAATACCTTGATCACATATTTGGTTTCACTCCAGATATTATTTAGCGCTGCACTTTTTTTCTTTTTTATTTCTGTACACAACATGGTCCATTGTTGGTGCTGGCTGCTATATTCCTACATTTGTTTTTAAGTCTAGCGCAACTTTTTCATTATTTTCTACTCCAGTAGTAGGCATAGGAGAGGGATGGGACTTAGGCCGCGTACACACGATCAGTCCAAACCGATGAAAACAAACTGAAGTTCAGTTTCATCGGTCCAGACCGTGTGTATGGCCCATCAGTCTTTTGTCCAAAGTTTTAAAACTTGCTTTAAAATCGGACTGATGGATGCCTGACTATCGGTCAAAACCGATGGTTAGTACGCAAAAACCGGTTCAAAACCCGCGCATGCTCAGAATCAATTTGACGCATGCTTGGAAGCATTGAACTTTGTTTTTATCAGCACGTCGTTGTGTTTTACGTCACCACGTTCTGACACGATCGGTTTTTGAACTGATGGTGTGTACGCACATCAGACCATCAGTCTGTGAACCGATGAAAATGAACTTCAGTCTGTTTTCATCGGTTTGGACTGATCGTGTGTACAAGGCCTTAGTTGACCATTCCCGTGACTTTTTCTTCCGGTAATATGTTGATGATGATGTCAAGGGTAGGTCTGAAGAGACAATGTCCTTTGAAGACCAAGTGAGTCAGATTCTGCTTGGATATAACATCAGCCTCTCGGCACCTTAACCAGAGTACACTTTATGAAGAACCCGCCCATACAGGGCATGGCTGCTTCTAACAAACATTCACAACTAGCTCCATACATTTTATTTGGAAGGGTTTTGCTGTGACAGTAGAGAGATCTTTTTAGAGAGTTTTAACTAATTTTGCTGAATTTTGACAGAGTATGGTAACAGCCAGAACAGGGCAAACAGCAAAAAATTGTTAAGCTGTTAACAACAAAAGCTGGAAAAAAAATGTGAATAGACTTTTCCAAGCAGAACTGAAGAAAAGTTTTCCATCCTCCTAGGACACTAGCAAAAACTGAGGCATGCTGGAAGTAGAAGAGGTTAGTCCCTAGTTCTGTTTTTTGTTGGGCCTTTTAGCAGTTTTTGCTGTTTCCCATCCCACAGTGGAACTTCTCTTAGCCTTCATGACATAATATGATTCACTGCGTTCCTCAATGGATGAGAAAGAAAATAGAATTTTTGTACCCTTTGTAAAAATCATTTTGTTAGAGTCCCTTGAGGTCCACAAGTCCCACCACTCTGTGATTATGATCATGTTCTTGGTACTGCTTTGCTACAAAACTGAGATATGCTGGGAATAGTAGGAGTTTTTTTTGTGCTGGCCTACAATATTTTTCTTTGCCAGTGGCCAATCCTCCTAAAGGAGGCAGTATATCCAGACAGTAAACCCCATGACTTCCTGTGTTCATGTGTCCCTCGATGGATGAAAAAGAAATTCAGTTATTGAAAAGTAAAACTACAATACACAGTGGACTGTGATTGTCTTGTAAAAAATACAATCTATCCTCAATACTGATGACAGTTGGAACACTCTTTAACCATAAATATACAAAAAAAAACTTTTCATTGTGTACAGAGTATGTTTAAAACCCATGTTCTTTTTTTTTTTTTGCCCTTTGTATACTATTAAAAAAGATCTTTTGAATTTCTGTCTTGTAGACATAGCAAGTGAGAGGAAAAAAAAAAAAACTTTCGTCTTTAAATATACTTTAAGCTAAAATGACAATGATAACATATACCTGTTCGTTGACTGTGAGAGGCGACTCATGTTGTTGGAGTGTTCCAGCATCCATAGTGGTAATGGAATAGACGTTATTTACACCTTCTGCATGCTGAAGAGAAAAACATTACATGAGGATTTTAGTGCAGACATGCTCCATTCACACCTGAGCATATCTATTTACTAGCGTTTTTCAGGTGGTTTTTTTTTCAAGTTTTTTTTGCAGCTTTTAACAAGCTTTTTTAAAGCGTTTTAGAACTGTATTAGAAAGCGCTAGGGGGAGGAGAGGGAGAGAAAACTAGACGCAACACACCACACCACCTCACCGATTGAGGCTCTGCATGCCCTTGCGCAAGCGGCTTATCCTGATGGACGTCATATGACGCCCAGTCAGGATAACTTAACCACTTTGCGGCCGTCATTATGCTATATGGCAGGCGGGAAGTGGATAAGTATCTGGGGATAGCCTATCAGGTTGTTGCCAGGTGGTATAGGACCCCTCTAAAACAAAAAATTTCCCTCAACAGAACCCTAATTGTTGGCGCTGCAACACTAACCTGGGCTCCATCTTTTATATCTTTTGGGAGTGCCCTGCACATCGACCTTGTCATAGAACAAGTTATGGGTTTTGCCCTGCTAGACGACCCCAATGTCCAGAAATAGATATAAAAAATCCCTGCTACTCCATCTTCTGCCTGCATTTCCAGTAATTGGAACAAATCAGCCTCCGCAACGCTTGGGCAATGGCAGGGTAAATGTCATTCAGACTATGGAAGACCTTACTGCAGCCCTCAGAGACAATACTAAAGACCAGAGCAAGCAATGGTTCTACTGGTAACACTTTAAATGCTCATCCCAATACAAACATATTTTCGGGGTAGGTCTTACCATGTAATGTGCTGTCTTCTCTCCCCTCTCTCTCCCTGCCTTAGGCTGCATACACACGATTGGTCAAACCGATGAGAACGGTCTGATGGACTGTTTTCATCAGACCAAACCGATCATGTGTGGGCGCCATCGGTTAAAAAAAATCAAACTTGTTTTAAATTTAACCGATGGATACCTAACCAAAAAAAATGATCGTCTGTAGGCACGTCCATCGGTTAAAAATCAACGCATGCTCAGAATCAATTTGACGCATGCTTGAAAGCATTGAACTTAATTTTGTTTAGCACGTCGTTGTGTTTTACGTCACCACGTTCTGACACAATCGTTTTTTTAACCGATGGTGTGTAGGACCGACTGACCATCAAAAATAGTAGAAACAGTGCGGCGCAAACAAACAATGTTATGAATAATATAAAATACAAGTCCATAAGTGATAATAGAAAATGAAGTAAAGATGAAATATAAAAGTCCATCAGTGATTGTGTATAGAAGAAATCCAAATGAATTCCATTAAAACGGTGCAGATCCAATCAAGTGACCAAAGAAAAAGTCCTCCACCAAAAGAACACAGATGGCCTCTCACCTCAATCAATCGACCCTCAAGGAGTCACAGAGCGTGGTATACAATCAAGAATCCTGATAATAACTTGCAACAGATCAATGGGCAGCTCCAATTGTCATGAAAAGGCTCAATGGAATACCAACAAATGTGGACATGAAACAGAGAAAAGGAGAGATGTAATGCTCTCAGTAGCAACAAAGGCGTGTTTATTAAAACAAAATAAATGCACTCACATGACAGAGCACTCTATAAATCGAGTGCTGGTGTTCAGGCAGAAAACGCTGACATGGCATGTGCAGCATGAAATGAAAGCGGCGATTGCGGGTGACGTCAGCACGTAACCCCTCCCCCTCATACGTTACGTCCCATGGGCGGGACTTCATCAGCGTCGGGTATGGAGATACTGAGGCGTCCCGCAAACTCAAGCATAAATACCATGCTGGGGCGTCGTTATGGTGATCACCATAAACAAATGAATCGGGCAGACGGAGCAACCTAAAAGACAGCCCGCATCGTATGCTAATACTAACTAGAGCATAAAGGCCAAACAAAACCAGGCTCTATAGATCAAAGATAAAAGGGCCAGTCAGTCAGGCCACTGACCGGACATAAAAATCATTAAAAATAAAAATTATTTATTAATATTTCGAATCAAAGGTAGAGGAGACAATCTCCATGATCCACACAGATGCATGAACATGCCAAAAGTGTGATCATCCTGTGAGGAATAATTAACCCCCCAGGCGGTATTCCCGAGCGTTACTCGGGGTGTTTTTTTTGTGCTAAGATCGGTATCCCCGAGTCACGCTCGGGGTAGCTGTGCAGAGCCCGCAGCGCACGCTGGCTTACCTTGTTCCTGGATCCAGCGATGCATCCGCGCTGTGTGAGCGAGCGGGTGCTCACTCGATTCACACAGTGTCCCCGTGTGCCATCGATCTCCGTTCCCTGCGACGTTAGGACGCACAGGGGCGGAGAACGGCACCAAATTCTAATAAGTAAACAAACACATTACATACAGTATACTGTAATCTTATAGATTACAGTACTGTATGTAAAAAAATACACACCCCCCTTGTCCCTAGTGGTCTGCCCTGTGCCCTGCATGTTCTTTTATATAAAAAAAACATTTCTTTCTGCCTGGAAACTGTAGATTGTCCATAGCAACCAAAAGTGTCCCTTTATGTCAAAAATGGTTTTAGATCAGCTAGAAAACAGCGATAATAAATTTTAATCACTTGCAGAATTGAGCGATAGCGATCTGTGGGGAAATTCGTCATAAAAAAAATATATAATGACAGCGACAATTCTGCAACTGAGCAAATTTCAGTGTTTTTGAGTTGATTACATTATTGAATAATTTTATTATAATTATATTATTATTTGTTATAATTATAAAATCAGAAAGAATCATACCGCCAGGGAGGTTAAAAGAAAATGGAAAAATATCATATGTACCAAAAGTATATATGAAAAAAGACGTCAGCCGCGATCACCCATTTCATATTGGAAGACACATACAAAGATATATAATAAAGGATAAATAATAATTACAGACATAATAAAAAAAGACAAAAATATGAATAAAACATTAAGATAAAAAATGGAGTCACCTATCTGAAATAAAACAATTCAAATCTAATTCAACATTTAATCCTGCTGGCGAGGCAACTTTAGACTCATAAATCCAAAAGGATTCACGACTAAGTTGCCGAAAGTAATGTCCACCTCGCCAGTGACTTGAGACTTTTTCTATTCCCCAAAATTTCAGGCTTTTTGGATCACGTTGATGGTGAGTCCTAAAGTGTTTAGATACACTGTGGGTTTTGATACCTCTCTTAATGTTGCTGACATGCTCACCTACCCTTACATGAAGTGCACGAGAGGTGCGCCCCACATATTGGAGGCCACATCCACATTCAAGCATGTAAACAACACCCACTGTCGTACATGTGATCAACTGTTTGATGGTATATTCAGTCTGTGTGATAGTGGAACAGAAACATTTCTGCTTTTTAATATTGGCTTTTGCATGCTTGGAAGTCGCACAGCGACCGCAGGCATAAAAGCCAGAGAGAAAATGAAAAAGTCTTGGTTGAGCCAAAATAGGTGGGTCCACCACTCCAGGGGCCAAACAATCCCTAAGAGAAGGGGCCTTCCTATAAATGAATTGGGGACGGTCAGGGAGGACCGGGCCTAAAACTCTATCACCCTTTAGAATTGGCCAATATTTGGCCACAATTCTTTCAAATTTCTTATGTTAAATATTGTAATCTAACACCATCTTGTAATTACTGCCCATTTCTTTGTCCGAAGTTCCGGGCTTATCGGCTATGATAGTTTTTCTTTTAATGGCCCTGACCTTCTCGATCTCTTGTATGATAGAGGGTCGTGAATATCCCTTAGAGGTGAACCTAGTCGCCAATTCTTGCGACTGTGACAAGAAATCAGACGTGTACAATTTCTACGGAGTCTAATGAATTGTCCTCAAGGAATGTTGCACAACCATAGCTTATGATGCCAACTAGTAAGTGGAATGTACCCATTCCGATTGGTTACTTTGAAATGGTTTCTGGTATGCAGTGTGGATTCACTTTTAAATATTTCTAAATCCAAAAATTTGACTTGCTCATAAGAGACTGTCCAGGTAAGGATAATGTTCCTATTGTTGTTATTCAGTCTGTTCATAAACTCCTGGAGAGTGGACATATCACACTCCCAAATCATTATCAAGTCATCAATGTATCTCCTATAACAAAGAACTGGGGTGGCCTGTCATGGAAGACCACATCCTGCTCCCAGTGGGCCATGAATAGATTAGCCACACTGGGAGCAAAACGGGCCCCCATGGCAACACGACTTTGCTGCAGATGTCGTAGACATAGAAATGTCTATCAAACCAAAAATAGTTTTTCAAAAGACAGAACCTAAGGCTTTCTAATAAAAATTGTACATGATCGTCACCAAGATCAGTAGCCTTTAATGCCCAAAGGACTGAGGCAAGTGCCGCTTCATGAACAATGATCGTATACAAAGATCCTACCTCTGCTGTAACCAAGATAGTGTTTGGTGTGCAAGAAATAGAATCCAATATCTGGATAATCTGCTTGGTGTCACGAAGATAAGTAGGCAATTTGCACACCAAGGGTTGCAGGAAAAAATCCAAATATTGGCCTAAATGTGAAGTGACGGAATCTATGCCATTCACGATCGGACGGCCAGGTGGCCGATTCTGCATCTTTATGCAGCTTAGGTAGGAAATATTTAACTGGAGTCCGACAATGAAAGGGGTCTAAATAGGCCGCCTCCTTATTGTTAAGAACCCCCCTGTCTTTGCCATCCTCTATCAGAGAATGTAATTCATTTTAAAATGTAACTATGGGATCATCAGTTAAAAGAAGGTAGGTATTGTGGTCACTCAGAAGTCTACCCATCTCTTCTAAGTAATAGGCCTTACTGAGGACCACTAAACTGCCCCCCTTATCCGCAGGGTGGATAACAATGTCATTAGGTTGTTCTAATGACAAAATTCCACGTCTAATATGTTGGGAATCCCTGGCCCAGATTCACAGAGCGATTACGCCTGTCTAACTGGTGTTAGACTGGAGTACTTTCGACTTACGGGCGTTTTTTAGCTAGTCGAAATCCTCAAACCATGAAAAGACACCTGCGGGCTTCAATTCGACTGGATTACGTGTTAGTACGCCTTCAGATCTACGCTGCAAGAAAATTGCGGCCACTGGGCGGACTTCCTGTTGTTTTTCGCCGTCGGGGTATGCTAATGAGCTTTTGCCTGCAATCCACGAAATTTCGCACTTCAAACGCAATCTCTTACGGCACCTTTAGTCATCTTTTTTTTGCGTATCACTATACCAGCCTTTTACCTCCTCTAATATTAGACAGCCCATGTTAAGTATGGCCGTCGTTCCCGCGTCGAATATCAACGTCTTCCGACGTCTTTTATTATTTTTAAACGTAAGTCGTCCGGGAATAGGAATGTTCGTAAACGCCGCTACTCAAACAACGAATGACGTCACGACGTGATTTCGCGCAATGCACGGCGGGAAATTCCTGAACAGAGCATGCGCAGTTCGATCGCCGCGGGGACGCGCTTAATTTAAATGCTTCACGCCCCCTAATCACGTATTTCGATTGCGCGGCGAGAAATAGACTACGACACCGTAGCGTAAGCGCAAAAAACTATCAGAATTCGGTGTAAAGCCTGGTGAAATACGGCAGCGTAGCGTATTTCGATTACGCAGCGGAATATTACATCTATGTGAATCTGGGCCCCTGACTTTTAACAACTAGACCATCAAGGTCATTACATACCAAATTTTTGAAAACATCCAAGTTTTTGGTGTCATTAAGTTGAGGATTAAAAACCGATTTATTCCTAAAATTAGAATGTTTAGAAGTGGATATGGAAACATTTCTGTGAATGGGATTAGAGAGAGAATACTTATTCATATTTAAACCCCGCACATACTTCTGGACATTAACATATGTCTGAAATTTATTAAGATTGCGGATAGGGGCGAACTTGAGGCCCTTATCAGTCCTTTGGGCATTAGAGGCTACTGATCTTGGTGACGATCATGTACAACTTTTATTAGAAAGCCTTAGGTTCTGTCTTTTGAAAAACTATTTTTGGTTTGATAGAGATTTCTATCTGCAGCGATGTGGTGTTGCCATGGGGGCCTGTTTTGCTCCCAGTGTGGCTAATCTATTCATGGCCCACTGGGAGCAGGATGTGGTCTTCCATGACAGGCCACCCCAGCTCCTTTGTTATAGGAGATACATCGATGACTTGATAATGATTTGGGAGGGTGATATGTCCACTCTCCAAGATTTTTTGAACAGACTAAATAACAACAATAGGAACATTAATTTTCTATTATCACTTATGGACTTGTATTTTATATTATGTATAACATTGTTTGTTTGCGCCGCACTGTTTCTACTATTTTTGCATTTATGGGAATTTTTTTGAATTTATCCTTAGTGCTGGCTAGCATTTTTTGTATTTTGTATTGTATTAATTTTTTCCAGCGCTGAATAGTTCCCTTTTAATTTTAAACGACTGACCATCAGTCAGCTTCATCGGTTAACCGATGGAAAAATCCATCAGACCGTTCTCATCGGTTTGAACAATCGTGTGTACAGGGCTTAACAGGAATGCCCAGTGTGAACTAACTTAAAATGCTTGTAAAATCCTATAATCCACTCTATAACCATAGTATATAATGTACAATGTGTGTGTTTTTAATATAATTATGCCAAATACCTTCGTTATAGCACCGCTCTGTGCTTCTGTGGCTTGCCAAAGCTCTTTTCCCTTGAATTATATTACAGAAACACACACATTGTACATTATATACTACTGTAATAGAGTGGATTATAGGATTTTACAAGCATTTTAAACTAGGGCTTATTTTCAGGCTAGGGCTTAATTTGCAGCCCTCCTGGAAAATAGCGCTAGGTCTTATTTTCAGAGTAGGTATTATTATCAGGGAAACACAGTAGGATTTTTTTTCTCTTCCTTCCCCGCTTTTTCCTCTATACCCTCTCTAAGTCTACTTTCTGTATTTCTCAACCCTCCACCCTTTGTCATAGAGGGGATATAGCCTCTGTTTTAAATATTCTGGCAAAACTTGAGGAGTTTTACCAGAGGCCAACTGCTGTACATCTAATCATACCAAGATGTGTACACGTGCTCACGTGCTCACTTAATATATAGCCCTCAAATTTTCCACTTGCCTACTTGCATTTTGCGAGTGAAAAATTAGGGCTGGCGAGGAGCTGGGCTGCCTGAGAGTGGGGGGCGAGCACTGCTGGCGGGCGGGGTTAATCGAGAGACGTTCTCCCATCGATCGCCCCTGTGGAAGAAAGCATTGAGTTAGAGGAGAGCCACAGGATCATCATCACCCACAGGATTGCACACTAAAAGCTTTATTTCCTTGACTAAAAAAAAAAAAAAAAAACACATTTTGGAGTCCATTTAAAAAGTATCCACTTGAAAAATTCACCTTGTGAAGCCTATAGGGCTGTTGGCTTATGATACATCTGATAGAATCATAGTATGGCATGCCATATTAACACTCACTGTATTTATAGGGTGAATGTGCACCAGAAAAATGTGGCAGCTGTTGAATGTCTCAAGTACAGATTTTAATCCAGCAGGTGAATTTTCGGTGTATTTACACAGTTTCAGCACTACTAGTGTTAACACATTTTATTTACACATAAAGAAGCAAGCCAATAAGCCCCCACCACCCCCGTTTTCTAGAAATAATCACATTTAAGGGCTAGTATCAATATAGCATGGAAGGAGGCGGGGGGGGGGGGGCTTTAGCCTTTTTCCCTGCTACACTAATTTTAGTCTATGTTGACAATAAAAATGCTACCGTTTTGATCCATCTTCCCTGCAAGACATGTGCATTGTGCATGCTTCTATATAAGTTTTGGATTTGTATTTGTTTGAGGGGGGACTGGGACATTTACATCAAACACAGATTGCAGTGGCTACCCCTGGGAATTTTTTATATCAGACTTCAAAATTCACCAGCATTAGTGTGGGTTCTTCTTAAAAAAAGGGATACCCTGCCCAAAGCATTGATATGTATTGGGTTCTTAGCCACCCACAGTAGACAGAAGGGGGTTCTGACAGGTGAAGTGTCACCTACCTTGCCCTTAAAATTGGCCATTCCTCCCTCGTGAGCTAGTTATAGGAGTCTCCTAACTAGTTCACTGTGCATGTGGGCAAAAAAATTAAAAAATCATAAAAAAGTTTTTATTTGTGTAAGTTGTACTCATATTTTAAACCCCCTGCAGTTTCCTGCACTTTGTGTTAAACACATAATTAGGATTTTAAATAAATAGTAAAAAAAAAAAAAAAATTATAGCGTAGACTGCAAAAAAGTAACATGAAATTTACCCACAATGGTTTCTAGGAAAATGCGATACACTGCAACAAAGACCACATGTATACTGTATACTACAGCTATATTCTTTATCTTTGTAGTGGTCATTTTTGGACTCAGAAATTTATTTTGCAGCAGTGCATTTATTTACTCTATCTATGACACAGATAAGGAGATTTAGATCGGTACTATCACAATATTTTTTAAGACTATATTTTTTAGGACAAGGGAAATCGTGAAATGCACTGGCCCAATGCTGCTTTTTCCAGACGCAGACATAAAGATGAGATGGGCAAGCATTAACATTTGTTTGCATTTCTCATTCTTTATTATTTTTTGTTTTGTTGCATACAAATGTTAAATAATTCATTAAAAACAAGAAAGGATTATTCCTTATATATATCATACTTTCAGTACAAATACACAGAATAAGAACTCTTAAATTGGTGTTCTGGAAGGCAGATGATAGAATTTACCAGAGTTGAGGAGACAACTGAGATAGAGGTTCTATATGATATTATAATTTGTACTCCTTGTGAATCCTCCTCCCTTTCTGTTGTTGGTCTACTTCCCTACTGGCCTCATAGATCTATTCCATAGTCCGGTTGTCTCCTTTCCCCCATCCAAGCTCTACATCTACCATTATCATGGCACTACCAAGCTATGACATGTGCAAATTTTCAATCTAATATTGTATTTAGTTATTCTCTTCCCCCCCCTAATGTGAAGTGCTCTTTTCCCTAGCCATGGTTTCCACATTTCCTCAAACTCCTTGAGATTACCTCTTTTTATATAGACTGCTCTTTCTTTGCAAATTGACTCGTTTATTACCCTGGCCCATTCACTTACTGTTGGTGGCGTTGTCGCCTGCCATCTCATAGCTATTAATTTTCTGGCTTGGAACAAGCATCTCAATAATGCAAGTGTAGTACTTCTTTTCTCCTCCCTTTCCTTCCTGTAGCCCAGTACACACAGTGTGGCCTCCATTTCCAATGGTATTCCAAATATATATCTTAAAGTGTTGAGCACACCCTCCCAGTAGCGGAACAGCTTTGGACATCGCCACACCATGTGCACTAGGTCTCCAGGCCTCTGACATCTGGGGCATTTATCATCTGATCTTTTACCAAACTTGTACAGGCGTTTAGGTGTGTAATAAGCGCTATTTATCAGCATCAGGTGAGAGATTTTCTGAGGGGGTGAAACTGAAACCTTTGATCCCAACTCTAGTATTCTCTTCCACTGATCCTGTTTTATTTCCCCTATATCTTCTTCCCATCTCTCTCTTACTTTAAGGAGGTGTGATCCAGTATTGATCTTTTTAGTTATCTGTACATATATTCCAGATATGAGACCCTTAATTGGGCCACGTTTAACTAAGTTTTGAAATAGGGGCATTTTGTTCCACTCTAAGGCTTGTGTCCTAAATTGGGCTTCAAGGGCGTGCCCTACCTGGAGATAAGTAAAAAATGAGTGTTGTGGGATATTAAATTCCTCCCTCAAGTCCTGAAACTTCCTATAGCTATCACCCTTATACAGTTGGCTCAACCTTTTTATACCGCACTTTTCCCATTCCCCCACCTTTCCTATCTGAAGAATTTCCTGTAGGTTAGAGTTATTCCACAGAGGGGTATACTCAGTATACTCCAATTTATCTCTAGACCCGAAAAGCTACCGAACTCCTCTACTATACTCATTGCTCTTACTAGTGATTGTTCCGTATCACCCAAGTAGAGGAGGATATCATCGGCATAAAGCGCAATTCTTTCATCTCCCGTCTTTCTTTGAAATCCAGTTATTTCAGTACTTGATCTTATGGCAATCGCCAAGGGTTTCATCGGCAAGGCGAAGAGCAGGGGCGACAAAGGGCACCCCTGTCTCTTCCCCCTCTCTAATAGAATGTTTTTCGAGAATTCGTTATTACTTCTAATTTTGGCACTGGGACTGCCATACAGCATTTTTATCCAGCCAATAAATTTCAGACCAAATCCGAACTTTCCCAACACCCTCCAGATATATTTGTCTGCATTTCTGAATGCAAATAAACAATCACAAATTAGTCAAACTTTTTTGAGATACTACCATATAGCAGTTAAAGAATGCAAACTTAACCACTTGGTCAAAAGACGTCATGTTTTTAAAGATGGATATCTCGGCAACGGCAGCAGCTGCTGCCACCACCAAGGTATCCATCTTTAGTGCCAACGGTCCTGTAAACGATAACGGCAGTCTCCGTGGCGGATTCGCCGCGAGATCGCCATTATTGGTGGCGGGAGAGGCCCCCCCTCCCGCCGCTCTCCGCCGCTTACCGGAGCCGTCGGTAGCGGCGGAGGCGATCGTGTCCGTTCGGCTGCTGTGTGGGGATGCGAGGGAGGGAAAAATCGCCCCCACCGTCCCCATTGCTCTGCTGGGCGAAAGTGACGTCAAAACGTCAGTCCCGCCCAGCGTCTTAAAGAAAAAAAATTTTTCTGTCATTTGAAAAAATGACAGTTTAATTTCATTTTTTTTAGAATTTAAGTCTAAATATGAGATGTGAGGTCTTTTTTACTCCAGATCTCATATTTAGGAGGACCTGTCATGCTTTTTTCTATTACAAGGGATGTTTACATTCCTTGTAATTGGAATAAAAGTGATATATTTTTTTTTTATTTCAGTGTAAAAAATTATAAACTAAATAAAAAGAAATAAGAAAACAAAATTTTTCTTTTTTAAAACGCCCTGTCCCGACGAGCTCGCGCACAGAAGCGAACGCATACACAAGTGAGGTATCGCCGCGATCGTTAGAGCGAGAGCAATAATTCTAGCCCTAGACCTCCTCTGTCACTCAAAAAATGCAACCTGTAGAATTTTTTGAACGTCGCCTATTGAGATTTTTAAGGATAAAAGTTTGACGCCATGCCACGAGCGGGCGCAATTTTAAGGCTTGACATGTTGGGTATCATTTTACTCGGCGTAACATTATCTTTCACAATATATAAAAAAATTGGGCAAAATTTATTGTTGTCTTATTTTTTAATTCAAAAAAGTGTTTTTTTTTCAAAAAAAGTGCGCTTGTAAGACCGCTGCGCAAATATGGTGTGACAAAAAGTATTGCATTGACTGCCATTTTATTCTCTAGGGTGTTAGAAAAAAAAAAAATATATATATATATATATATATATATATATATATAATGTTTGGGGGTTTTAAGTAATTTTTCTAGCAAAAAAAAACTGTTTTAGTCTCGTAAACACCGAATCTGAAAAACAGGCTCGGTAATCAAGTGGTTAAATATTGTGCAACACAAAAAACATATTAGGCATCAGTATTCAAAGAAGACAATAAAAAAAAAGTACATTTTAAAGCTTTACATAATAATGTCCCTTTCCTATGAATGTTTTCCTTATTGTTACTGCTGAATTCGTGCTTATCTATTCTCTGGTAAAACCAGGTTATACAATATTATGGCCTCAACCTGGCCATACATAGATCAAAGTTTGTCAGGTTCAGCAGTGATTGACTCCTGTATGGAACTGTTGCTATATTTTCGTTAAATCAGCATTTCGAACCAATTGGATGCAGTGCTGATCATCTGTGTATTATGACAGAGGAGCAGACCCACTGCCAGAATAAAACAGCACAGTATTGGGATTTCTTCATTAATTTCTAATGTGTGGATGGGGGAATCGATTCTTCCATTTCTGATCAGCCAGCTGGCTTATAAAAAATAAATCCATCTATGGCCAGCCTCAAAGCTGTAACCTGGCCTAGGCCAACAAGGCCCAGGCCTAGAGCAGCATTTTGCAGGGGGGCAGCCTGAAAAGAGTCCCCGCCAACTTGCGCTACACTTTTAGGCAAATTAGTCCAGCACACCCATAAAGCAGCTGCACTGCTTTCAGTATGTGGGGGGCCGGCATTCCGTAACTGGGGGGGGGGGTAGGGGGGCACCACTTCTAATTTTGACTGTCCTATCATCCTGGACCACAAACCTTCCTCACTGTGCGATATGTTTCTGCTGCACCATTGGCATGGTTATATCTTCTTAGTCCTCTCCATAAAATTATCAGAAATGTGTGCTTAAAGTATAAAGTTATAGGCATTACTTTTCATAATTTTTTTCATTTTGGATAGAGTAAGGGAGGCTTATAGCCCCTGTCGTTTTATTTTTTACCATCCCTGTCCAATTGCAGAGATTTCCCTTCATTTCCTGCCCCATAGCCAAACAGGAAGTGAGAAGAAATCTATGCAAATTAAGGGAATCTATTGCCTCCTCCTCCCCAGGCCCCAGGGAACTAGTGTCCCCACTCAAAAATTTCAGGGCATGTCTTAAACACCAAGGGGTGTGGCCTTGACAGGAAGGGGTGGGCCATATTTAAATTAGGGGGTACACAAGTTTAGTTAGGCCTAGGGCAGCACAAAACCTAAATACACTACTGGCCAGCCTAAAGGAGAAGTACATTTTAAGCAGGCAACGTGCTGAAGTCAAAGAGCCAGTCCAGTCTTGGACAAGATCACGACATTAGTCAGTATCTGACCACATGCTTGGACTGGCACCTGGGCTCAGCCTCTCAGCAAGACACTGAGAGCCTGAGCCGGCTGCTCCACAGACCAGTGCTCCAATCAGGGTACAGACTGGCAGTCACCAGCTCTCTGCTCAGGGCGCCCCCGAGAATCAAGTGATTGGCGGTGTTTGATCACTCAGGTTCTCAGTAAGCATCCATCTAGGTAAGTATGAATCAGAATAGAAAAACACACTTCTATTTTAAGAAACAGGGTAACTTACCTATAAAATATCTGGATGATGTAACTTGCATATGGTTGTTTCATTGTATAAGTCTTATAAATGACCGCTCTTTTATTCAGACAGTACCAAAAGCAACCTATGGGCTTATGACATTACACGCACCACTTTTTAACACTGCAGGCTCTTTAGCTTGGATTCTTGTCATGCAGATCCAGGCTCAGCTACCTAGTAAGTCACTAAACTGTTCCGGGTCATTGACTCACTATGTAGATAAATCTGAAGGATTCAGAGTATAGGCGAAAAATTTAGCTTAGTACTGTATAATAGCTTTGGTAGTAAAATAATAAATTGTTTACGAGGTCTATACTTCTAGACCAGAAAATGAATGAAGGGATAAATGAAAACAAAAGACATTGAGATTTCATTTGAAAAGAGGGACATCAAGATTTAATTTGAAAAGAGGTATAGTCTCCCAAAATAAGGGACAGGTGGAAGCTATGATTATGTGTAATGGGGTGTATCCCATTTCCTGCACTGCCTTCTTCATAGCCGCTGGATATTGTCCTCAGCAGCTGTTTTCCAGCATTATGAGAGTTAACGGCAGCTGCTGCTACTGAGAAAAGTAACACCTATCATCTGCCCCCTTCTTCCCTCTCAGCAATTTATATTGATTGTGTTACTATTCTCTCTCATTGCATTGCATTCAATAAATGGGCGATGGAGATCCTGCCATTTAACAGCTTCAGCTCCATTTACAGAACGTGATGTATTGTGTGGTAACTGTAATAGGAACAAGATAAATGGAAGAGAAGGTGTAAGGTAGAAGGCGAATGGCACAAATTTTCTTAGTAGCAGCAGCTGATGTTAACCTTCACAGCGCCGGGAGATAGTCACCAAATACTCTCCTGAGTGGCTATGAAGTAGGCACTGCAGAGAAGATTTTTACCAGTAATTGCTGTCTGCAGGTAATGGGATATACCATTATATATAAATAATGTACTTGGTGCTGTCCCCCCCCCCCCCCCCAAAAAAAAAATCAGCTTTAGAGTGTATTTTACCCCAACATACTATTTTCCTGATATGTATATATTGTACCATGAACTCATTAAAAATATCCTGTTCTCTTTGGATTTATTGCTGGTAATCCTGCCAGTCCCCCTGATTTCCTATTACAAAGTGAGCATGCTAGGAATAAAAAGCACATCCTTCCCAGCGTAGTCAGTTTTCTGGCTGTGCTGGGAACACACCCTGCCTGTCTTTCTATAGTCAGTCTTGTGATATCCACCCCCCCCCCTTACACACACAGCTTTCCACTAGGAAGATCAGTGTGCTGTTGTTTCTCTGCCTCCTGCTGATACACTCCCTGTAGTTTTCAACCCCACCTCTCTAAGCCCCTTATGCAGCTGTGAATATAGATCATGTGACCACTTATGAAAAAAAGGGGGAATTTATAATTTGTGTGTATGTACCGTATATCTATCTTGATTACCTCTGATCTGTCACGTCTAGGTTCTACAAAGCAGACCTTTTCCTTATTTTTTTGACCTGGACAGACTTGGACATAATCACATGTAAACGGATGTCCAATTACATCTAGCCACCTGAAAAACTGACCGGCAGACCTCAAAGGACCAACTATATGAGTGTCACTTCGGGTATTTTCGGAAGGCGTGGCACGCCTTAGCAGCCCGTCCATCAACTCCTCTTGGCTTAGGAACACCCATTCCCCGCAGGATTCCCCACTCAGAGCCGGATAACAACGGCTCATAAAACGATAAGTACAAAAAAAAATCCAGCATACTGCAGATGTTAGCAGTATGCTGGATCCAATGTCAGAAAGTTGATTTTTGGGTGAACCTCCGCTTTAAAAATCTCCACAGGCAATGCTTTAAAAGCCATTACAGGTTACTAGTGGAGAGTTAAGCCTTGTACACACGATCAGTCCATCCGATGAGAATGGTTGAACCAATAAAGCTGACTAAATAACCGATCGGGTCAGAACGCGGACACGTAAAACACAACGACGTGCTGAAAAAAATGAAGTTCAATGCTTCCAAGCATGCGTCGACTTGATTCTGAGCATGCATGGATTTTTAACCGATGGTCGTGCCTACTAACAATCAGTTTTGACCTATCGGTTAGGAATCCATCAGTTCAATTTAAAGCAAGTTGGCTTTTTTTTAACCGATGGTTAAATAACCTATGGGGCCCACACACGATCGGTTTTGACTGATGAAAACGGTCCATCAGACCGTTGTCCTCTGTTTAACCTATCGTGTGTACGAGGCCTTAGAGAGGATGTCTGGTGCTAGAATTATTGCTCTCACTCTGAGGTTCACAGCAATATCTCACATATGTGGCGTGATCGCCATTTACCCTATTACTTATGCGTGCAGGATCGCTGTTTACTTATGCATGCAGGACAAATGTGTGTGTTCGCCTTTGCACGCGAGCACAAAAGGCAAAGTGGCGCATGTTTCTTAAAAAAAATGTTATCACTTTTATTTCTGCCGGCTTAAGTTCCATGCTCTCCGTTACCCTTGTAGGTGAACAACTTATTTACTGTCCCCCTATTCTCGGTTTCCATCCTGAAAAAATCCCCTGCAGTAGCCAGCGGGAGAGGAGGGAAACTGGCAGACCTGTGGAGGGAGGGGCCAGGGGAGCACACTAGGGCTCAGGCAGCAGAAAGAAGAAGCAGAACAGGGGCAGGAGGGGCAGCAGGGTTGGCATTTACTGGTACTGATCCCCTGTATTTTCCTCCTGCAGAAGCTGAATGCCAGTGAGAGGGAAAGAAGAAGAAGCCGACTCAACTGCTCAGGGGATTAGTATCAGTAAATGCCACTCCTCCTGTCCAAGTATTGGGAGTCATCAAGTAAGGATTGTGGTCTACCTATCACCTGCCCACGATCGACAGGTAGCCAACCCTCACTTTAGATCATGACTGTGTCAGTAAATACCAAAAACATCATGTACACAGCCAGCTTTATGTTGTCAACATTATCACATAAACACATCAATCCTGGAGATTTTAATTTCACAAATTATATAGATTAAATTGCTGTTTTTATACATTGCTGGTTGTCTTCTCTAAACAAAATGACAGCATGTCTGGTACTTTCATACTGTGGTCTCCATCTTTTAACCCCTTGATGCCCAACTTGTTGCTAAAGAGAAATATGTGCGGCCTCACACCCCAGCAGTCCATACTGGAAGCACTGATTTGTAAAACGGGATTGCAGCAGTAATTTCAGCTGGCTTCATGTCTCCAGTTTCTGGCTGTCTTCAGCAGCATGTATCCAGTCTCCAGCCAAACTTGTAGCATAGTCTGCGAGCTTCGATTTTTCTGCAATCTTCGACGTTTCTCACCAGCATTTCCTATATATAGAAAATGTTATGGGGCCTTATGTTGATGTAAGGTGTCACAACTGGGGCCATATATACATTCTAAGACAATCGCTCTTTTAACTGATAAAAGAGACCCAAGACAACCTGTATAATCAGCATATTACAGAGAAGTGTTGTGTGGCCAGTTCTCCAAGTATAGAAAATCAGATTTGGGAAAACTAGACATCCGACCAACATAACTAACCCAGATCAGCTTGTGCACCTTGCCTTAATAAAACATATAATATTGAATCACAAGCGTGAATAGATTTGGAACAACTATGACAAATAAATACAGTGCAAATAAGTTTGGAAAATCTTTTTGCCTCTGCATCTAACAAAATCAAAGGCAAATGTGTACAACCACAGCTGCATGTTTTATAGATCAGCATCATTTTTACCAGTTAGCTCCATATAATTCTTTAAATTAGCTGAAGCTGTTAAAACCATTTGCTTGTGTTGTTTTTATTCCACTGGCATCCTGAATCATCAGCTTGGATGACATTCAGAACCTAATTATTTCATGCATACATTTCACCTATTGTATATTTTAGAAGAACATGTAAGGCGTTACCTAGGGAACAGATTGAAAGAATGTTACATTTTCCCAATATATACTAGAGAACTGTGTATTTATCCTCCCATCAATTTCTCAGTGCAAAATATGGGACTGTACCATCTGTTAATAACTGGTCAAAGAGAGTTCTTTGAAGGATAATTTCTACTATAATATAATATAAATGTTTCTCTGTCCCTCACACAATCATTATGACAGCAAGGGAAAGGAATGAAATGCAGAAAATATGTAAATGTAAATTTGCTCTAGAGTCTGAATAAACCTGGTAAAAAAAAAAACACACAGAAAAAAAATGGTAGGAAGCAAGACTATGGGAAAAGATGATCAATGCACTTGGGGGGTGCAGATACCTGTCCTAGACAGGTATCTGCACCCCCTACCCCCTAAAAGGTGCCAAATGTGTCATCTTAGGGGGGGAGGGTTGCGAAAAGCGGAAGTTACATTTTTGGGTGGAACTCCGCTTTAACCTCCTCCCGCACTATAGCCAAATGATGGCTACAGCGTGGGCCTTAAATGCCTGGAGGGCATCAATAGATGTCGCCATGTGCATGAGCTCAATGAGACTTGGGTAATCACAGTAAGGGGTTGATCCCGGCCCCTTACCACATATTCAGCTGTCAGCCAATGACAGCTGAACACGTGATGTAAACAGAATATCGGTAAAAAAAAGGCTGATCACCGGATTCTGACAGAGGGACATCGGTCCCAAACAGGGAGCGGCACTGCTGCTATGCAGTGCCCACCAGTGCCAGTGGTGATATTTGATCATCTCTGCAATTTTTATTTTTTGCGCTATGAACAAAAAAATAGCGACCATTTTGAAAAAAAAATTGTACTTTTTGGTATATTAAATATCCCAATTAAAAAAAAAAAAAAAAAATTCTCAATTTAGGCCGATAAATATTCTTCTACATATTTTTGGTAATAAAAATTGCAACAAGCGTATATTGACTTGTTTGCGCAAAAGTTATAGCGTCTACAAAATAGCTACAAAATTAGGCTGGCCATACATTATCCCTTTCCCACCGCGCGTACGCATATATGCGTTCTCGGCTTTTGGGGGTTATACTGGGATGATGCCCGCAGCTGGGATGATGCCCGGCGATCTGAATACTTTGGAGTGCAAAGGAGAGATCTTTTAGACCCCCAATCCCTCCATAAAGAGGACCTGTCACCATCTATTACTGTTACAAAAGATGTTTTAATTCCTTGTGATAGCAATTAAAGTGATCAAAATGTAAAAAAACAAAAACAAAACACAATTTAATATTATAAAAATAAATAAAAAATAAATAAAAAAATAAAAACATTTTAACCACTTAAGCCCCGGACCAATATGCTGCTAAATGCCCAGAGGCGTTTTTACAATTCGGCACTGCGTCGCTTTAACAGACAATTGCGCGGTCGTGCGACGTGGCTCCCAAACAAAATTTGCGTCCATTTCTTCCCACAAATAGAGCTTTCTTTTAGTGGTATTTGATCGCCTCTGCGATTTTTATTTTTGGCGCTATAAACAAAAATAGAGCGACATTTTTGAAAAAAAAAACAATATTTTTTACTTTTTGTTATAAGAAAAACTGAAGAAAGTAAATTTTAGTCAAACATTTAGGCCAAAATTTTTTCAGCCACATGTCTTTAGTAAAAAAAAAAAAAATCGCAATAAAAAAAATGTTGCTACCTAGCGGGAACAGCGACACTAATACAGCGATCAGAAAAATGATCGCTTAGTGACGCTGGCAATAGGGGGTGAAAGGGTTAACTAGGGCGTGATCAAGGAGTTAAAACTTTATTAGGGGGAGTACGGGGCTATCCTGGACCTAACACTAACTGCCTGTCACACTGACACTAAATGCAGTGATCAGTACAGTGACAGTGTGACAGGGGGTGGGGGGGCGGGTGATCGCAAGGGGTTAAATGTGCCTGCGTGTACTGGTGTCAGTGTAGTGTTGGTGCGACTCACTGTGTCTCTTCTCTCATCTCGGCGGTTTTAAAATACTGCCGAGATGAGCGCTGCTTCACTTCCTCTGCCTGTGTTTACATTTTACAGGCAGAGGAAGTGACACGACGGTGGCGCACGGGATTGGCTGAGAGCGATCACGAGGGGGCGGACAGAAACGAACCGCCGCCCCCTCGAGTCGGATCGCTCCCGGAGGTAAGCCGCCCGCCGCGGAGGGGTCCCGCTTGGACCCGTGACCCGCTAGTAGGCAGTCACGTATATATACGTACTTCAGCCATTCTGCGGACGTAAATAGGCGTGCGGTGGGCGTTAAGCGGTTAAAGTGCCCCCATGCCCGCAAGCTCGTGCAACAAAGAAAACGCATACGGAAGTCGCTCCTGCATTCGAAAACGGTGTTCAAATCACACATGTAAGGTATCGCAGTGATCGTCAGAGCAAGAGCAATAATTCTAGCCCTAGACCTCCTCTGTAACTCTAACCTGGTAACCGTAAAAAAAGTTTAAATCGTCTCCTGGAGATTTTTAGGTATGAGTGCACTCCATGAGTGTGTGCAATTATAAAGCATGACATGTTTGGTATCTATTTACTCGGCGTAACATCATCTTTCACATTATACCAAAAAATTGGGCTAACTTTACTTTTTCATTTAAAAAAAAAACTCATGAATGTTAATTTTTCTCAAAAAGTTGCATTTAAAACAAATACACAAATACTGTGTGACATAAAATATTGCAACAATCGCCATTTTATTCTCTATATTCTCTGCTAAAAATATATATATAATGTTTGGGGGTTCTAAGTAATTTTCTAGCAAAAATTACAGATTTTAACTTGTAAACACCAAATGTCAGAAATAGGCTTAGTCATGAAAGGGTTATACAATTTTCTTTCTACATTTTTCCTTTAGATTTACCAAAACCACAAGGTCAAACCTAAACACTTTCAATTTGTATGCAATCAGGCCGGCCCTTGCACTACATAAGTTGATGGCAAATCTAAAGGAATATGAACAAGAAAATTGTATAATGTATGCAGGTGCAATTTTGAAGCTGCCTTTCTCCTGCCAGGAGAAAAGCATTTATAAAACTCCAGTGTGCATGAATCTCCAACAACAGCAATTGTCTCCTGCACATAAGTGTGACAACCAAATACGGTAAGTTAGAAGTACTATTCCACTTCACTCATGGGTAATGAGCCTTGCTGCCCTCTAGGACTGGGGGTGTCTCATGATCACTGAAACAACAAAGAGAGGGCTCACAGACTTAGTGCTTTATCCCACAAATGTTAATAAAAGTATGATGCAAACAAAAATAATAGTCACAAATATATGAGTTTGAAGTGTTTATCAAGCCACACATCCGTGGCTTAGTGTTCTCAGACTGAATAGTCATGAGAGCATAGGGGGGACCACATTGGGTCCCTGCAAACTAACGCGTTTCAAAGGATTTTTTTTTCTTCCTCAGAGCCAAAAGAAGCCATCTATTCATTCTGGAAATACTAAGCCACGGATGTGTGGTTTGATAAGCACTTCAAACTTATATGTTTGTGTGTAATTTTTCTTTATCATCCTTGTATTAAAATTTGCAGTAGACATGTGCACCCTCTCTTGTATGTTGCTCCAGTGTGCATGAAGCCTGATGTGTAAGAAATATCTGGAATTTTCCAATCCGGATCAGTAACATCTGGTAATAGCCAGCATAAGATCTAACCGCTCTCCGCTCCATCCACATAAAACCCATTTTATGAATTTCTGATACTGAATGCAATTCAATTTCTTTGATTATCACTCATTAAAAAAGGGATTTTTAATAACAGCTTACCTGTAAAATCCTTTTCTTGGAGTACATCACGGGACACAGAGCGCATAGCCATTACATATGGGTTATATGGAGTACCTTCAGGTGTGGACACTGGTGTAATCAACTTCACAGGAAGTTCCTCCCTATATAACCCCCTCCCACTGAGAGTGCTTTAGTTTTGTAGCAAGCAATTTCTCTGAGGTTACACAATGTTCCCACAAAGAGGGGTGGGAGCTCTGTGTCCCGTGATGTACTCCAAGAAAAGGATTTTACAGGTAAGCTGTTATTAAAAATCCCTTTTTCTTGATCGTACATCACGGGACACAGAGCGCATAGCCATTACATATGGGATGTCCCAAAGCAATGCTCTATGAAGGGAGGGAGACCGTAAGGCAAAAAATAGCCAAACAGAAACTATATCAGGAGGTAAAATAGCTCCACCAACAGAAAAAAGGGGGCGTGAACCGGGCCAGAGGATTCTATACTGCTGCCCGTAGGACCGCCTGCCCAAATGCTGCGTCCGCAGCCTTTGTGACGTCCAACTTATAAAATTTAGTAAACGTATGTACGGAAGACCAGGTTGCCGCTTTGCAAACCTGTGCCATAGAGATCTGATGGTGTGCCGCCCAAGAGGCACTCATGGCCCTCGTAGAATGGGCCTTAACTGATAAGGGCGGTGGAACGCGCTTCAGACCATAGGCCTGAAAAATCAGCTGCTTAATCCACCTAGCCAAGGAAGACTTGGCAGCCGGCTGACCCTTCTTGGGGCCATCCGGAAGAATGAAAAGCACATCTGTTTTCCTAATCTTTTCTGTAGCCTTGAGATAAACTCTCATGGCTCGGACCACATCCAAAGTATGAAGCAGTCTTTCCTCTCTGGACTGGGGAGTAGGAAAGAAGGATGGTAGGACTAGGTCCTGATTCAAGTGAAAACTGGATATGACCTTAGGAAGGAAAGAAGGCTGAGGCCGCAGAACCACTCTGTCCTTATGCAGAATAAGGTACGGTTCCCTGCAAGACAAGGCTGCCAGCTCGGAGACCCTTCTGGCCGAAGCCATAGCCACCAAGAAAACCAACTTTCGGGTTAGCAGCACAAGAGGGATTTCTGCCAGAGGTTCAAACGGCTGCTTTTGTAAAGCTGACAAGACCAGATTTAAATTCCAGGGGCAGAGGGGAGCTCTAATAGGGGGATTTACATGCAAGACCCCCTGCAAAAAGGTTTTTACAAGCGAATGTGTGGCCAAAGGCCTTTGAAACCATATCGATAAGGCAGACACCTGCCCCTTTAGAGTACTAAGAGCCAACCCCTTGTCAACGCCAACCTGGAGGAATCGCAAGATCCTGTCAATAAAAAACTTGCGAGGATGCCCTCCTTGAGACTCGCACCACTCCACATAGGTTCTCCAGACTCTGTAATAGATATTTCTAGAGACTGGCTTTCTAGCTTGAATTAACGTAGATATGACTTGGGCAGAGAGGCCTCTGCCCTTAAGAATTAGAGATTCAGCCGCCAAGCCATCAAATTTAGCTGCTGTGAAGCAGGGTGGTAGATCGGGCCCTGAGACAGCAGATCTGGGCGCAGGGGGAGTGGCCACGGTGCCCTTACTGACATCCTCACGATGAGTGCGTACCAAGCCCTTCTGGGCCAGGCTGGGGCCACCAGGATCACCGGCCTGCGCTCCACCCTGATCCTTCGTAGAAGGCGGGGAATCATCTGTAGTGGAGGGAACGCATACAGGAGAGAAAACTGGTGCCAGGGGCAAACCAACGCATCGGTCCCGTAGGCCGAGGGGTCCCTGGCTCGGGATACAAATTTGTCCAATTTCTTGTTGAATCTTGTTGCCATGATGTCCACATCGGGAACTCCGAATCTTTGGCAAATCTCTTGGAATACTTGGGGGTGAAGAGACCACTCTCCCGGGAGTAACTGTTGACGACTCAAAAAATCTGCTTGAGAATTGTCTATCCCTGGGATGAACACTGCTGAGATGCAGGGTACATGGGCTTCGGCCCATGCAAAAATTAGGTTTACTTCCCTTTGAGCCGCCAGGCTCTTTGTGCCCCCCCTGGTGGTTTATGTATGCCACCGCCGTGGCATTGTCGGACTGTATCCTTACTGGCAGACCCTGCAGGGGGAGAGTCCAGGCGACCAGGGCCAACCGAACAGCTCTGATCTCTAGGACATTGATGGGAAGCAGACTTTCTGCCTCTGACCACTGTCCCTGCTGGGTCAGTTTTCCTAAGATTGCCCCCCAACCTGTTAGGCTGGCATCTGTGGTTACTATTTTCCACGAGATGGGGCAAAAGGTTTTCCCTTTTGATAATTTTTGAGGGATCAGCCACCAGTACAGGCTGTGCCTGACTTCTGGAGAAAAAACTAATGGACGGTCTAATGCCTGTATGGACTTGTTCCAAGCAGAGAGAATAGCTGCTTGCAGAATTCTGGTATGGATCTGGGCGTAGGGCGCTGCTTCGAAGGCGGCCACCATCTTCCCCAGCAGTCGCATGCATAGGCGAATAGTCGGCTTCTTTTTGCCTAAGACTATTTGAATCGTTTGAATCAACGACCTGATCTTCTCTTGAGGTAAAAATACCTTCTGGCATTCTGTATCTAACCGAAAGCCTAGATATTCCAACTGTCTTGTGGGATGTAACCTTGATTTTTCTTGGTTCACAATCCACCCGAACTCTTCTAGATGCCGCACTGTGCGGACTACTGCATGATTGAGGTTGGAAGCTGAACTGTCGATAACCAGGAGATCGTCCAGGTATGCTAGGACCAAGATGCCTTCTGTCCTTAGGACGGCTAGTACCGGGGCTAACACCTTTGTGAATACCCGTGGAGCTGTTGCCAACCCGAAAGGGAGGGCTACGAACTGATAATGACTTTGGTTTATCGTAAAACGAAGAAACTTGTGATGTGCTGGGTAAATTGGCACATGCAGATATGCATCCTTTATGTCTATAGATGCTAGGAAGTCGCCCTGATGCAGGCTGGTTGTCACTGAACGTATGGAGTCCATACGGAAGGTCTGAATCCTTAGAAAGCGATTTAGGCGTTTGAGGTCTAATATAGGCCTGACGTCGCCATTGGGTTTTGGTATAACAAAAAGGTTGGAGTAGAATCCCAGACCCCTTTCTTGGGTTGGTACTTCTACAATTACTCCTTGGAGCAAGAGGCGATCCAACGCCTTTACGAGAGAGGCCCTCTTTAACGGGTCGCTTGGAAGACTTGACCCCTGAAAATGAGGAGGGGGGATTTCTCGAAACTCTAGTTTGTAGCCTGAGGCTACTACGGACCGAACCCAAGAGTCGGGAATTCTGGCCTTCCAGCCTTCGGAGAAAAACTGAAGTCTTCCCCCCACCCAAGAGAGTGGGGGCGCCCCTTCATGAATCTGATTTGATGACTGGTTTAGCCGGCTTGCGAGACCAGGGCCTCTTGTTTGCCGCGGCTTGTCCCTGTGGGCGGCTATTAACTGTTGAACGCCCGGGAGGCCGTCGATACTGACGGGAAGTCGAAGGGGCCGAGCCTGCAATGGCCTGTCGTTTAAACGTGGGCCCACGCGGTCTTTTCTTGACCGGTAAGGAAGTACTTTTTCCACTTGATATGGTGTGGATATATTTATCTAGGTCTTCCCCGAATAGTCTTCCCCCATGAAAGGGAAACCCTGCTAGAAGCTTTTTGCAGGGTGCCTCTGCTGACCAGTTCTTTAGCCACAAAAGACGACGCATGTGAACCATCAGTAGAGATAAACGGGATGCCTGTTGGATGGAGTCCTTAATAGCATCTACTGCAAAGCAGAGAGCCCTAGGGAATTCTGCTAATTCATGAGTATGCTGAGCCGGCATGTCCTTCAATATATGCTTTGCCTGATCCTTCAAGGCCTGACAAACACCAATGGCTGCTACTGCTGGCTGAACCATGGCACCTACTGAGGTAAAAGCTGCTTTCAGTAGGGTCTCGAATTTCTTGTCGACCGGATCCTTGAACATATGGACATTTTCAACCGGACAAGTCAGGGATTTATTCACGCAGGAAATGGCTGCGTCCACTGTAGGGAGAGCCCATTTCTTTACATATTCCTCTTCCATAGGGTAGAGAATAGAGAATCTTTTAGGAGGGACAAAGATTCTATCAGGTCGAGCCCAATCTTGGTAAATCACGTTCCGCAGAAGGGGGTGCATTGGAAAGGATGCACCAGTTAATGGGGCCTTTAAAGAACCCAATGAGGATACCTCCGGGGCTACTAGTTCTGGCACTGGAAGTTTAAAGGCAGTGCGAACCATATCTGTCAAAGACTGGATCCACAGGCCCTCCGCTTGAGAGGCCGAAAAATATTCATCTATAGTGGAATTTTCCCTGTCTGAACCGTCGGGACTTGGGTCTGCCTGATCCCCTTGTGGGTCCCGTTCCTCTGAAGAGGAGACCTCCGCATCTGAAAACCCCACACTGGGTGAAGGGGATCTAGCCCGCTTGCTACTTGGGCAAGGACGGGAAAACAACGCAGTTAACCTTTTCTCTAGCCCACACATGGTGGCTGCTAGCATTTCTTCCGTCACGTAAACGGGAATGGGTGGATCGGGGGCCGCCTCTGCCCCCAGCACCCCCAATGGCTCTTGTACTATGCCACTCGGTGTCCTGACTGGCGAGGGTGGGGCCGTAGAAGCCTGGCCCAAATCCTCTGACCCCGATGGAGACCCCTTTTGCTTTTTGGTACCTTTAGCAGCCTTGGCTGGTCCAGATCCCTTTGGAGCCATTGTACAACCTTGGGTCACCCCTATAGCCAACACCTGACTGTTGTAGCTAGGAATAACCAATATGAGGGCAGGTATGAGAGAAAATGAAAAAGAACTAATTTCTCTCTTTTTCTTTTATATTTCTCTTTTTTTTTTTTTTTTTTTTTTTTTTTTTCAAAAAAATCTTTTTTACCTGCCTGGGAGGTGGCAATACCGAGGAAGCCTGTGAGTATTGACACACCAATGCCCGTTAGCCGGAGTCCAAGGTAGACTCAGATACTGCTGGATCTAAGGCTGAGTCCCTTTAAGCAAAAAAACCCCTTTTTTTTTTTTTTTTTTTTTTTTTTTTTTTTTTTTTTTTTTTTTTTTTTTCTGGTCTATAGTGGACCTAAGTCCTAGACCTGAAGATCCACTAAACCGCCACTAGGTGTCCCTGTGTGGCCAAAAGACCCAGCTGCACGCTCTGTATCCTTTCTTCCTCTGCCTCCAGGAGGGAAAGACCAGCCAGAGAAAAGTTTTTCCTTTATACAGACCCTGACGCTGCTGGCCCGCCCCCCCGACGCACGCCGACGCTATAAAAGGCGGCGTGCACGCGCGCGCGTATGCGCGCGCACACACGCGCGCATGATCGCGCGCACGATCGCGCGCACGATCGCGCGCACCACGCCGAACCCACATGGAGGAAGCAGAGCAGAGGAACAACATGGACCAGCGTTATGCAGCACCAACAGACACCAGGTAAGCACTAATCTTATTGTAGTGCACACACAGCGAGGAAGCTGTCCCCATGGGCTTCCTAAGAAACAGGAGTTTTAACCAGCAATTTCCTCTTTAAAACATGTGGGGTTGCAGTATCAGTGTTAACAGGCAGACCTGGGGTGAGTAGCAAATATATAACTTACACAAGTATACATATATCTACATGTTATCTGGGTAAACATTAGAATCCCATCCTGCCTCAACAGACATAGTGGAGATAGTGGCTGATGCACAAGCATACCATTAGCCAACCCAGAACCCCCAGGGGGATACCTACTGTCGAACCAAGTCCCGCAGGTTCCCTCTTACCTGCTCCACGCCGCAGGGTATTGCAAAATGCAAGAGGCCCAGCCTTCCCCCATCTCCGTGGGTATTGTCTTGGACCTTCAGGGACCGGGGTCCTGTGTTAAGGAACCCACACCCCTGGACCTATATAGCATCCTGGCATCAGTAACTTTTAGTTCTTGGAAGAGACTAAAGCACTGGAGCCCAGAATCCAGCCCTCCAAGGAGAGGCATTATAGGCAAAACCCCACTCCAGCAGGGCCCGGGTACCGTACATCTTGGCTCTGAAGCACTTCGGACGGATCCGGCTAGCTATCCTGGGTCCCGAGACCTCCGAGGGACAGCTAGACGTGACCAACACCTAAGACACTGGCGGAAAAACTAAAGCACTCTCAGTGGGAGGGGGTTATATAGGGAGGAACTTCCTGTGAAGTTGATTACACCAGTGTCCACACCTGAAGGTACTCCATATAACCCATATGTAATGGCTATGCGCTCTGTGTCCCGTGATGTACGATCAAGAAAGAGCACTATTTTCAGGCTAATATTGGAACTGTTTGATTCAATAGGTGTCTAGTCAGGAAAGCAGGAAAATAAGCCATGGTGGTGATAAAAAAAAAAAAAAATTAGCTCTGGTTCACACTGATGCGGCTATGAAGTTGTGCTAATTCAGTGAAATTTTAAAGCTGCACATCAGTGCGATTTGCACTGCTGATTTCATTGGGGATTGCGACTTAATTTAACAGAAGTCTATGCAAGTCACAATTAAATCAGTAAAAAGTAATGCAAGAACCTGTCATAATCTTTTTAGTTGACATTAGTTGCGGTGATATGAACAGTTCCATTGGTGTGAATGAGGGCTTAAGGCTCAATTTACAAATCTAACACACCAAATTATGAATACTCATTTTCAAATTAGTGTTAGATTTCAGAATAACATGACACATTTACAGTCACATGGCTAAAAAATAAAGATCCTTATCCTTGTATTAAAAAATTGTAAATAAAATGTTGTGATGTTAAATAACAAATCCAGTCAATTGAAAAAATGTTGTTGTGCCAGATAATCTCAAAATGATATTTTCAAGAACAGGAAATGAAGATGCGTGCGTTACAACTACCTGATTATATACAAATATAGACACATTAAAAGATATTTTGTTGGGAGAAAAGTGACCAAAACCATTCCCAGCCCTAAGACCCCTTTCACACTGAAGCATTTTTACAGCGTTTTATCGTTAAAAATAGCGCTATTAAAACGCTCTCCATGAATCTCAATGGACCACTGAGTCCTGCAAGCAGCATCTTTGGAACAGCTTTTGGGCGCTGAAAAGAAACGCTCCAAAAACGCCTCTCTCCATTGAAAGCGCTGTAAAAACACCTTGCCCTTTCACACTGAGGCACTGCAAAAACACTCTAAAACATTAGAGTCTTAGCGGTGCTTTACCAGCGTTTTTCGGGTGCTAGCAGTGTGAAATGGCTCTGAAAGCATTCAGGCTTTCACATTGGGATTGCAGATGAGGCTTCGCCTGGAAAACGCTTGAATAACGCTCGAAAAACGCCCCAGTGTGAAAGGGGCCTAAAGATTGATTTTCTAGTGATGTCTATCTGTTAGGCTTCATGTACACAGGATGTTTGAAAACTTCTTCCGTACGATGGTTTAAAAAACGTCAGTTTTGCCACTTTTACATGATGGGCCAGATTCAGGTAGATGGGAGCATCTTTGCTCCAGAGTAACGCTTCTCATTTACGTTACTCTGAAGACCCTTTCAGCGCAAGTACTGTTATTCACATAGCAGTTGCGCGTAAACTTGCGCCAGAGTAACGATAATGCGCTGGCGTAACCCGACGCAAGGGGAAGTGGGTGTGATCATATGTAAATGATGGGCGGAGCCCAGCGCAGAGGCTTACGTTCAGCGCATCAACCACGGAGCATGCGCAGTGAGTGAGGCTCCACTCGCCCCCTTTGTGCGCATGCTCACAACTTCCGTCGGCACCACTTCACGGGAAACGTCAGCGCAATGCCTTCCGTTGGGCGTTTAAATGCGCCCGTAGAAGCGCCATTCCGGCACTAAAGTATATCCTGCTCCCCCTCCCCGCAGTGATGTTACTTTTGTTCTGAGATGGCTGCTCCCGTTCCCCGCAAACACACAGGAGAAAGCTGAACTCTAAAGGCCAGGAGCTGTCAGCCGTCATCTCGGCTATGGAGACCTATGATGTCTTCCTCCATGGCTGTAAAATTTGACAGACAAGCATGGACAGAGGTGTTGTCCTGCAAGTGGGGGTGCTCAGCTAGCTCCTATCGTCGGTAACACTGCTGTAGCTGCTCTCCTGCTGACCTCTGAACGTCTAGAGTAAAGATAAAGCAGCCTTTTGTAGAAATAACTTTGCGCCGGACGGACGAGATACGCGCGGCGCATGTAGCCAGCGTATGGTGCTAATCCGTTCGTGAATTGGGAAAAATCCCTCATTTGCATATTTGCAGGGGAAATCAATAGGCGCTACTGATGCGCCCAGCGAAATTAAGCGTTGACGATACTCTGGCGTCGGAACGTTCCGCCGGTCGCAAATGACCCGTTATTGGGCGCATCTAGTTTGGTGGGTACGGGCACATAGAAACGACGGCGCATCTTCACAGTTATGCGGCGCATATCGAAATACTCCAGCGCAAGTGTTGCTGAATCTGGCCCGTTGTGTTTAGCTGCGTTTATTAGCGTTTGCATTTCACATTTTTTTTTTTTTTTTTACAAATAACCTCAGTAGACCCTCTTAAATGCAAGAAAAACAAGTAAAAATGCTCCTAAAGCCCCTTTCACACTGGGCGGAAGGTGCGGTGGCAGTAAAACGCTGCTCTTTTTAGCAGCACTTTACCACAAATTTTGCGGCGCTATTCGGCCTCTAGTAGGGCGCTTCTACCGCGCTAGTGGCCGAGAAAGGGTTGAAACCGCAGAGGCGCATAGTCAGAGGTATAGCCATTGATTTCAATGGTAGGGAGCGGTGAAGAAGCGGTATCCACAGCGCTCCTTCACCGCTCCAAAGATGCGGCTAGCGGCTTTTTTTTCCTGTCCTGTCCTCGCACTGCTCCATTGTAAAAGACCTTTGCTTTCATACTGGAGAAACAGCAGCAATAGCGCCTGCAAACTGCCCCAGTGTGAAAGGGGTTTAACCTCAACTGCTTCTAAACTACTATAAACGCCTAAGTGTGCATTTACCCATAAGAAAACATGGAGGAGAGTTCAGGGGCTGCTGAAAAAAACACCCAACTGTTCCTAAACGTCCTTTTACCAGCTGCAGTGTACATGAGGCCTTACTGTAGGGATCAGTAGCATTGAGCTAGCGGTACCACTGCTCTCTGGCACAGTTTTACATTAAGGTCATGCCATGTTATTCGTTTGTATGTAAATAGTGCTTAGCTTTGCTCTTCTTTCAATCAAAAATGCAAACCTTGTTAATCGCAGAAGAAGAAACAAAGCAAGATCAAAAGATCTTTGGAATGTCTACACAGTGTTGCCTCCTGAACTAAGCCTTGGAGGTAATGTTATATTTTACTGCATGACATTGGGAAATGCTTGCCAGAAAGACTTTCCCTCTAATTGGTCCCTTTGCATAACACAGGGCTATGTGTTGCTTGTCTGGTCTCCAAGGCGTTTATCGGCAACCCACAGGGAGATACTGTTTTTTGCATAATAAATATATATGTATTTATAGTCTGGCTCTTTTCAACATAGAACAATATTACAAGTCTATTATGCTACAGGTAGAATTTCACTGGCTGTGATCAGGAGTGGTGTCAACAGCTCAGAAAATTGCTGTTTTACTATACATCTTGTTGGATACAAGGGTTTGAAGTAAACCTATATTATTACTGAAATCATATTCTATGGCAGGGGTAATTTAAAAAAGTATCATAAAAAATATGTTGTCATGAGGCACGTAACAGCCCTGAATGTGTATACTACATTTTCCTGTTAGAACACTTTGCATACAGAAGTCACTACAGTGCAGAAAATAAGTATTTGAACACCCTGCTATTTTGCAAGTTCTCCCACTTGGAAATCATGGAGGGGTCTGAAATTGTCATCGTAGGTGCATGTCCACTGTGAGAGACATAATCAAAAAATAAATTCCAGAAATCACAATGTATGATTTTTTTTAACTATTTATTTGTATGATACAGCTGCAAATAAGTATTTGAACACCTGAGAAAATCAATGTTAATATTTGGTACAGTAGCCTTTGTTTGCAATTACAGAGGTCAAACGTTTCTTGTAGTTTTTCACCAGGTTTGCACACACTGGAGGAGGGATTTTGGCCCACTCCTCCACACAGATCTTCTCTAGATCAGTCAGGTTTCTGGGCTGTCGCTGAGAAACACGGAGTTTGAGCTCCCTCCAAAGATTCTCTATTGGGTTTAGGTCTGGAGACTGGCTAGGCCACGCCAGAACCTTGATATGCTTCTTACAGAGCCACTCCTTGGTTATCCTGGCTGTGTGCTTCGGGTCATTGTCATGTTGGAAGACCCAGCCTCGACCCATCTTCAAAGCTCTAACTGAGGGAAGGAGGTTGTTCCCCAAAATCTCGCAATACATGGCCCCGGTCATCCTCTCCTTAATACAGTGCAGTCGCCCTATCCCATGTGCAGAAAAACACCCCCAAAGCATGATGCTACCACCCCCATGCTTCACAGTAGGGATGGTGTTCTTGGGATGGTACTCATCATTCTTCTTCCTCCAAACACGGTTAGTGGAATTATGACCAAAAAGTTCTATTTTGGTCTCATCCGACCACATGACTTTCTCCCATGACTCCTCTGGATCATCCAAGTGGTCATTGGCAAACTTAAGACGGGCCTTGACATGTGCTGGTTTAAGCAGGGGAACCTTTCCGTGCCATGCATGATTTCAAACCATGACGTCTTAGTGTATTACCAACAGTAACCTTGGAAACGGTGGTCCCAGCTCTTTTCAGGTCATTGACCAGCTCCTCCCGTGTAGTCCTGGGCTGATTTCTCACCTTTCTTAGGATCATTGAGACCCCACGAGGTGAGATTTTGCATGGAGCCCCAGTCTGAGGGAGATTGACAGTCATGTTTAGCTTCTTCCATTTTCTAATGATTGCTCCAACAGTGACCTTTTTTCACCAAGCTGCTTGGCAATTTCCCCGTAGGCCTTTCCAGCCTTGTGGAGGTGTGCAATTTTGTCTCTAGTGTCTTTGGACAGCTCTTTGGTCTTGGCCATGTTAGTAGTTGGATTCTTACTGATTGTATGGGGTGGACAGGTGTCTTTATGCAGCTAATGACCTCAAACAGGTGCATCTAATAGGATAATAAATGGAGTGGAGGTGGACATTTTAACCACTTCCCGCCCGGCCAATAGCCGATTTACGGCAGGGAAGTGGTTATGAAATCGTGACTAGACGTTCTCAAACGTCTAGCACGATTTCAATGCCGCGCGCGCCCGTGCGGGCGCGCAGCGCGGCGATCGGTGATGCGGGGTGTCAGTCTGACACCCTGCACCTCCGATCGGTAACGAGTCTCCGGCGGAGCCTCGTTACCACGTGATCAGCCGTGTCCAATCACGGCTGATCACGATGTAAACAGGAAGAGCCGCCGACGGCTCTTCCTCACTCGCGTCTGACAGACGCGAGTACAGGAGAGCCGATCAGCGGCTCTCCTGACAGGGGGGGTTCGCGCTGATTGTTTATCAGCGCAGCCCCCCCTCGGATCGCCACATGGACCACCAGGGAACATAAAAAAAGGGCAGTAAAAAAAAATGACAAAAAAAAAAAAAATGTCAAAAAAAAAAAAAGTCAGCAGGAAAAAAAAAAAGGGCAGTAAAAAAAAATGATGCCAATCAGTGCCCACACATGGGCACTGATTGACAACATTAATCCATCAGTGCCACCCCTCAGTGATCATCAGTGCCACCCCAGTGTCTGTCAGTGCCACCCCACAGTGCCAATCCATGCCCAGTGCCCACCTATCAGTGCCCACCTGTGCCACCTATCAGTGCCCACCTGTGCCACCTATCAGTGCCCACCTGTGCCACCTATCAGTGCCTACCTGTGCCGCCTATCAGTGCCCACCTGTGCCGCCTAACAGTGCCCACCTGTGCCACCTATGAGTGCCCATCTGTGCCGCCTATGAGTGCCCATCAGTGCCGCCCATGAGTGCCCATCAGTGCCGCCCATGAGTGCCCATCAGTGCCGCCCATGAGTGCCCATCAGTGCCCCATACCAGCGCCGCCTATCAGTGCCCATCAGTGCTACCTAATCGGTGCCCATCAGAACTACCTCATCGGTGCCCATCGGTGCCCATCAGTGCCACCATATCAGTGTCCGTAATTGAAAGAGAAAACATACTCATTTACAAAAAAATTAACAGAAAAAAATAAAAACTTTATTTTTTTTTCAAAATCTTTGCTCTATTTTTAGTTGTTGCGCAAAAAAAAAAAATCGCAGAGGTGATCAAATACCACCAAAAGAAAGCTCTATTTGTGGGGAAAAAAGGACGCCAATTTTGTTTGGGTGCAGTGTAGCATGACCGCGCAATTGTCATTCAAATTGCGACAGTGCTGAAAGCTGAAAATTGGCTTGGGCGGGAAGGTGCGTAAGTGCCTGGTATGGAAGTGGTTAAAGGCAGACTAACAGGTCTTTGAGGGTCAGAATTCTAGCTGATAGACAGGTGTTCAAATACTTATTTGCAGCTGTATCATACAAATAAATAGTTAAAAAAATCATACATTGTGATTTCTGGATTTTTTTTTTTTATTATGTCTCTCACAGTGGACATGCACCTACGATAACAATTTCAGACCCCTCCATGATTTTCAAGTGGGAGAACTTGCAAAATAGCAGGGTGTTCAAATACTTATTTTCTGCACTGACAGTATATACAAGGCATGATGTGGTCACAAAAAGAAAAAAAGTAATTTATTATTTATTATATAGCGCCACCATCAATTTACAAAGAGCTTTATATATATATATATATATTATAAACTCAGTCCCTGCCCTCAAGGAGCTTACACTCTAAGGTCCCTAACTCACATTCACACAAGCTAGGGCCAATTAACCTACCAGCATGTCTTTGGAGTGTGGAAGGGAATCCGGAGTACCCTGAAAAAACCCATGCAGGCACAGGGAGAACATGCAAACTTCAGGCAGATAGTGCCATGGTTGGGATTCTAACGACAAGGCCTAGTGCTTCGGAAGTGCTAACCATTTACCCAGTTTGATGCTAATAATAACAAAATCAATATCCTAGGCAGAAACAAATGATTAACTGAACTAAAATGAGATCATTCATGACAGACAGTAACCAGATATTCTACTGTATGTAAGGGCTGGCAGCCACAAATGTACATTGTTGGCATTCAGGGGTGCACACCGCTCCCTGCATGCCTGTTAAACTCGGGTGAGTAACTGAGTCCATACAGCCGCTGAATCTTCATTTACTAACATAGGGCCAGATTCTCAGAGGCGTTACGACGGAGTATCTCAGATACCCCGTCGTAACGCCTTTTTTTTGTCCTCGTATCTATGCGAGTGATGCTTAGCATCACTTTTGCATAGATACGCTTCTACATCCGACAAGTGTAAAAGCATTACACTTTCGGATCGTAGGTGTAATGACAACTCCGGCCACTAGGTGGCCTTTACGTTGTTTTTTCATTTGCATATGCAAATGAAGTAGTACGCCGATTCTCGATCGCTTTTACGCCGCCCCGTCGTCGCGTACGTCGTTTTCGTTCGCGTAAGGTTACCCCAGCTTCTATGTGGAGTAACCTTACGAGGTCCCGTCGGATGCCGTCGTGTCCCGTCAGATGCCATGTTAAGTATGGCCTCGGGACCGCGTCGTGTTGTGCGTCGTTTACGTCGTTTGCATACGTCGATTCTCAATGGGGCTGGCGTACGCTGCGATTACGTCGTTTACATTGAGAAAATGTGACGTCCTTTGGAGCATGCGCACTGGGCTTTTTCCCCGGCCGGCGCATGTGCAGTTCGTTCGACGCAGGGGCGCGCTTAATTTAAATACAAGCCGCCCCATTTGAATTGCGCGGGTTTACGCTTGGCGATTTACGAGACGCCGGCGAAAACTACGGAGCAAGTGCTTTGAGAATAAAGCACTTGCTCTAGCACGCAGCGGCGGCGTAGTGTAAATGGCTTACGCTACGCCGCCGAATATATATGAGAATCTGGCCCATAGTCTGCCTGCACACAGCTCCACGCTGATTTGGAAGTATAAACAAACAACTCTTTCACACAGTACAAGCCTCTGCATCTGAGCGAATGAACCCTTACACTTGCATTGAATCTTTATCATCAGTGTAAGGCAAGGGTCGACAATATTCCGGGCGCCAGGTCGCAATTGCGACCAGAAATTGTGACCTGGCATCCGCAGCGGCTGGTAATTGAGGCCACGGCTTTGCGGCCTACAAGTCCGTGAAGCCGGGGCCTCAATTACCGGCCGCCACAATCGAGCGGCGGGGAGGTGGGGGAGCATGCGCTGCGCAATCGCCGCGGGTCCGCGACAATCGGTAATTGAGGCCGTGGCTTTACGGCCTTGTGAAGTCCCAAGCTCTCCCTTCTGTGAGCTGGCGTCATCTGGTGGTGGCCGTTTGGCATAACAAGTTAAACAGCAATTGTAATATGTATAGAGATTGTAATGTCATTTTTCACTATTTTCACTGCTATCTCCTTCCCTATAATTAGAACCACAAACATTATATATATTTTTTATTCTAACACCCTAGAGAATAAAATGGCGATCGTTGCAATACTTTGTGTCACACCGTATTTGCGCAGCAGTCTTACAAGCGCACTTTTTGGGGAAAAAAAAATATATTTAATTAACCACTTGGTAACCGCCCCATAGGGAAAGTACGTCCCATTTTTAAAGATGGATATCTCGGTAGCAGCAGCAGCTGCTGCCACAACCGAGGTATCCATCTTTGCAGTGGGCGGTCCTGTACATGATAACGGTGGTCTCCGCGGCGGATTCGACGCAAGATCGCAGTTATCGGTGGCGGGAGTGGGCCCCCCCTCCGCCGCTCTCCCACGCCCTCCGCCGTTTACCGTAGCCGTCGGTAGCGGCGGAGGCAAACGGGTCTGTTCGGCTCCTCAGCGGGGATGCGAGTGAGGGAAAAATTGCCCCCACCCGTCCCCATAGCTCTGCTGGGCGGAAGTGACATCAAAACGTCAGTCCCGCCCAGCGTCTTAAAGAAACATTTTTTTTTCTTTTTTTTGCATTTAAGTCTAAATATGAGATCTGAGGTCTTTTTGACCTATTAACCACTTAAGGACCGCCTACTGCACATATACGTCGGCAGAATGGCACGGCTGGGCACATCAACGTATATATACGTTGATTTTAGTACCCAGCCGTGGGTCACGGGCGCGCCCCCGCGTGACCCGGTCCAAAGCTCCAGGAACGGGACCGCGGGATTCGCGGACCCGATCGCCACTGCAGTGCGGCGATCCGTCCCTGGAGCTGAAGAACGGGGAGAGCCGTGTGTAAACACGGCTTCCCCGTGCTTCACTGTGGCCACAGCATCGATCGCGTCATCCCTGTAATAGGGGGACGCGATCGATGACGTCACACCTACAGCCACACCCCCCTACAGTTGTAAACACACACACAGGGAACACTCAAATTCACAGCGCCCCCTGTGGTTAACTCCCAAACTGCAACTGTCATTTCCACAGTAAACAATGCAATTTAAATGCATTTTTTGCTGTGAAAATGACAATTGTCCCAAAAATGTGTCAAAATTGTCTGAGGTGTCCGCCATAATGTCGCAGTCACGAAAAAAATCGCTGATCGCCGCTATTAGTAGTAAAAAAATAATAATTAATAAAAATGCAATAAAACTATCCCTTATTTTGTAAACGCTATAAATTTAGCGAAAACAAACCGATAAACGCTTATTGCGATTTTTTTACCAAAAATATGTAGAAGAATACGTATCGGCCTAAACTGAGGAAAATATTGAATTTTTTTTTAAATGGTCGCTCTATTTTTGTTTATAGCACAAAAAATAAAAACCGCAGAGGTGATCAAATACCACCAAAAGAAAGCTCTATTTGTGGGGAAAAAAGGACGCCAATTTTGTTTGGGAGCCACGTCGCACCACCGCGCAATTGTCAGTTAAAACGACGCAGTGCCGAATCGCAATAAGGGGCAAGGGGCAATACCTGCATTTTTGTCCGGGTCTTAAGTGGTTAATAGAAATAAAAGTGATCAATTATTATTTTTTTTATTATTTCAGTGTAAAAAATTATAAAATAGATTAAAATAAATAAGAAAACAACAAAAAAAATTGTAGCGCCCGCATATGAAAACTGTGTTCAAATCACACAAGTGAGGTATCACCGCGATCGTTAGAGCGAGAGCAATAATTCTAGCCCTAGACCTACTCTGTATCTCAAAAAATGCAACCTGTAGAATTTTTTAAACGTCGCCTATGGAGATTTTTAAGGGTAAAAGTTTGACACCATGCCACGAGCGGGCACAATTTTTAAGCGTGACATGTTGGGTATCATTTTACTCAGCGTAACATTATCTTTCACAATATCTAAAAAATTTGGGCCAAATTTTTTGTTGTCTTATTTTTTAATTCAAAAAAGTGAATTTTTTCCAAAAAAAGTGCGCTTGTAAGACCGCTGCGCAAATACGGTGTGACAAAAAGTATTGAAATGACTGCCATTTTATTCTCTAGGGTGTTAGAAAAAAATATATATAAATAATGTTTGGGGGTTTTAAGTAATTTTCTAGCAAAAAAAAATGTTTTAGTCTCGTAAACACCGAATCTGAAAAACAGGCTCGGTGATCAAGTGGTTAAAAAATAAAACAGTAAAGTTATCCCAATTTTTTTTTTATATTGTGAAAGATGTTACTCTGAGTAAATTGATACCCAACATGTCACGCTTTAAAATTGCGTCCGCTCGTGGAATGGCGTCAAACTTTTACCCTTTAAAATCTCCATAGGCAACGTTTAAAAAAATCTATAGGTTGCATGTTTTGAGTTAGAGGAGGTCTAGGGCTAGAATGATTGCTCTCGCTCTAACGATCGCGGCGATACCTCACTTGTGGTTTGAATACCGTTTACATATGCGGGCGCTACTCACGTATGTGTTCGCTTTTGCGCGCAAGCTCGTCGGGACGGGGCGCATTTTCTGGCTCCTAACTTTTTATGCTGGCTCCTAGATTCCAAGCAAATTTGTCAAGCCCTGGTGTAAGGGGTAACTGCACATTTTAGCTAGGGGATAAAAATAAGGTGATATACTCACCTTTTCCTTTGCTTGCTGGGCAGTGGGTGCTCTCACCCACTGTCAGGTGCTCAGGAATGTGGGAGAGCCCTGTGAGTCCTCCTGTACAATGCGGGACTTCTGACCACCCAAGCAGCAAAGGGAAGATGTTTTGGGGGTTGTAAGAGAGCTACTAGAGCTGTCCCCGCGAATTCGCGGGAGCGCGCGTGTGAATTCGTTGAAAATTCATCCGGTATTCCACATCTCCCTACTAAAACCAACAGTGCCTAACCCATTTTCCAATCGGGATCCAGAAAACCCTCCTCCACTTCTCGTCGAAGGCAACGAGGAGTATGAAGTCGAAGCTGTTCTGGATTGCAAGACCAAAAGGGGTCAAACGCAATTCTTGATTAAATGGAAGGGTTATGGTCCGGAAGAGAACTCTTGGGAACCAGCTTCCAATGTGCATGCCCCACAAAAGATTTGTGCCTTTTTCCAGCGCCATCCGGAAAAGAAACCCCTGAGGGGCATCCGGAGGCTGCCCATAGGGAGGGGGCAATGTAAGAGAGCTACTAGAGCTGTCCCCGCGAATTTGCGGGAGCGCACGCGTGTGTGAATTTGCGGGTGCGCGCGCATGCACAGGCACGTGAGCGCGCGCCCGCGTCCGTTGGCGCCAAACAGCCTATTTAAAGGATGCTCTGACCCTAGCCGAGTGCTGCCGGATCTCAGTGGTTCCGGTTCCTGTGTCCTGTGCCTGCTCCCGTGCTCCTGATCCCGGTTACTGATCCTTGGCTCCCTTGACCTTGTTTTGGACTCGCTTCACCCCTGACTCTTGGTTCCTGATCTCGGCTTTCCACGTGACCCTGTTTCCTGCCTGATGACTTGGTACCTCGCTGCCCGCTCGTTGCTGAACCCGGCTTCCCATGTGACCACGATCCTGCTCCCTGTTTGGCTCCGCTCTACCTCCCGGGTACCTGCGACTTCGTCCCAGCAACCTGCTGCGACGTCGTCCCTGCAACCTGCTGCGAATTCGCTGCCGCAACCTGCTGCGACTTCTTCCCTGCAACCTGCTGCGACTTCGTCCCTGCAACCTGCTGCGACTTCGTCCCTGCAACCTGCTGCGACTTCGCTGCCGCAACCTGCTGCGACTTTGCTGCCGCAACCTGCTGCGACTTCATCCCTGCAACCTGCTGCGACTTCCTGCCTTGCAAGATTTGCATCGCCGGTTGCGGGCTTCCCAAGTTACATCTACAGGCACTCGTGTCTCCCCTGGCCCTTGGTTTCCCCTGTCTCAACGCTCAGCGGGACCAGGGTCGGAGATTCAAGAGAGGCTAACCTAGTCATTTCAGACTTCACCCAGGTACGTGACAGTATCCGTCAGCCAGCAATGGAGTCTGAAAGGGAGGCCTCTTCTTTCAAAGACATTTTCCATTCCCTCTCTGCACTTGCCCACACAGTACAGAATCTTCAGACAGATCTGAATCGGATGGAGGGTCAGCTCTGGGATCAGCCGGTTTCCTCTCCTCCTGTGGTGAACTCTTCAGTTCAAATGGACTTCAGTCTGCTCTGTGTGGCCGCCACGCCTCCTGAACCCAGAGTGCCATTGCCTGAGCGTTTTTCTGGAAATCGCAAACAGTTTCGTACCTTCCGAAATGCCTGTGAACTGTATTTTTCCTTGCTACCTCAAACCTTCTTTTCCGAAGACACCAAAGTGGGGTTCATCTTCACCTTGCTACTTGGAGAGCCTCTTTCCTGGGCCCATCATCTTCAGGAGCAACAAGACCCGGCCCTGGCAACCACGGACTCCTTATTTTCCGCCATGTCACAGTTGTATGCCGACCCTTTTCTCCAACAATCAGCGGAATCCACACTCGGTAGACTCCAGCAAGGCCCAAGGGCTGTGGAAGATTATGTGTCAGACTTTCGTGTTCTGAGTATGGATACTCAGTGGAATAGAGCTGCTCTCCATCATCAATTTCGTTGTGGACTTTCTGATCAATTAAAGGATGAATTAGCACGCGTGGGAATACCCACCTCCCTGGAAGATTTAAATAATCTTGTCATTCAGATTGATCGGCGGTTGCAAGAAAGACAATCAGAGAGGACCAATACCAACACCTGCATTTTCTAGTCCCGATCCTTCAATTTCTGCCTGTTCTGTCGGGTCATTGAAAATGTCCAGTAAGAATAAGGACCCCCACAAACTCTCACATGTAAGCTATCCGAGACCAGCTTCGTCTTCTTCGGAACGCCTCCGGCGACTACAAAATAGACTATGCCTTTACTGTGGGGGAACCAGTCACTTTATTCAGACTTGTCCTGTGAAACCTCCCAAGCCTGCCTCCCTGTTGCCCCACGTGATGCACCTCCCTGGAAGAAGTCCAAACCATCTCTCCTTACCACTTCAGTTACAGTTACCAGAAAAGACTATCCTTGTACCTGCTATTATAGACTCAGGGGCTTGCAGTTGATTTGTGGATGCTGCATTTGCGACCCTTCACCAATTATCTCTATGCTCTAAGAGGCAGGGGCTTATCGTTCACTTAGCAGATGGGTCTGGTCTCAAGTCTGGACCAGTAACCCAAGAGACTATACCTATTCCTTGCCGTACTGCCTCAGGACATCTGGAACTCATTCGTTTGGATGTGATTGCTTCTCCCATGTTCCCTATAATTCTGGGGCTACCCTGGCTAAAAGCCCATAACCCCCATATAGATTGGGCCACTGGAAAAGTTTCCTTCTCATCCGACTATTGTCAGGTACAATGTTTTCCAGAAAGGATCTGCAACTCTACTCCCCTTCTTAGTATTTGTCCGGATCCTGAAACTGTAAAACTGGTGCCCGTTGCCTACCATGAATTCTTGGATGTGTTCAATAAGAAAAATGCAGATACCTTGCCCCCACACAGGGCTTATGACTGTCCTATTGAACTTTTACCCGGATCCGAGATTCCTTTCGGTTGAATCTACCCACTTTCTGAACCTGAACTAGAAGCCCTGCGCAAATATATAGACGAAAGTCTGGAAAAAGGGTTTATTCGGCATTCTTCCTCACCTGCAGGAGCTGGTATTTTCTTTGTAGAAAAAAAAGACCACTCTCTAAGACCCTGTATTGACTATCGGGACCTTAATAAAATCACTGTCAAGAACCGGTACCCACTTCCGCTAATTCCTGAATTGTTCCAGAGGTTGCGCGGAGCATAGATATTTTCCAAACTTGATCTTAGGGTGCTTACAATTTTGTCCGGATCAAAGAAGGAGATGAATGGAAAACAGCTTTCAGAACACGCTTCGGGCATTTTGAGTATTTAGTTATGCCCTTCGGCCTCTGCAATGCCCCAGCCACCTTCCAACATTTGGTAAATGACGTATTTCGGGACTTTCTTGATCTGTTTATCATAGTCTACCTCGATGACATCCTCATATTCTCTGAAACGATTGAACTACACCGCACCCATGTGAAGAAGGTCTTAAGTAGACTCCGTGAACATCACCTCTATGCCAAGGCTGAGAAGTGCGACTTTGAAAAGCACACCGTACAGTTTCTTGGACTCGTCATCTCTGCTGAGGGCATTTCCATGGATCCTCAGAAGGTTGCTGCAGTTCTGGAATGGCCGGCCCCTACGGACAGGAAAGCAGTACAGAGGTTCGTGGGTTTTGCAAATTTTTATAGAAAATTTATTTAAAGAAATTCTGGTATTATCTCGCCTATTACCCAACTCACGAAACAGCATGTTCCTTTCCGATGGACTCCTGAAGCACAAGTAGCATTTGAACAATTAAAGACCCTGTTCACTTCAGCTCCCATCCTGATCCGTCCCTGGCCTATGTTTTGGAGGTGGACGCCTCCCAAAGTGCCGTTGGGGCTATTCTGTCACAGCGACAAGGTCCCAAATCTTTATTGCATCCCGTAGCCTTTTTCTCTAAAAAATTGAATCCTTCTGAAAGGAACTACGATGTTGGAGACTGGGAACTGTTAGCCATTAAAACTGCACTTGAGGAATGGCGTTATTTGTTGGAAGGAGCCGCCCACCCTATTCTCATCTTCACTGACCATAAGAACTTGGAGTACTTGAGGACAGCAAAGAGACTAAGACCCTGGCAAGCAAGATGGGCATTATTCTTCTCCCGTTTCATATTTCATATTACCTTCCGTCCTGGTTCTAAAAATGGCAAACCAGACGCGCTTTCGCGCATGTTCCATGATTCAGTGCAACCTTCAGAACCTTCTTCAGTCAGACCTAATGTTCCAAATTAAGACAGATGTGACAGAGCATCCCCCATCCCCAGATTTACCTCTCCAGTTTAAGGATGGGCTCTACTATCACAAGGAACAGATCTATGTCCCGAAATAGTTCAGAGTCTCTGTTCTCAAACGGTGTCATGATCACCCCCTGGCAGGCCATTTCAGTATCCACAAGACTATAGACTTAATTTCCCATTCTTTTTGGTGGCCCGACCTGATACAGGACTGTAACAAATATGTAAGATCCTGTGCGAATCTACGCTGCAAAACCAGCCGAGCCAAGACTTGGGGCCTACTTGAAAGCCTTCCGGTGCCCAAGAAGCCTTGGAGCATGATTTCTATGGATTTTATTGTGGAACTTCCTCCTTCTGAGAACTTCACTTCTATATTTGTCGTAGTGGACCGTCTGACCAAGATGGCACACTTTGTTCCTTTACAAGGCACCCCTTCTGCCGCCGAGACGGCTTCCACATTTATCAGAGAAATCGTGAAATTGCATGGGATCCCTAATAACATTGTCTCTGACCGCGGGGTGCAATTCACCTCAAGATTCTGGAGGTCCCTATGTGAAGCATTAAACATCGAACTCCGTCTGTCCACTGCTTACCACCCCCAGACTAATGGACAGATGGAGAGAACTAATCAAACCTTGGAGCAGTACCTGCGGTGCTTTTCCTCATTCTCTCAGGATGACTGGTCTTCCCTTCTCCCACTGGCAGAGTTTGCTTACAACAACACTATTCACTCTGCAACCAAGCAATCACCCTTTTTCGCCAATTATGGCTATCACCCCTCATTTTTGCCTGAACTGCCTGTTGAGTCCTCCGTACCTGCTGTACAAGTAAGACTAGACTTTTTCAACTCCAACAACAAATTACTCCAGGATACCATCTCTAAAGCCCAAGCGAGCAACAAGAAGTTCTTTAACAAAAAGAAGAGGGGTAACCTAAATCTGGAACCAGGAGACAAGGTCTGGTTGTCTACTGCAAATTTAAAGCTGAGTTGTCCCTCCAGGAATCTTGGCCCAAAGTTTCTGGGGCCTTTTCCGGTTAAAAGGAAGATTAACCCTGTGGCCGTTGAGTTAATTCTACCTAGGAGCCTGAAAATTCATCCGGTATTCCACATCTCCCTACTAAAACCAACACTGCCTAACCCATTTTCCAATCGGGATCCAGAAAACCCTCCTTCACTTCTCGTCGAAGGCAACGAGGAGTATGAAGTCGAAGCTGTTCTGGATTGCAAGACCAAAAGGGGTCAAACGCAAGTTACATCTACAGCACTTGTGTCTCCCCTGGCTCTTGGTTTCCCCTGTCTCCACTCTCAGCGGGACCAGGACCGGAGATTCAAGAGAGGCTAACCTCGTCATTTCAGACTTCACCCAGGTACGTGACAGGGGTGGAGTGCACGAAGAAGAGGAAGCCTGCTGTAGCAAGGTATAAGGTAAGTAAGTATATCACCTTAATAGTGCAGTTAAACTTTGCAATGATGAGGGGGACCCACTGCAAAGCTAGATATTTTTTATTCCAGCTGAATTTAGCTTTGACCATGCACACATTTAAGGTATGTTGACTGCAAAAGCTATTAACAAATTCATAGTTTAATGCACCTTAACTTGCCCACTGGGCACTTAAAGTGATTGTAAAGCTTAATTTTTGTATTTTAAATAACAAACATGTCATACTTGCCTCCACTGTGCAGCTCGTTTTGCACAGAGTGGCCCCGATCCATGTCTTCTGGGGTCCCTCGGCGGCTGTCTCAGCTCCTCCCTGCATCAGCTAACCCCCCTGGGAAGCTGTCTCCCAAGGGTGTTACCTTGCGGGCGCGCTCCCGAGTCCTGTTTCCGGCGGCCATAGCCACCGACTACAGGACTCAGCCTCGCCCCCCAGCCCTTGCGTCATTGGAGTTGATTGACAGCAGCGCAAGCCAATGGCTGCACTGCTATCAATCTATCCAATGAAGAGCCGAAGAAAAAAGGACATTTAAAACAAAATGGAAAGATGAGGTAAGTGAAGGAAGACTGCACTAAGGTAAAAGAAGCTATTTAGGAAACAAAAAATTAACCTTTACAACTCCTTTAATGTATCCTATGAACCTTTACAACCATTTAAACCCCCTTCCTAACCAGCTCAAATTTCAGCATTCAGTTGCACTCACATTTTGAATGACAATTAATCGCAACACTGTACCCATATGTCATTTTTGTCCTTTTTTTTCACACAAATAGAGCTTTCTTTTGGTTATACTTAATCACTTCAATACCAGGCACCAAACCAATTTTTAGCTTTTAGCACTGTCGCAGTTTGAATGACAATTGCTCAGTCACGCAACACTATAGCGAAACACATTTTTCGAATTTTGTTCCCACAAATAGAGCTTTCTTTTGGCAGTATTGTTATCACTGCTGGGGTTTTTATTTGTTTCTGTTATAAAATTTTGTAAATAAGTTTTCTCCTTCAATGAAGGGTACTGATGAGACTGCACTGACGGGCACCAATGAGGTGGCACCAATGAGGTGGTACTGATGTGCCCTTATAGGCAGCACTGATGGGCACTGATCTGTGACACTGGTATGCAGCTGTCATTATGCTATAGGCTGGGTGGGAAGTTGTTAACCACTTGACCACTGGGCACTTAAACACCCTTAATAACCAGACCAATTTTCAGCTTTCGGTGCTCTCACATTTTGAATGACAATAACTCAGTCATACAACACTATAACCAAATGAAATTTTTGTCCTTTTTTTCCCACAAATAGAGCTTTCTTTTGGTGGTGTTTCATCACCTCTGCGGTTTTTATTTTTTTTGCTATAAATGAAAAAAGAACAAAATTTTGCAAAAAATAATAATTTTTCTTCATTTCTATTATAAAATTTTGCAAAAAAGTAATTTTTCTTCATAAATTTGGCCTAAAATGTATACTGCTACATATCTTTGGTAAAAAAAATAAAAAATGTTGGATATTATTTAGTCTGGGTGAAAGTTATGGGGTCTACAAGCTATGGTACCAAATCCTGAAAATTGATCAATTTCATCACACCTGAAGTACTGACAGCCTCTCTCATTTCTTGAGACCCTAACATGCCAGAAAAGTACAAATACCCCCCAAATGACCCCTTTTTGGAAAGAAGACATTCCAAGGTATTTAGAAAGAGGCCTGGTGAGTTTTTTAAAGTTGTAATTTTTTCCCACAATTCTTTGCAAAATCAAGATTTATTTTTTTTTCATCAAATTTTCATATTATTAGGTTATTTTTCACACACAGCATATGCATACCACAAATTACACCCCAAAACACATTCTGCTATTCCTCCCGAGTATGGCGATACCCCATGTGTGAGACTTTTACACAGTGCGGCCACATACAGAGGCCCAACATGCAGGGAGCACCCAGGCCAATTCTGACATTTCTCTCCTACATGTAAAAATCATCATTTATTTGCTAGAAAAATACATAAAACCCCAAAACATGATATAAAGATACCTCACATGTGGTTTGAACACCGTTTTTATATGTGGGCGGGACTTGCGTATGCGTTCGCTTCTGCATGCGAGCTCGCGGGGACAGGGGCTGCTGTATGCCCAGAGTATTGCTAAGTATGCCCAGAGTATTGCGGAGTATGCCCAGAGTATTGCCCAGAGTATGCCCAGAGTATGCCCGGAGTATGCCCAGAGTATTGCGGAGTATGCCCAGAGTATTGCGGAGTATGCCCAGAGTATTGCAGAGTATGCCCAGAGTATTGCCAGGGTATTGCGGAGTATGCCCAGGGTATTGCAGAGTATGCCCAGAGTATTGCAGAGTATGCCCAGAGTATTGCAGAGTATGCCCAGAGTATTGCAGAGTATGCCCAGAGTATTGCCAGGGTATTGCGGAGTATGCCCAGGGTATTGCAGAGTATGCCCAGAGTATTGCAGAGTATGCCCAGAGTATTGCCAGAGTATTGCGGAGTATGCAGAGTATGCCCATAGTATTGCGGAGTATGCCCAGAGTATTGCAGAGTATGCCCAGAGTATTGCAGAGTATGCCCAGAGTATTGCAGAGTATGCCCAGAGTATTGCAGAGTATGCCCAGAGTATTGCCAGAGTATGCAGAGTATGCCCAGGGTATTGCAGAGTATGCCCAGGGTATTGCAGAGTATGCCCAGAGTATTGCAGAGTATGCCCAGAGTATTGCAGAGTATGCCCAGAGTATTGCAGAGTATGCCCAGAGTATTGCAGAGTATGCCCAGAGTATTGCAGAGTATTGCAGAGTATTGCAGAGTATTGCCCAGAGTATTGCCCAGAGTATTGCCCAGAGTATTGCCCAGAGTATTGCCCAGAGTATTGCCAGAGTATTGCCAGAGTATGCCTGAGTATTGCAGAGTATGCCCAGAGTATTGCCTGAGTATTGCAGAGTATGCCCAGGTGAGTATTGCAGAGTATATGCAGCAGGGATGGCTGAGCAGGGAGGGAGGGATGGATGGATCTGTGACTGCATTTGTCACAGATCCAGCCCGCAGCACTGGCGCTGCCATCCGCTCCCTCCCTTCTCCTCTCACACTGTACCGATCGGTACAGAGAGAGGAGGGAGGAACCGGCGTCATCAAATGACGCCGGTCTGTTTACATCTGATCGCGCCGTCATTGGACGGCGCGATCACGTGGTAAACCGCCGCTATCAGCGGCGATTTACCGTGATCCGTGACCCGCCGGGTCCTCTGGACCCGGCGGTCACGGATGTTCCCGTGTGCGCGCCTCAGGAGGCGCGCGGGAGCGCGATTCTGACAGGCCGTTAATTAACGGCCAGTTAGAATACAGCAACCGCCCTAGAGCCGTACTTTCGGCATAGGGCGGTTGCAAAGTGGTTAAAAAAGAAGTATCATTTTTTGTTTGCTATTAATATTTACCTCGGTCGATGCAGCATCAGACTGATGCTGCATCTGTCCCCTGGCGTCTCTGCACTGAGAACTGAGCCACTAAACACCGCCGATGGCTCGGTTCTCACTCGCCCCTGAGCAGAGCGATGCTGACTGTCAGTCAGCATTGCTTGTTCTCTACTTTTCCTTGTTTATTGAAGTGCTGTGCAGCGGAGAGTGGAATACGGGTCACAGGAGGGCAAAACTAATTGCACTCCTGTGACCCAGAGGAGAATCCCAGCCTAAAAAGCTCAGCTGGACTTCTCCTTTAATCACTACTAGGTTTTTTTTTTTTTTTTGCACTATACAAAAGAAATTGTAAAAAATAAAATAAAAAAATGTCTTTGTTTCTGTAATAAAATTTTGCAAATTTGTAATTTTTCTACATACATTTTTGCAAAAAAAATATACTGCTACATATCTTTGGTAAAAATAACCCAAACAAGAGCTAGATTCAGGTAGATCGGCGCATCTTTATACCGGCGTAGTGCATCTCATTTGTGCGACGCCGACGTAACTCAGAGAGGCAAGTCCAGTATTCACAAAGCACTTGCTCCTAACGTTGCGCCAGCGTAACTTAATTTCATCGGCGTAAGTGTAAGTGGGTGTGACCTTATGCAAATGATGTTCTGAACGTGGAGTAGTGATTTACGCCCAGCGTATCATGAACGGAGCATGCGCAGTATGTTCGCTCCCCTGTGCGCATGCTCACAACTACGCCGGCCCAACTTCCTGAGAAACGCCGGCCAACCGGCTTACACCGAGCCTATAAATACGCCCGTCCGGCGCAAAAGTACATTCTGCTTTTTCCCCCCTTAGGGAAGGTACTTTTGCGAAGCGATGGCTGCTGCTGCAACTAAGGACAAGAGGAAGAAAAATTTTAGCCAGGAGGAGGATATAATTGTTGTTGGGATCGTGGAATATGCCTGTGGGCATTGCGACCAGACGCCCCCAGGATATACAGAAAAAAAATAAACGACATGTGACGTAAGGTCAAGGAGAAGCATGCCAGGGGCACAGGAGGAGGACCAGCATGTACTGTGCGGTTGACCCCGTAGGATCAGCTGATTGCCCAATGCCTGCAGCGTGAGCAGGTGGAGGGCATGGAGGGCTTTGACTCCGGTGACAGTGCTTGAGGTCAGGTAAGTGTGTTTTATCTCCTATTCGGTGTGTAGCATGTGAGGGGTGGAAGGGAACATGTGACAATTGTGTGGGTCCACCAACATGTGAATGGTTTGTGTCATCCACAGATGTGCTGGAGGGAGCTGGGCCGTCGTCGGTTGATGGGCAACCCACACCATCCCATGAGGAGAGTGCCCACACCTCTCCTCTGGAGGAAGTAGTGGAGGAGCACGGGGACCTGGAGGACGTGTTATACATTGTGGAGAAAAATCCCACCAACCCTGGACCCTCCCAACCCTCCTCCTCCATCAGGGGATCCTCCCAACCCTCCTCCACCATCAGGGGTAGCTCCTCACCCTCCTCCACCATCAGGGGAAGCTCCTCAAAGGCCTCCCCATATACACGGCCCCAAGCCTCTCCTGCCCCCAGGAAGGCCACCAGAAAAACCAGGGGTGTTCCTGAGGCCATCCAGGAAACTCTTCTGAGGGATCAGGCCCGCCAGACCTAACATGTGGGTGCTGTTGCCCAGGACATGTGGCGTCTCCCAGACAGCGTGGCCTCCTCGGCAGAAATACCCGACTGTCTGCATGATATGAATGCCAATTGTGCAGCTGTTGTGACCTGTATTGGGGAGCTGCAGGCCACGACAGCACACCTCGTCACAGAGGTTAAGAGCCTCACAGTGGCTGTAAAGGCCAATACAGTGGAGGGGAGGCACAGGAGGCCCCAGTATCAGCAGACCACCACCGGCCAGCTGCGGATGCAGGCAGAAACCAATGCGGTGCCAAACCGCATAGCCCTGGCGTTGGAGGGCAGGCAGCCAGAACCTGCCAGGAGTGGCAGACTTGAAAAGGAGTCTCCTGCTGATGCCCCACCCCCATATGAAGTTCCCCCAGGCAAGTGAGGAGCCAGAGACGTGGCACCAGGCGGAGCCCACGACAGGGCAATTGAGTGCCTCTTTTGGTTTTTGTTTGCTCTGGTGAGGAGCGTTTTTTTTATTTCTGCTCCGGTGAGGAGCGTTTTTCTTTTTTACTGAATGCACACGGACAGTAGTGCAGGCTACAGTGTGACTGGTGTGTGAATGTGGGGGTGACACTCCTGCCAGTAAGGGGTGTCACCCTCGGTCGTTGGGGAGAAGTTATCCCCACGGCCGTGTGAATGTGGTATGAATGGACAGCGACACCATTGGGGCCTTAAGGCGGCGTTGCTGCTCCCAAGTCCTGCATGGTGGACTTGGGCTAATCCAATGTGAAGTGGATGTGGTGTGTGAGCTAGGGACCACAGTGTTGTGCATGCGTGCATTCTCCTTGTGCCATGATGAATGTGTCTGTTTAACATGCAAAGATGCCTACCACAAGGCATCTCCTGACTGCTCTTCCCTCAGCAGACGGGGTAGCCTCGGGCGGGGGGCAGTGTGGTTCGGGGGTCAGGTCATCACATATGTCAATCTCCAGGCCCTTTCTCATGGCGTAGTTGTGCAGAATGCAACATGCACCGATGATCTGGCACACAAAGTTTGGGGAATACAACAGGGTACCCCCGGACTTATCCAGGCATCAGAAACGGGACTTCAGGAGGCCAAATGTGCGCTCCACCACTGCACGGGTACTTATGTGTGCATCATTGTATCTTCTCTCTCCTTTGGTGTGGGGATCCCGGAATGGAGTCATGAGATGGGGTCCAAGTGCATATGCCGCGTCACCTGGAAGTGAAAAAAAGACAGGAGGATGTAAGCCGTGCATGTGCCACTCGTGATGTCTGCATCATGGGGTCGGACAGTCATGCCTGACTCCCATGTCACTCACCAACCAGCCAGCCGTTCCCGTAAACGTTCTGTTTGAATTCCGTTGGGATGTTGCTTTGACGGTATATGTAGCTGTCGTGGCTGGAACCGGGGTGTTTGGCACGGACGTGCCATATGAGGTATTGGGCATCGGCTATCACCTGTACGTTGATGGAATGGAATGCCAATGCTTCCGATTGCGGTATATGTGCTCTGTATCACAGGGGGGCCATAGTGCCAAATGTGTGCAATCAATGGCTCCGATGGTGCATGGGAATCCTGCAATTTTGTAGAAATCCTGCATTGTCTTCTGCCGCAGGTGCTCCTGGGTGGGTTTGATGATGTGGTGGGACATGCGTCTGAGGATTGCGGGGACAACCTGGTGCACACATCTGCTCATGGTGGATTGTGACAGCCCAGCCACGACTCCACTTGTATGCTGAAAAGATCCACTTGCAAGGAAATGCAGTGTTGCCAGTACCTTGACCAGTGGCTGCACTACTTGTGAGTGGTGTGTCTTGCTGGTGATGTCATCATGCAGGGTTGTGGCTATTTCCTGGATGGCTTCAGGGCAGAATCTGAAAATGCAAAACACCTCCGAATCACCCATGCCAAAGACGTTCATGCGCGTGCGGTATATCCTCTCCCGTGCCCTCCTCCTCCTATGTGGCGGTGGACCCACTAGTAGTGCTAGGACCACGGCTGCCATGTGTTGTCCTGCAAGTGTGGTTGCTCAGCTCGTCCGTAACGGTGCTGCTGAAGCTACTCTCCAGCTAACTTGTGCAAGTCTGGTGCAAAGTTACCCCTGCTTTATGAGGGGTAACTTTAGGCCAGGCGTACAGCTTACATGCACCGCGCGTAGCCTGCGCCGGATGCGTGTATGTTCGGGAATCGGCGTGTCTCCATCATTTGCATATTTGCATAGGAAATCAATGGGTGCGCCAGATGCGCTCGACGTAAATATGTGCCTACGATACGCCGGCGTAGGAAAGTTACGTCGGTTGGGAGAAGCCTATTTTCGGGCGTATCTAGTTTTGTGGGTACAGCGCATACAGTAGATACGACGGTGCATCTCGAGATATGTCAGCGTAAGTCCTACCTCAATCTAGCTCCAAGTGTATATTATTTGGTCTTTGTGAAGTTTATAGAGTCTACAAGCTATGGTGGCAATCAGTGAAAATTGATCACATCTGATCACACCTGATGTACTGATGGCCTATCTAATTTCTTGAGACACTAACAAGCCAGGAAAGTAAAAAAAACAAAACAAATTACTCCTTTTGGAAAGTAGACATTCCAAGGTATTTAGTAAGAGGCATGGTGAGTTTTTTGAAGTTGTAATTTTTTCCAACAACAAAGTTGTCCATTTATAAGATATTTCCAAGACATAGCATGTACATAGCAAAAATTACTCAGTGCTCCCCTTTCTCATGCTCTGGTGGGTCACCCACTCACCAGATCCAGGCACCCTCTAGGGGTGAAAGGCCTCTCTGGCAAACCTCCACTGCTAATGCGTACAATCCGGCATATGGCTCAAAAAGAAAGAATTCCCATATAGTGTAATACCGTTGGTAAAATATTTATTAATAAAAGGTCAGGTACTCACAGTATAAAAACGAATAACAAGCGTATCAGATAAAATTCCCACGAGTGTTTGTGACCGAATGCTATCCCGCTCGACCGGTTTCGTCTGGTGACGTCATCTGGAGGCTCCCACTTAATTAACTAATCAATCAATCATTCACATTGAGTTTGGATATCACATTTTTTCTAGCACCTAGCCTGCAGCAACATTTGAGAAATTAGATCCGTAGCGCGGTTTCTACCCTACTTATCTATAGCAAAAATTACACCCCAAAATACATTCTGCTACTCTTCCCGAGTATGATGATACCACATGTGTGCGACCTTTACACAGCTTTGCCACATACAGAGGCCCAACATACAAGTAGCACCTCCAGGAATTCTAGGAGCATAAATTACACATATAATTTCCTGACAACCTATTACGCTTATGAAGGCCATGGAGCACCAGGAAACACCCACAAAATGACCCCATTTTGCAAAGCAAACACCCCAACATATAATCTATGAGGCATATTGAGTCTTTTGAGCATGTCATTTTTTTCCACAAGTTTTTGGAAAATGTGTAAAGAAAATGAAAATACTTTTTTTTACACAGTTTCCCATTTACATTATAAGATATTTACAACAGATAGTACGTACATACTAAAAATTACACCCCAAAATACATTCTGCTACTCTTCCTGAGAATGGCAATACCACACGTGTGAGACCTTTACACAGCCTGGCCACATACAGAGGCCCAACATCCAAGGAGCACTGTCAGGTGTTCTCTGGACATAAATTACACATCTAATTTCCTGACAACTTATCACATTTTTGAATGCCCTTCATATTTCTAACACACAGCATGTACATACCAATAATTACACCCCAAAATACATACCTGTGCCACTCTACAGGAGATTGTTGTCACATGTACCACACAGCCAGTACTTGCCAGATATTCCTGCAGCTCCTTTAGGCCGGGTTCACACCTATGCGAATTGAGTGCGGCTTAAACCGCATCCAATACGCAGAGCATTTCTAAATACATTGTTTTCAATGAGGCTGGTTCACATATGTGCGATGCATTCACACTGCACATTGCAGACAAAACGTGTGCGTATTTTATGACTTGCGGTGCGGCTCAGGTGCAAATTCAGGCCCATTATCTTCTATGGGTATGCAGCTGATTCGCAGATGTGTTCATTTCTCTTCAGGATTTCTTCTCATTCAGCTCAATACACTTCCCCCCTCCCCTCTCCCAGGTTTCCAAATTCACAGCTAATCTGCAGTTAAAACGCAATGGATCTGCTGAACACTTCTCTTATCTCTCTGCAAAGATAAGAGAGCTTAAATTCGCACCGCACTAGTGTGAATCCGGCCTCAATGTTGCTGTAGGCCTCTTGGCAGCCTCCCTGGCCAGAGGTCTTTTCATCAATTTTGGAGGGACGTCAAGTTCTTGGTAATGTCACTGTTGTGCCATATTTTCTCCATTTGATGACGACTGTCTTCATTGTGTTCTATGGTATACAGTGCGGAAAATCAATGTTAATATTTGGTACAGTAGCCTTTGTTTGCAATTACAGAGGTCAAACGTTTCTTGTAGTTTTTCACCAGGTTTGCACACACTGGAGGAGGGATTTTGGCCCACTCCTCCACACAGATCTTCTCTAGATCAGTCAGGTTTCTGGGCTGTCGCTGAGAAACACGGAGTTTGAGCTCCCTCCAAAGATTCTCTATTGGGTTTAGGTCTGGAGACTGGCTAGGCCACGCCAGAACCTTGATATGCTTCTTACAGGGCCACTCCTTGGTTATCCTGGCTGTGTGCTTCGGGTCATTGTCATGTTGGAAGACCCAGCCTCGACCCATTTTCAAAGCTCTAACTGAGGGAAGGAGGTTGTTGCCCAAAATCTTGCAATACATGGCCCGGTCATCCTCTCCTTAATACAGTGCAGTCGCCCTGTCCCATGTGCAGAAAAACACCCCCAAAGCATGATGCTACCACCCCCATGCTTCACAGTAGGGATGGTACTCATCATTCTTCTTCCTCCAAACACGGTTAGTGGAATTATGACCAAAAAGTTCTATTTTGGTCTCATCTGACCACATGACTTTCTCCCATGACTCCTCTGGATCATCCAAATGGTCATTGGCAAACTTAAGACGGGCCTTGACATGTGCTGGTTTAAGCAGGGGAACCTTCCGTTGTCGTTGGAAGCAGAACTGCTTCCGAAACCCTGTAATACGCCTGAATCCATTATTTACCACTTCTTCTATCTTCTCACCTACTACTAATTATACAATTTTTTACCGTGTTGGGTAATAAAGCACAGAAAAAGATATATACCTACAGTGTGGACATTTAGCCAGATTCAGAAAGACTGGCTTAAGTTTGTGCGGGTGTAGCGTATCTCAGATACACTACGCCGCCGTAACTTAGAGAGGCAGGTACCGTATTCACAAAGAACTTGCGTCCTAAGTTACGGCGGCGTAGTGTAAATGGGCCCACGTAATTCAAAGTAGGCTGGTAGTGGGCGTGTTGTATGGTAATGAATCGTGAACCCACGTAAATGACGCGCCTAACGAACCGGGCAAATGCACCGTCCCTGGATGTTTCCCAGTGCGCATGCTCAAAATCACGTTGCAAATAGTCAATGCTTTCGACGTGAACGTAACCTACGCCCAGCCCCATTCTAAATCGGCTTACGCAAACGACGTGAAATTCGATGGCTGTTCCAACGTCCATACTTAACATTGGCTGCACCATCTTTTTGGTGGTTTATCTTTACGCCTGAAAAAAGAATTACGTAAACGGCGTAGCTTACTGCGGCGGGCGTTCGCACGTTCGTGAATAGGCGTATCTAGCTCATTTGCATATTTTTAATGGGAACGCCGAATGCCTCCAGCGTAACTATGCGCCCACCATACGCCGGCGTATCAAGTTACGTCGGACGGCTGAAGCCATGTTTTTCGGCGTATCTCGCTTTGTGAATTGGCACAAAGATGCGACGGTGTACATTTGAAATTACGGCGGTGTATCTCCAGATACGCCGGCTTAAAGGTACCTGAATCTGGCCCATTGACTTTATTACAGCTCTCATCCAGTACCCTAGACAGCGGAGAATTAGAGGTAACATGCCACCCTAATCAAACCAGCATGTCCTTTGGGGGTAGTACTTAGTCACAGTGTCGCCAATCCCCACTACACCAGACACAGTTTCTAAAATGTGATTGCCGCTCCAGGCAAATGCTATAAGCAATCAATGTCCTCCTCAAAGACCGTAGGTGCTGGCAATGCACAAGGCATAAATCAATTAAAGAAGTTCATGGACAGCCGCACACCAAATAAACTAAAAAGGTAGCCTTTATTGTAGGGGTGCAACGGATCAAAAAACTCATGGATCGGATCGATCCTCGGATCGGGAGTCACGGATGGGATCATTTTCGGATCTGCAAAAAAAATTAAAAATCTCCCCCACTGTAATATCCACATCTCTCTCCCCCATAGTACAGGCAGACAGTGACCCCCCCCCGTAGTACAGGCACAGTGACCCCCCTTAGTACAGGCACAGTGACCCCCCCTGTAGTACAGCACAGTGACCCCCCCGTAGTACAGCACAGTGACCCCCCCGTAGTACAGCACAGTGACCCCCCCTAGTACAGCACAGTGACCCCCCCTAGTACAGGACAGTGACCCCCATAGTACAGCACAGTGACCCCCATAGTACAGCACAGTGACCCCCCCCTAGTACAGCACAGTGACCCCTATAGTACAGCACAGCCACCCCCATGGTACAGCACAGTGACCCCCCCCCGTAGTACTTGCAGTTCCCCCCCGTAGTACTTGCAGTTACCCCTGTTAGCGGCGTGTGTGCGCCTCGAGCGCGGGCTCCTCCTCTGTTTACACCAACAGAGGAGCCTGCGTTTGACGCGCACACATGCCGCCGGGTGTACCAAGATGGCCGTGGCTCCGGAGCTAGGCCGAAGCCGCGGCCTTTCCTAATTCTATGCCCGCGGTGGCGATCCGCGGATCACATAGCGATCCGATGGGGGTGACCTGTTCGGATCACGGATCGGCAGTGATCCATTGCACCCCTACTTTATTGGTTGAGGCGTTTCGCACAAAAATTCAGTGCTTAGTCATAGCTAAAATTCAGGAAGTTAGATGCATAATGTATGCCCCTAGAAAGCCTGAAAGGGCTCCTTGGATTTTGTGCCCAGCTATAGTGCCAGGCTGTGAAAAAGTCTCACAAAAATAGTATGTCCATACTTGGGGGGGGGGGGTGGAGTAGCAGAATGCGTTTTGATGTGCAAGTATGCATATGATGTGTGTTAGAAATATCTTATTAACCAACAACTTTGTGTAAAAAAAAAAAAAACATTTTGATTATCTTTCCTGCATTTTCTAAAAACATGTAGCCAAAAATTACATTTTCAAAAGACTTGCTATGCCTTTTATAAAATACCTTGGCATGTTCGCTTTCCAAAATGGGGTTTTGGAAATTTTAAGTTTCTCCTGTCCTGCCACTTCAGGGGCTAAAAAATATGATAGGCAGTCAGCAAATTCATTTATGCTCCTTGAAAGCCCAAAGGTTCTCCTTGAATTTTGAGCCATTTATGCATCTAGGCCAGTAGTCTCCACACAGCAGCACAGGGGCTGGATGTGGCCCCTTGCTTGCTTTTATTTGGGCCTCGGGGCACTATTCCTTTCACCAATACGAGGCACTATTCCTTCCTACACAAACAAAGGGGCATAATTTCTGACACCGATACCAACAACAGGGCACTAATCCTGCCAATGACCTCAATTATTGGCACTATTCATTCCACTGACAACAGCAGGGCACCATTTGTCCCACTGAAACCAATGATGGGGCACTATTCCTTCCCCTGATACTGACAATGGGACACTATTCCTTCCCCTGACTCTTTCCTTTGCTTACTTGCTATCATTCCACTTGTGCCTCATGCCTTGTTTTGAGTTCCTTCACCGCAGTTGGCTTTTCCACATTATCGGTGGCTACGGTGAATTCAACACTCCCCTGCGATTAAAGGAAGTAGTTTGTCTACTGGTGGAATTTACCCCTTGCTGGGACTACATCCTGATGTCTCTGTTTTTTATTTCTTAAATGTAAGATGCTAAATTGTTGTGCTAATATAGTTTTTAAACGTCTACACCTAGAGGTGCCTCCCTTCTTGTCTTTTCAGTCTGCTGGAACTCGGTTTCTGTTCCCATATGATGGCAGCCCTGAGTGTGTTGGATTTCTTACTCCCCATCCATTTTTATTGATTTATGGACTACACACAGATTGTGTATAAAAATGGTAAAAGTGGGACTTTGAATGAGATGCGATTTTAGCAAATATGCAATTAAATATAAACATGGATAATAAATTATAAGTAACCATGTGACCAGGCTCAGAATTGTCAACCAAAAAGCACTAAACCAAATTAAACTGTCTAACTGATGTAAGTAAAAACAGAGGTTTAGTTGCAAGCTTTTTGGTTGACAATTCTGAGCCTGGTCACATGGTTACTTATAATTTATTATCCATGTTTATATTTAATTGCATATTTGCTAAAATCGCATCTCATTCAAAGTCCCACTTTTACCATTTTTATCCACTTACAGGGATGGAGGCCTATGGCAAGATTGCTATATGCCTCATTCAAAGTCCCAACCCCCCTCTTTTTAAACATTATCCCGGGATGGAGATGCGATTTAGGAGTGGAATGGAGTGCCTGCACAGATTTACCACTGATCAGTTCTTTAATGCATTGTCATTTTTTTACTGGCGGACCCAGTTGGAGTTGGTCTGCCTCTAGTCTGGTGGTATTTTGTTTTTGTTGGGCAGTCCTTGTTCCACTCCTACTTTTTTCTTTTTTTCCAGTGCTCTTACTTGCCATACCAACTCTAGGTAGGGGCGGGCTTTAGGTCCTCACCTGTCCTCTGCCTGGTGATTAGCACACCTGGGCTCCCTTTCAGGAGACCTTAAATTTATAGATAGGACTGCAGCCATGCAGAGTGCCGTGGAGTTGGCGCTGCAGCTTCCCAGGTATTTGCAAATGCTTGCAACTAAACCTCTGTTTTTACTTACACCAGTTAGACAGTTTAATTTGGTTTAGTGCTTTTTGGTTGACAATTCTGAGCCTGGTCACATGGTTACTTATAATTTATTATCCATGTTTATATTTAATTGCATATTTGCTAAAATCGCATCTCATTCAAAGTCCCACTTTTACCATTTTTATCCACTTACAGGGATGGAGGCCTATGGCAAGATTGCTATATGCCTCATTCAAAGTCCCAACCCCCCTCTTTTTAAACACACAGATTGTGTTGTCTAGACTATTTTATTATATAAAATTGTGGGACTTAAACGGTTCAAGCCTTGCGCATTTACTTGTTTTATTAACTGTGGGCCTAGCCTACGATTCAGTATAGTGGGGAGGTACTTTTAGTAGTGGAAGGCATGGATCAGTGTTTCTGCTTTACAGGAACACAGGATCCATTCTTTCTGTACTGACAGAACAGCAATCTGCTTTGTTTACCAAAGCATTGAAAAGTGTCAGTGTTCTATCGAAAAATGCCTCCCGTCGAAAAATGTCCCCGATGGGTCTGCACATGCCCCGTACCAAACGTCACTCCAGTTGATCAATTGGCGTGGCATAAACAGAGCATGCACAGATCATCTGAGGCATTATATAACGGTATGCAAACAGTGGGAGAACGTAGTTGTAAGATTGAGGTTCGCTGTTGCAAGGCAGGCTTTTTTTGGGTGTTGCAACCCTCCATTACACACAGGCAAAACACCAAACCCATCCTGCAACACAGCAAAAACCCACCCTGCAACAGCGAGGTACAGTCTGACAAGTACGTTCTCCCTCCGCTGTTTGCATAGCTTTGAATAGTGCCCATCGAATACTGTCTCCCATCGAAAAGTGCCTCCTATGATCTACGCATTCGCTTCATTTACAGTAGAAATATTTGCCAGCACACCATGAAACTACGTAAATAGCGGCCAAACTGATGATTTATTGCATGATCACAACACAAAAAGAGTGCAACGTTTTGGAGCCATGCAGGGCCCCTTCGTCAGGCATGTGATAAATATGGGGTTACAGTGTGCAAAATTTAAAGAGCCATCAACCAATCAAGAAAGCCAGAGAGAGAGAGAAAAAAAAAAAACACCAGCTGATCAACATATCAGCTGGAGTGACATTTGGTACGGCACATGTGCAGACCCATCAGGGGCATTTGTCAAAAGGACAACGGCAGTAGACATCGAGTCCACCGTACCCGCCAATCAGCTCCTGCTGTGTAGAATAACAGTGGAAGCGGGCCGCTGGCAGCTCACGCCCCAGACCCGGAAATGTCAGCTCATGTATTAGATATGTGATCTGGTGCAGAGCAGTGCCCAGTCGCAGTAAATTAACAGGAGGTTAAAGCAAAGCTCCACCCAAAAATGGAACTTCCGCTTTTCAGAACCCCCCCCTCCGGTGTCACATTTGGCACCTTTCAGGGGGGAGCGGAGTGCAGATACCTGTATAATACAGGTATTTGTACCCACTTCCTGGGAGACTCCCATGGGATTTACTCCACTTCCTGTCATGCCTGCTGCCTTCTGGGAAACATACTGGTCCCAGGAGACAGCGCGGACCACTGGGAGAGCGCCACACTACTCGCACAGTAGGGAACCAGGCAGTAAAGTTGCAAGGCTTCACTTCCTGATTCCCTCACGAGGATGGCGGCGGGGGCAGCAGATGTTCTGCTGTTGACATTGCGAGTGCACTGGACAGGTAAGTGCCCATTTATTAAAAGTCAGCAGCTGCAGTATTTGTAGCGGCTGGCTTTTAATGTTATTATTTTTTGCAGGACCTCCGCTTTAAGGCAAGTCTTTCATAATGTGCTACTAGTCCATTCTGATATGGCCTTGCAGATGGAAGCTTTTTCCTACCGCTTTCTTTCTTAGTCTACTAAATTGAAACTAGCTTTTTTTTTTTTACTTTCATGGATTTTAGAGAACAAAAAAAACAAAGTAGCAGCAACAGAAAAAAAAAATTTTAATTAAAAATAACAACAACATTTTTTTCTTTTTGTAGAGTGGAAGTAGTGAGGAGGCTTGTACTCAGCATGCTAATGACAGGTCAGCCCTCCAGGAATCCTGATGAGCTGTTCGTTCCTCCATAAAGACACACAGTGTCAGGCTGCTCCCCCTCCCGCCCAGAGCACATAATTTATAGCCGTGTGTACAGACCTCTCCCCGCTCCCTCCACTCCCCCAGCCCGCCCGGCCCAGCATTCCTCCATCGACACATGTCACACGGCCATACCAGCACACAGGCCCCCCCTTAAAAAAAAAAAAAAATGTGCAGGCGGGGACACCCCGACTCCGTCCGCGCTCTATATCCTCCATGCATTATCCTATACCCCCCCCAACATGTCTTCACCGCCCCCTCCCTCCTCAGACCCCATCCCCCTGTGTCCTGCGGCTGCACTCACAACACGACCCATGCAAAACGGCGGCCTGCACTGCCCGCCCCTCTCATCCTTATCATAAATATATAAATTATGCTAATTAACAACATTGCATATTAACCAAACCGTACAGAGAAAAAAAAACGTCTCCTATCCCCCGCCGTTATCTGCAGATAGGCCCAGCTTGCCCCCCCCGTAAAGTAAAACGAGGTGACTTACCGGGAGGAAGCGGAGTCCGGGCAGCGGCGGAGGGATACATTGTGCAGCCGTAGGCTATGGCGGTGTTACACTGGGCGCCTCATTACTAATTCACCTCAGGGCTCTGCTACTGGCCGGGCACCGGGAGAACACAGCGATAATAATAATAGTAACGGGGGGGGGGGGGGGGGGGGTGGCATGGATAGAGAGAAGGGCGCCTTGAAGAAAAGGGACACCTCTTATTAATATTTAATCACCTTTTCTCTCCCCCCCCCCGGTTATGCCCCCTGGCAGCTCTATTACTCCGGCAGCTCGTGCAGTGTAGACTTAGACGGAGCCTAGGCACGAATCCGCCGTCTCGTCTTATAAAGTTCAATGCAGTTTTTACATGAACATTTTTTTGCAGCTGCGTCATGAACATAATATATGCAGAACGAGCGCTGCATACTGAGCCTGAATATGGAGCCGGGGACTAGAGGGAGCGCTTGTTCTCTTAAAGAGCCCTCCACATCCAGGCGGCAAAGTGTGCCCACAGACACCTCAGGGGGTTCAATGAGGGCACCTATAGGAGACAGTCCGACTTCATTATGTATGCGCAAATTACACAACTGTGTAATTCATCCAGATTTCATACTACAAGGTGGACACATGCAGCATCATTTTTCCTTCTTTCACCAAGTGTTTATTAGTTTTTTTTAACATATGTAGATAAAAATATTACAAGACCTCCTTCACACGGCACATATGATTTCGTACCTCATGTAAGGGCCATATTTACTTGTATGGGGATGACCCCAATGCATGTAAACACATGAGGCGTATAATTCTGTACCCCATGCGAGGACCATGTTTACCTGTGTGGGGATGGACGTAAACACACGGGATGTATGAATCCGTACCCCAATGCGAGGACCATGTTTACCTGTGTGGGGATGGACGTAAACACACGGGATGTATGAATCCGTACCCCAATGCGAGGACCGTGTTTACCTGTATGGGGATGACCCCAATGCATGTAAACACACGGGGCAAATGAATCCGTACCCCATGTGAGGACCGTGTTAACCTGTATGGGGATGACCCCATGGACATAAAACCAATGGGCGTATGAATCTGTACCCCATGTGAGGGCCCTGTTTACCTGTATGGGGATGACCCCATGGACATAAACACACAGGGTGTATGAATCCATAACCCATGCGAGGGCAATGTTTACCTTTATGGGGATGACCCCAATGCATGTGAAAACATGGGGCAAATGAATCAGTACCCCATGTGAGGACCATGTTTACCTGTGTGGGGATGACCCCATGGACATAAACACACAGGGCGTATGAATCCGTAACCCATATGAGGGCCGTGTTTACCTATATGGGGATGACCCCAATGCATGTAAACACACGGGGCAAATGAATTTGTACCCCATGTGAGGAACGTGTTTACCTGTATGGGGATGACCCCATGGACATAAACACACAGGGCGTATCAAACTATACCCCATTAGAGGGCCGTGTTTACCTGTATTGGGATGACCCCATTGACGTAAACACACGGGGCCAGATTCAGGTACACTTAAATTTGCGCAGCGTAATCGAAATACTCTACACTGCCGTATTTTACCAGGCTCTACATCGAATTCTGGTAGATTTTTGCCCGTACGATACGGCGGCGTAGTCTATTTCTCGCCGCATAATCGAAATACGCGATTAGGGGGCGTGAAGCATTTAAATTAGGCGCGTCCCCGCGGCGATCGAACTGCGCATGCTCTGTTCAGAAATTTCCCGCCGTGCATTGCGCGAAATCACGTCGTTACGTCATTTTTTGTTTTGAGTAGCGTCGTTTACGGACATTCCTATTCCCGGACGACTTACGTAAAAAATAATAAAAGACGTCGGAAAACGTTGAAATTCGACGCGGGAACGACGGCCATACTTAACATGGGCTGTCTAATATTAGAGCAGCAAAAAGCTGGTATAGTGTTACGCAAAAAAAAGATGACTAAAGATGCCGTAAGAGATTGCGATTGAAGATCGTAATTTCGGGAATCGCCAGCAAAAGCTCATTGGCATACCCCGACGCGGAAAACGACGGGAAGTCCACCCAGTGGCCGCAATTTTATTGCAGCGTAGATCCGAAGGCGTACGAACACGTAATCCAGTCGAATTGAAGCCCGCAGCCGTCTATTCATGGTTTGAGGTTTCAGACTAGCTAAAAAACGTGCGTAATTTGAAAGTACTCCAGTCTAACACCAGTTAGACAGGAGTTACGGCTCTCTGAATCTGGCCCATGGGGCATATGAATCCGTAACCCATGTGAGGGCAATGTTTACCTGTATGGGGATGACCCCAATGCATGTAAACACATGGGGCAAATGAATCCGTACCCCATGTGAGGACCGTGTTTACCTGTATGAGGATGACCCCATGGACGTAAACACACAGGGCGTATGAATCTGTACCCCATGTGAGGGCCGTGTTTACCTGTATGGGGATGACCCCATGGACGTAAACACATGGGACGTATGAATCCTTACCTCATGTGAGGACCGTGTTTACCTGTATGAGGATGACCCCATGGACGTAAACACACAGGGCGTATGAATCTGTACCCCATGTGAGGGCCGTGTTTACCTGTATGGGGATGACCCCATGGACGTAAACACATGGGACGTATGAATCCTTACCTCATGTGAGGACCGTGTTTACCTGTACAGACATCCCAACCTGCAAAAACGAATTTCACGGAGGTGGTAAACTAATTTTGTTTATCTATTTTAATAGATTTTTTTTACAATTACATTTTTTTTTTTTTTTTAAATACAATGCTTTTTGGTGGGAGGGAGTTGGGACAGTGTTGGTAGGGCAGGGGAGAGTGGTGTCAGTAGTTTGTTTTATATTTTTTGGGGGGCTTTGGTGAGATGTCGGGGATCTACAGTAAACAGGATCTTGAACAGAAGACAGTGTGCCGCCCCAATGGGCCATAGAATTTATATATATATATATTGTTTCTCTAAACCATGGGTCTTCAAACTACGGCCCTCCAGTTGTTCAGGAACTACAATTCCCATCATGCCTAGTCATGTCTGTGAATGTCAGTGTGTTACAATGCCTCATGGGATGTGTAGTTCCACAACAGCTGGAGGGCCGTAGTTTGAGGATCCCTGCTCTAAACCATTTTTCTATGGACGTTATGTTTAGTTCACATGCTGCCATCTAGTGACCTTTTATGTTAATGCACTTGTTTCCATGTTTCTTTTGTGACACCCTCCCTTTGTATGTAACGCTCCACCCCTTCTTCCTGTAATTGTACTTCCTGTGTCATGGCTGAAGCTACAGACCACATGTAGCATGGCACATGTATTCTGCATAAGTAAGCTACAGACAGTATCATCTTTTGACTGCATAATACCACAATCTATTCATCTTTTGTATCCCGTCATTTTCTGTATCTTGACGTTTTGGATTAAACACCTCTGTGGATGAAAATGGTATTGGTAAGTTCGAGCTATCTGATGAGGATTTTGATTATATCTGCTTATACAGGCCAGGCATAGAGGTCTCACAAGGGACAATCGGAGTCAGAATAGTCAAAAGATGTATAGAACTCCTACAGCCTGCTGTGTATATGTGGGTACCTGAGCTGCAATCAAGCTAAGTGCCATCCGCCATCTTGTGAAAGCACATGGTCGCACAAGCTTACTGCACCTCATGTGAATGTTAAAAACAGTGGCCCGGATTCACAGACATCGGCGCATATTTATGCCGCCATAGCGTATCTCTTTTACGCTATGCCAGTGCAGTGCGGAGAGGCAAGCATGGAATTCACAAAGCAAATGCTCCCAACTCTGCGCCGGCGTAGCGTATATTTTGTAGGTGTAAGCCAGCGTAAGTGGAAGTGGGCGTGATCCATTTTAATGAAGCGTGACCCCATGCAAATGATGGGCCGGGTGACAGACAAGTACTTAAAATGAACTGCGCATGTGTTGGGCATATCCCCGTGCGCACAACCACGTCGGAAAAAACTGCCTAAGATACGCCGGATCACTGTGTACGCCGTGAACGCCCAGCCAGACCCACGTCGGCCCATATTCACAGACGTCCAACGTAAAATAGGTAGGCTTGTGTTCCCTGGTCCATACCTTTGCATGGGTTGCGCCTCATCTATAGGGAATAACATTACGCCGAACGTAAAACTTACGCAAACCGCGTAAATCATGCGCCGGGCGCAAATGCATTCGTTAATCGGCGTATCTCCCTTATTTGCATATTTGAATCGAAAATCAATGGGAGCACCACATGCGTCCAGCGTAAATATGCGCCCACTCTACGCCGGCGTAGGCAAGTTTTGTCTGTGGGATGAAGTCTGTTTTTAGGTGTATCTATGTTTGTGGGTTCGGCGCACAGATACGACGATGCATATTTGTACTTACGCGGCGTATCTGGGGATACGTTGGCGTAAGTGCTTTGTGAATCCGGGCCATTGAACTGTGTTACCCCACCTGTCTAAGCTGCTGTTCGTCTTCTTAAAGAGACAGTACCATTTTCAGCAAAAACGTGAAAAATGTCTAGACAAGACTCTTAACACCTTTTTGTTGCATCTGAAACATTTAGGCCCCCTTTCACACCGGTGAGCTTTTGCTGCTCTAAAACACATCTTTCCAGCATGACAAAAGTGCATGAAAATGAGTTCCCTTTAAAGCCTACATAAGGCTGCATTCACACCTAGGCGTTTTTACACCCGACGCTATTGCAGCCTGAAATACGCTGAAGGGGTGATTTAACATTGTCGGCTATGGAGATGGTTCACATCTCCACGCCGAAACGCCGCACGCCTGAAGCTCAAAACAAGTCCCGGACCCTTTTTTTTCAGGCGGCTTCGGCGTTCGTCATAGCCGACAATGTTAAAATCACCCCTCCAGCGAAAACAAGGCTAAAAAACTACACGTTTTATCGCAGCAAATGGCGGTACAATTTGCCGCGCTATAGTGTGAATGCAGCCTAACTGTTCACATTGTTGCACTGCATTTTGAAAACTCCTACATTCTGCATCTTTGGTGCGCTTTTCAAAAGCGCACCAAAAAACACACTTTCCAGTGTAAGTAAATTGGAATGCATCAAAAGCACACTGCATCTGCATTTTTGGTGAATTTTAGAGTCACATGCCCTTGTTTCACAGGTGCATGGTGGGAATCAGGTAACCAATAAGTGCACTAAAACCACATTCATCCGGCCGACGTAACTTGCCTACGCCGGCGTATCGTGGGCGCAAATTTACGCTGGACGTATTTGGCGCTCCCATTGATTTTGTATTCAAATATGCAAATGGGGGACTGTCATGGACCATGAAATACTGAAATCCTAATTCATGTATTACAGAAGATTTAATTCTGAACCCCAGCCAGGTCAATAGACTCAGAAGAAATACTCATTGTCCATTGTGTGATAACCCTATCTAAAGCCTTTCTATTATCAGATGTAAATGACTTCTGCCCTGTCTCAATTCTCCAGACGGCTCCATTGTTCTGTGGCTGGCTATTGTGTACATTGATTGACCCCCTGGGGCTTTTGTCTGAAAACACATCACAGGCCTGGCCACACATATTCAGGCTATTCAAGCATTGGGACCAATCTCTGCGGAGACATTTTCAAGTCCTCATTTGCATGGTTTAGGAGGACCAGAATGGAGACTGCATACTTTACAATGGACCAATAGGAAAGCGGTTGTTGGGGGCGGGATGTTCCAAATCCTGTATAAAGTGTGCTATGTACTTTCAATAAAGTGTGTCCTGTTACATTCAGCATTAAGCCTTGGCTCATGTGTGGATTATTCGGCGATTCCAGGGATATTCCTAGTCGGGGAATATTGGGTGATTTCTTTTATGGGAGAAGAGGGGAATGGATGGCGGAGATATGTTCGACGACCGTCACAGGGACATACGGTGATTTACGAATGTACATGTGTCCGACGCAGGCTAAGCGATGTGCGCCTAAGTTGTACGCCCGGCGCAAAGTTATTCCTCATAAAGCAGGTGTAACTCAGCAACAGACATGCACAGGTCAGCTGGAGAGCAGCTGCAGCAGCACCGTTACGGACGAGCTGAGCAACCACACTTGCAGGATAACACATCTATATGCCAACATGCCAGGGGCAGCCATGGTCATAGCACTACTGTGTCCACAGGCACAGAGGAGGAGGGCATGGGAGAGGATATACCGAACGCTCATGAACGTCTTTGGCATGGGGAATCAGAGGTGTATTGCATCTTCAGATTCAGCCCTGATGCCATCCTGGAATTAGCCACAGCTGCAGCCAAGGGTTCGGATCCCGGTCTCGGCTGCATGTGAATTGAGTTTGGTGGTCTCAGCCCGGCTCCCCGGTGGGTGTGCTATGCGAGGTAAGCCTGCGCTTAGTACGCCCACCCCCCTCCCACAAGACCACCACACTTACACGCACTCGAAATTGGGTTAACATGTACGCACTTTGGCCACGCGGTCTCTAAAAAAAGAGAGGTGAGGGACTAACAGGGCTGGCTGAGCGGGCTGGATCTTCTCACTCCCTCATAGGGGAGTCCCTCTGCCCCGTTGGGCTTCAAAGCGGAGCAGGTAGAGCGGGCTGTGTGGGAGGACCCCCTCACACCCGCCATTGCCACCCGGGGGCATGGAGAAAGATGGCAGATTGCCTCTGGGGGAGGTCTGCCTACTCCCAAACTCCTGCAGTCTGGCTCCTCTCTCGAGTACACGGACAAAATACACTTAAAAAAAAAAAAAATCACCAGCCAGACACAACGCTCACATGCAGTGCAGCCACTGGTCAAGGTACTGGCAACACTCCATTTCCTCGCCAGTGGATCTTTCCAACGTACAAGTGGAGTCATGTCTGAGATGTCACAATCCACCATGAGCAGATGTGTGCACCAGGTTGTCCCAGCAATCCTCACACGCATTTGTCCCACCACATCATCAAACCCACCCATGAGCATCTGCGGCAGAAGGCAATGCAGGATTTCTACAGAATTGCCAGATGCCCCCCCGTGCCACAGAGCACATATACCGCAATTGTAAGCAGTGGCATTCCATCAACGTACAGGTGATAGCCGATGCCCAATGCCTCATATGGCACGTCCGTGCCAAACACCCATATGCATGTTGAGCAGTACTATCCATTGATTTATTGCACCTGTGTATATATAATTTTTGTTGTGCACTATACCCATGTATGGGAGGTATAGCTCATTATGTTGTACGCATCACTCACTGTAGACACATGCTAATTCATTATGCCAACTAAGGCCAGGATTGGAATTTGATTCATAAAGTTCCCTTCCCTATAGTTTCTTTTTTGGCTCAGTTTGAAAAGTTGTCTCACTCATTACTGGAATCATCACTGGATTTTGGTGATTCAATGATCTAGTATAGTGTTTTCTAAGAATACACGTTTTCACGTCACTATTATCACATAGGGTTCTCCCTTTAGTGAGGCCCTATTGTTTTGGGCACTGCATTTTATTTTTATACATATACTGTCAAAGCAACGTCCTAACAGAATTCGAACAGAACGTGTACAGGGACAGCTGGCTGGTTGGTGAGTGACATGGGAGTCAGGCATGACTGCCCGACCCCATGATGCAGACAATACGAGGGGCACATGCACGGCTAACATCCTCCTGCCTTTTCCCTTCCAGGTGACTCTGCATATGCACTTGGGCCCCATCTCCTGACTCCATACCGGAATCCCCAAACCAGAGGAGAGAGAAGATACAATGCATCACACATACGCACCCGTGTAGTGGTGGAGCGCACCTTTGGCACCTTGAAGTCCCATTTCCGATGCCTGGATAAGTCTGGGGGGGCTCTGTTATATTCCCCAACTTTGTGTGTCAGATGATCGGTGCATGTTGCGTGCTGTACAACTACGCCATGAGAAAGGGCCTGGAGATTGACATATGTGATGACTTGAACCCCGAACCACACAGTCCCCCCCCTGCCTGGGGCGACCCCGTCTGCTGAAGGAGCCACAGTCAGAAGTTGCCTCGTGGAACGTATTTTTGCACGTTAAACACTTCAGCATGGCACACAGACAATGCACGCATGCACACCACTGTGGTCTCTAGCACACACACCACATCCACCTCACATCGGTTTAGCCCAAGTCCACCGTGTGGGATTTGGGAGCAGAAATGCCACGCCAAGGCACCAATGATGTTGCTGTCCATTCATACCACATTCACATGGTCGTGGGGATAACCTCTCCCCAACAAACCAAGGTGACACACGTTGCTGGCAGGAATGTCACCAACACATTCACACACCAGTCACACTGTAGCCTGCACTCCTAACCGTGTGCAGTTACTACTACTACTACAAAAAAAGGAATCATGCCATTGGCCGACATGGCATGCCCTTACAGGTGGACGGCACATACCTCTGTGCACGTCCAACCTAAAAAAATAAAATAACAGCTCATAATCTGAGCACAAAAAAAAAGAGAGCACTCATTTGCCCTCTCGTGGGCCAGGCCTGGTGCCACGCGAACGGCTCCTCAATTGTCTCGGGGGAGACTCGGGTGGGGCATCAGGAGGAGGTTCATCCCCTGGTCTGTCACTCCTGGCAGATGCTGGCTGCATGCCCTCCAATGCAAGGGCAATGCGTGTGAGGACAGAGTTTGTCTCTACCTGCATCCGCAGCTGGCGGGTGGTGGTCTGCCACTGGTGGCGCCTGGTCTGCCTTCCCTCTGCCTCGATGGCAGCAGTATTGGCCTGGACAACCTCCCCCAGGCTCTTCACCTCCGCCGCGAGGCCTGCTGCTGTGGCCTGCAGCTCCCCAATTGCCCGGGTATGTTGCTCCAGGCTGGCCTGCACATTGGAGCCCTGGTCACCAGATGGTGAGGGACCCCCTGCCACCATGTGGTGACGCATGGCCTCCAGGGTCTAGGCTCGGTCACCCATGCATTTCACCATGGCAGCGCAGTTTGCGCTCACATCCTGCAGGCAGTCAGAGATCGAGCTGCTCTGCTCAGCTTGCTGTGTGAGGCACTGCTGCACAGCGGCTGCGGTGCCCTGCACAGCCACTGTGCATTCAGCCTGGGTCTTGGCTGAGGAGGCCAGGCTGTCTGCCACACGGCACAGGTCACAGGCAAGAGCACCCATGTGGCGTGTCTGCCGGGCCTGCTCTCTCTGCAGCCCTTCTTGGGGGGATCCAGCTACTCCCCTGGTCTTCCTCAAAGCCTTCCTGGGGGATGGAGAGGCTTGTGCCCGACCGGACGGGGTAGCCCTGGAGGGGGTAGACCGGGAGGGGGTTCCCCTGGATGGGTTTACCCTGATGGGTGAGGAGGTGTCTGAGGGTCCGCTGAAGGTGGAAGCCTCCTCAAAATGGAGGCATTCCTCCTGGTGGAGATCCACAGGCTCCTCCTCAACAATCTCCAAAAGAGAGGTGTGGGCACTCCCCTCCACCAATATTACCGGGCTTCTCAGGGGGTCAGGCTGAGGCAGAGTATGTTCCAGGGATGGCATGGGTCGGGCACCGGCAGAGGACGCCCCAGCTCCCTCCAGCACATCTATGGATTACACAAAACATTCACATGTTGGTGGACCCACACACTTGTCACATGTTCCCTTGCACCCCCTTCACATGCTACACACCGAATGGAAGATAAAACACACTTACCTCTCCTCAATGCCCTCCACCTGCTCCCACTCCAGACAGCTGGCGATCACCTCCTCCTCAGCTGCCTTCTAATCATGGCCAGCTTATCACAGAGCCGACGTCTCATGTCATTAATCTTCTTTTGAATGGCATCAGGGGTCCTGCTCTCATGCCCAAGAGCATTGACCTGGAGGGTGATCTGCTCATATATCTCCTTCTTACGTGCCTTACTGGTCCTGCCACTCTGTGTGCTATGGAGGTAGGCATCATACTGCCGTATCGCAGAGGTCAAGATAGCCCTCTCTTCAAAGGAGAAGTTTTTCTTCCTCCTCTCCTTGTATAACTTAGCAGCTGCAATGGCCAAACAAAAGTACTATGCTCCAGGGGGGAACAAGCAAAGGGGTGTACTTTTGCGCTGGACGGGCGTATGGCTGGGCGTATTTATGTGCTCGGCGTAAGCCGGTGGGCCGGCGTATCTCAGGAAGTTGCGCCGGCGTAGTTGTGAGCATGCGCATAGGGGTGCTGGTCATACGTCCATGTCACGGCGCATGCGCCGTTCATGATACACCAGGCGAAAAACATTGCACCACGCTCGGACCATCATTTGCATGGGGTCACACCCACTTCCACCTACGCCAGCTTACGCCTACGAAATTACGTTACGCCGGCGCAACGTTGGGAGCATTTGCTTTGTGAATTCCATGCTTGCCTCTCTGCTCTGCGTCCGCGTAGCGTAAAAGAGATACGCTACAGTGGCATAAATATGCGCCGATGTATGTGAATCCGGGCCAGGAGGTTTATTTAACTCTGCTAGATGCCAGCAGTTTTTTTGTACAGAAAATGCCTGACGCTTGTAAAAGTGTTTACAAGATTTCAGGAACTTTAACAGGCATCAAACACCTTGGCGGTAATTAATTTCATTGGCCGAATTTATGATTTATTCTGGCCATTGAAATTATTTAATACTGAATCATTACCGTTTGGGCACTTTTTGCAGCTTTTAGTAGCAGCTTCAAGTGTTTTTCTAGCCAAATTCTGCTGGTCCTGGACGCACTGGGAGTTTTTTTCCCTGCCTCTAAAAACTCTAAAAGCTCCTGCCACTAAACGCTGCTAAAAGTCTATGTGCACATGGTCACATAGGATAGCATACAGGGGAGTTTAGAGACAGGGAAAAAAAACACCAGACGCCCTTAGAAGCATCTGCAAAAACATCCAGTGTGCATGAGGCCTAAAAGTGCATTGAAATTGCGGTATGCATTTGGAAAAAAAAAAGCACATTGGGCCAGATTCAGGTAGATGTGAGTATCTTTCCTCTGGAGTAACGCTTCTCATTTACGTTACTCTGAAGACCCTTTCAGCGCAATTCCTGTAATTCACATAGCAGTTGCGCGTAAACTTGCGCCAGAGTAACGATAATGCGCTGGCGTAAGCCGACGCAAGTGGAAGTGGGTGTGATCATATGTAAATGATGGGCGGAGCCCGGCGCAGAGGCTTACGTTCAGCGCATCATCCACGGAGCATGCGCAGTGAGTGCGGCTCCACTCGCCCCCTTGTGCGCATGCTCACAACTTCCGTCGGCACCACTTCCTGGGAAACGTCAGCGCAATGCGTTCCGCTGGGCGCTTAAAAGCGCTGGCGGAAACGCCATTCCGGCGCAAAAGTAGTTCCGTTTCCCCCCACCCCAGGGAAGATACTTTTGCACTGTAATGGCTGCTCCCGCTACCCCCAGAGAGAGGAGGAACCTCAACTTTAATACCCAGGAGGTCTCAGTGATTATCTCGGCTATGGAGACGGAGAATGAATTTCTCCATGGCAAAAAAAGCCGGAAGACCAGCCGGGAGAGGAAGCAGGGCATCCTGGAGTCCATTGCTGCCAGGGTCAATGTCCTGGGCTACTCCACCCGGACTGCTGGGGACATACAAAAGAAAATAAATGACCTGCGGCGCAAGGTGAGGGACAAGGTGGCCTCCATCAGGAGGTATGAGAGGGGCACAGGTGGTGGTCCCCCATGTCCTGTCACCCTAACCGCAGAGGAGGAGGTGGTTGCTCGCTGCCTGGAGAGGGAGCAGGTGGAGGGGGTCGCAGGCTATGACTCCGTGGAGGAAGGCACAAGGACAGGTAAGTGTTTTATAATCCCCTATTGTTGTTTTGCATTTGGGGGGGGGACATGTGCCAAGTGTGTGGGACCACCAACATGTGTCTGCTTTGTGTCATCCACAGATGACGGAGCTGGGCCATCATCTGTCAGCCTGCATTCCACCCCATCCCCCCCACACCATCATGTGCCCGAGCCACTGGGTGGTGAAGAGGTTGTGGAGGAGGAGAGTGGCCACACCACACCTGCCGAGGTGGTTGTGGAGGATCCTGCTGTGGCAGAGCAGGACTTTTCATTGGTTTTGTCTGTCTCCTCCCCTTCTCCTGGCCCGTCTGTCGTCCCCTCCCCCATCCTTGGAAGCCCCTCAAGGGCGACTCCTTCCACCCGAGGACATCCATCTTCTGGCCCCAGGAAGGCGACCCAGAAGACCAGGGGGTGTCTGATGGTGTCCAGGACCAGTTGGCGAGGGATCACGCCAGGCAGACGGAACAGATGGGGGCCATAGCGGTGCACTTGGAGAAAGTGTCTGACAGCCTGGGCTCCGTTGCCAACCTCAGCAACGCAGTGCAGGATGTCAGCTCTAATTGCGCTGCAGTGGTCACCACTTTGGGGGAGGTGCAGGGGGATATCCAGCACCTCACTGCAGCCGTCCAGGCCAACACTGCTGCCATCCATGGGAACAGTGCTGCCATCCGGGAGCAGGGGAGGCTGAGTCGGCGGGCCCAGCATTACCAGGTGACCCGTCAGCTCCGGATGCAGGCCCAGACGAACAATTACCTTGGACGGATAGCCAGGGCCTTGGAGGGCACGCAGGCCACACCTGCCAGGAGTGGCCCACCTGGGGATCAGCCACCTCCAGATGCCCCCCCACCCCCACCCACTCCATCCAGGCAGCTGCGGAGCCAGAGAGGGGCCCCCAGAAGAAGCCCCCGGCATCCCCGATGAGGCCTTTTATTTTTTCTGGTTTTATCTTATTGTTTTTGACATACTCAGGTCATGAGTTTATTTTTTATTTTTCTCAGGTTATGAGATTTTTTTTCTTTTAATGATCAGGATATGATATTTATAATTTATTTTTGTACTGCACACGGTCAGGAGTGCAGGGGACAGTGTGAATGGTGTGTGAATGTGAGAGGGTGGCACTCCTGAAAGTAAGGGGTGTCACCCTCGGCCGTGGTGGTGAAGTGAACCCCACGGCTGAATGAATGACGTGTGAAAGGTGTGTGAATGGACAGTGACATCATTGGGGCCTTGACGCTGGCGTTACTGCTCCCAACTCCTACATGCTGGACTTGGGCTAATCCAATGCGATGTGCCTGTGGTGTGTGTGATCCAGTGGTGTACACGCGTGCACTGTCTGTGTGATTAATGTTTTGGTTTAGTGTCCAAAGATGCCTACGGCGAGGACCCTCCTGACTGCTCTTCCATCAGCAGACTGGGTGTCCTCTGGCAGGTGGGGACTGTGTGGGTCGGGGGTCAGGTCATCACGTATGTCAATCTGCAGGCCTTTTCTCATAGCAAAGTTATGTAGTATGCAACATGCACCGATGATCTGACACACGAAGGTAGGGGAATACAATAGGGTCCCCCCAGACTTATCCAGGCATCGGAAACGGGACTTCAGGAGCCCAAATGTTTGCTCCACCACTGCACGGGTTTTGATGTGTGCTTCATTGTATTTTCTCTCTCCTCTGGTTTGGGGGTTCCGGAAAGGAGTCATTAGATGGGGTCCCAATGCATATGCAGAGTCACCTGTAAGGTAAAAGACAGGAGAATGTTAGTCATGCATGTGCGATTTCTGTTGTGCATCACGGGAGGGGATAGTCATGCCTGACTCCCATGTCACTCACCAACCAGCCAGCTGTCCCCATACATGTTCTGGTTAAATTCTGCTGGGATGGGGCTCTGATTGTATATGAAACTGTCATGGCTGGACCCGGGATGTTTGGCACGGACGTGCCATATGAGGCGTTGGGCATCAGCTATCACCTGTATGTTGATGGAGTGCCAATGCTTCCGATTGCGGTATATGTGCTCTGTGGCACTGGGGGGCTGTAGGGCCACATGTGTGCAATCAATGGCCCCCACAGTGCGTGGGAATCTGGCAATGTTGTAGAAATCTGTCATTGCCTTCTGCCGTAGCTCCTCAGTGGTTGGTCTGATGAACTGGTTGGACATGCGTCTGAGGATTGCAGGGACAACCTGGTGCACACATCTGCTTATGGAGGATTGTGACATCCCAGCCACCACTCCACTTGTACGCTGGAATGATCCACTTGCAAGGAAATGGAGTGTTGCCAGGACCTTCACCAGTGGCTGCACTGCTTGTGATCGGTGTGTTGGGCTGGTGATGTCACCCTGCAGGGTTGTGGTTAGTTCAAGTATTGCATCTGGGCTGAATCTGAATAGGCGATACACCTCCTCATCCCCCATGCCAAAGAGGCTCATACGTGTGCGGTATATCCTCTCACGTGCCCGCCTTCTTGGTTCCAGGGGACCCATCAGTAGTTCTAGGACCACGAGTGCCCCTGGCATGTTGGCACACAGAGGTGTTGTCCTTGCAAGTGGGGGTGCTCAGCTAGCTCCTATCGTCGGTAACGCTGCTGTAGCTGCTCTCCTGCTGACCTGTGACCGTCTGGAGTAAAGATAAAGCAGCCTTTTGTAGAAATAACTTTGCGCCGGACGGATCAGATACGCGCGGCGCATGTAGCCAGCGTATGGTGCTAATCCGTTCGTGAATTGTGAAAAATCCCTCATTTGCATATTTGCAGGGGAAATCAATGGGCGCGACTGATGCGCCCAGCGAAAATAAACGCTGACGATACTCTGGCGTCGGAACGTTCCGCCGGTCGCAAATGACCCGTTATTGGGCGCATCTTGTTTGGTGGGTACGGGCACATAGAAACGTCGGCGCATCAGCACAGTTACGCGGCGCATATCCAAATACTCCAGCGCAAGTGTTCGTGAATCTGGCCCATTGTGTTTTTAACCACTTGTCAACCTGCCGCCGCCAAAAGACGGTGGGGGGAAGACTCTGTTATCCTGGGTGGACGTCATATGACGTTGCGCCTTTAAAAACCACTAGGGGGCGCGCGTCTCATGGGGACCCGGTGTGCGTGCCACGATGGCCGCCGGGCACCTGCGATTGCTCAGTAACTGAGCAGGTAAGTGGATCTGTGTGTGTAAACACACAGATCCACATCCTGTCAGGGAGAGGGGACCGATGGTGTGTCCCTTGTACATAGGGACAACCATCGGTCACCTCCCCCAGGGAATACATTAACCCCTTCCTTGTCCCCTAGTGTTAACCCCTTCCCTGCCAGTCACATTTATACAGTATAAACTAAACTGAGGAAAAAATTTGTTTTTTTTTTTTAAAAAAAAGGATATTTATTATAGCTAAAAATAAAAAATATTTTTTTTTTTTTTTTTAAACTTGTCCTTCTTCTTTTGTTTATAGCGCAAGAAATAAAAACCGCAGAGGTGATCAAATACCACCAAAATAAATCTCTATTTGTGGGGAAAAATTTGGGTACAGTGTTGCATGACTGTGCAATTGTCATGCAAAGTGTGACAGCGCTAAAAGCTGAAAATTGGTCTGGGCAGGAAGGGGGTGAAAGTGCCCTGTAGGCAAGTGGTTAAAACATACCAGTGTGAAAGGGCCTCAGCTCTTCTATTCTGTTGTGTATGTGTGTGTAGTGCTGACCTTGATGCCTGACCCAAATTTGTACGCTGCCCACACACAGTCCAAGAGTTAAACTAGACAATTACAAAATTTACAGTTGAATACATTTTTTTTGGTCTTTAAAATATTTAACTATTTAGCAGTACAATGCATATGGGTAATGTTTTCCAAATGTTGCTCTCGGGTTGAGCTAAAGCCACCCCATTCACCTCTACCTATATTTCACAGCTGCATAGTGGCAAAGCTGCTGGCTTCTCCAGAGTTCCAATGTCTGCCAAGAGTACCAGACACAAGAAAAAGCTGCTATTGGAACTCCAGAAGCATATTACACTACTGGCCACTATGTAGCCCTGGAGGTGGTTGCCCACTAGAGGCTGAATAGTGAGAGCCCTCCCTGACTGGCCGTGATTCCAAAGTAACAGTGCGGCAGGAAATAAGAAAAAAAATAGCTGATTAATGATGATTTGTGAAAAGATTGCACAAAATGACTGAAAAATATATCTACTGTATTCTCAACATTCGAATTGGCGAGATTCAATGATACAAGATTGGACAAGTAGTGTCACCCTACTCTGCTAACATTTTGTTTTTGGTAAAAAGGAACTGTAAGAACCCTGTGACAGTAACAATGACAGATTTCACTGGCAGGCGGGATGGTAGCTTTTAATTTTAACCACTTGCTTACTGGGCACTTAAACACCCTTCCTGCCCAGAGCAATTTTCAGCTTTTAGCACTCTCACACTTTGAATGACAATTACTCAGTCATGCAACACTATACCTAAATGATTTTTTTGTCCTTTTCTTCCCACAAATAAAGCTTTCTTTTGGTGGTATTTGATCACCTCTGGGTTTTTATTTTTTTGCGCTATTAATAAAAAAAGACCGAAAATTTTGAAAAAAAAAAAAGATTTTTTTCTTAGTTTCTGTGATAAAATTTTGCAAATTATTAATTTTTCTTTATAAATTTTGGCAAAAATGTATACTGCTACATGTCTTTGATAAAAATAACCCCAAAATTTTGAAATTATTTGGTCTGTGTGAAAGTTTTAGAGTCTACAAGCTATAGTGCAAATCATAATAAATTATCACATCTGATCACACCTGATGTACTGAAGGCCTATCTCATTTCTTGAGACCCTAACAAGCCAGGAAAGTACAAATGCCTCCCAAATAACCCATTTTTGGAAAGTAAACATGCCAAGGTATTTATTAAGAGGCATGGTGAGGTATTTGAAGTTGTAATTTCTTGATCGTACATCACGGGACACAGAGCGCATAGCCATTACATATGGGTTATATGGAGTACCTTCAGGTGTGGACACTGGTGTAATCAACTTCACAGGAAGTTCCTCCCTATATAACCCCCTCCCACTGAGAGTGCTTTAGTTTTTCCGCCAGTGTCTTAGGTGTTGGTCACGTCTAGCTGTCCCTCGGAGGTCTCGGGACCCAGGATAGCTAGCCGGATCCGTCCGAAGTGCTTCAGAGCCAAGATGTACGGTACCCGGGCCCTGCTGGAGTGGGGTTTTGCCTATAATGCCTCTCCTTGGAGGGCTGGATTCTGGGCTCCAGTGCTTTAGTCTCTTCCAAGAACTAAAAGTTACTGATGCCAGGATGCTATATAGGTCCAGGGGTGTGGGTTCCTTAACACAGGACCCCGGTCCCTGAAGGTCCAAGACAATACCCACGGAGATGGGGGAAGGCTGGGCCTCTTGCATTTTGCAATACCCTGCGGCGTGGAGCAGGTAAGAGGGAACCTGCGGGACTTGGTTCGACAGTAGGTATCCCCCTGGGGGTTCTGGGTTGGCTAATGGTATGCTTGTGCATCAGCCACTATCTCCACTATGTCTGTTGAGGCAGGATGGGATTCTAATGTTTACCCAGATAACATGTAGATATATGTATACTTGTGTAAGTTATATATTTGCTACTCACCCCAGGTCTGCCTGTTAACACTGATACTGCAACCCCACATGTTTTAAAGAGGAAATTGCTGGTTAAAACTCCTGTTTCTTAGGAAGCCCATGGGGACAGCTTCCTCGCTGTGTGTGCACTACAATAAGATTAGTGCTTACCTGGTGTCTGTTGGTGCTGCATAACGCTGGTCCATGTTGTTCCTCTGCTCTGCTTCCTCCATGTGGGTTCGGCGTGGTGCGCGCGATCGTGCGCGCGATCGTGCGCGCGATCATGCGCGCGTGTGTGCGCGCGCATACGCGCGCGCGTGCACGCCGCCTTTTATAGCGTCGGCGTGCGTCGGGGGGCGGGCCAGCAGCGTCAGGGTCTGTATAAAGGAAAAACTTTTCTCTGGCTGGTCTTTCCCTCCTGGAGGCAGAGGAAGAAAGGATACAGAGCGTGCAGCTGGGTCTTTTGGCCACACAGGGACACCTAGTGGCGGTTTAGTGGATCTTCAGGTCTAGGACTTAGGTCCACTATAGACCAGAAAAAAAAAAAAAAAAAAAAAAAAAAAAAAAGGGTTTTTTTGCTTAAAGGGACTCAGCCTTAGATCCAGCAGTATCTGAGTCTACCTTGGACTCCGGCTAACGGGCATTGGTGTGTCAATACTCACAGGCTTCCTCGGTATTGCCACCTCCCAGGCGGGTAAAAAAGATTTTTTTGGAAAAAAAAAAAAAAAAAAAAGAGAAATATAAAAGAAAAAGAGAGAAATTAGTTCTTTTTCATTTTCTCTCATACCTGCCCTCATATTGGTTATTCCTAGCTACAACAGTCAGGTGTTGGCTATAGGGGTGACCCAAGGTTGTACAATGGCTCCAAAGGGATCTGGACCAGCCAAGGCTGCTAAAGGTACCAAAAAGCAAAAGGGGTCTCCATCGGGGTCAGAGGATTTGGGCCAGGCTTCTACGGCCCCACCCTCGCCAGTCAGGACACCGAGTGGCATAGTACAAGAGCCATTGGGGGTGCTGGGGGCAGAGGCGGCCCCCGATCCACCCATTCCCGTTTACGTGACGGAAGAAATGCTAGCAGCCACCATGTGTGGGCTAGAGAAAAGGTTAACTGCGTTGTTTTCCCGTCCTTGCCCAAGTAGCAAGCGGGCTAGATCCCCTTCACCCAGTGTGGGGTTTTCAGATGCGGAGGTCTCCTCTTCAGAGGAACGGGACCCACAAGGGGATCAGGCAGACCCAAGTCCCGACGGTTCAGACAGGGAAAATTCCACTATAGATGAATATTTTTCGGCCTCTCAAGCGGAGGGCCTGTGGATCCAGTCTTTGACAGATATGGTTCGCACTGCCTTTAAACTTCCAGTGCCAGAACTAGTAGCCCCGGAGGTATCCTCATTGGGTTCTTTAAAGGCCCCATTAACTGGTGCATCCTTTCCAATGCACCCCCTTCTGCGGAACGTGATTTACCAAGATTGGGCTCGACCTGATAGAATCTTTGTCCCTCCTAAAAGATTCTCTATTCTCTACCCTATGGAAGAGGAATATGTAAAGAAATGGGCTCTCCCTACAGTGGACGCAGCCATTTCCTGCGTGAATAAATCCCTGACTTGTCCAGTTGAAAATGTCCATATGTTCAAGGATCCGGTCGACAAGAAATTCGAGACCCTACTGAAAGCAGCTTTTACCTCAGTAGGTGCCATGGTTCAGCCAGCAGTAGCAGCCATTGGTGTTTGTCAGGCCTTGAAGGATCAGGCAAAGCATATATTGAAGGACATGCCGGCTCAGCATACTCATGAATTAGCAGAATTCCCTAGGGCTCTCTGCTTTGCAGTAGATGCTATTAAGGACTCCATCCAACAGGCATCCCGTTTATCTCTACTGATGGTTCACATGCGTCGTCTTTTGTGGCTAAAGAACTGGTCAGCAGAGGCACCCTGCAAAAAGCTTCTAGCAGGGTTTCCCTTTCATGGGGGAAGACTATTCGGGGAAGACCTAGATAAATATATCCACACCATATCAAGTGGAAAAAGTACTTCCTTACCGTCAAGAAAAGACCGCGTGGGCCCACGTTTAAACGACAGGCCATTGCAGGCTCGGCCCCTTCGACTTCCCGTCAGTATCGACGGCCTCCCGGGCGTTCAACAGTTAATAGCCGCCCACAGGGACAAGCCGCGGCAAACAAGAGGCCCTGGTCTCGCAAGCCGGCTAAACCAGTCATCAAATCAGATTCATGAAGGGGCCGCCCCCACTCTCTTGGGTGGGGGGAAGACTTCAGTTTTTCTCCGAAGTCTGGAAGGCCAGAATTCCCGACTCTTGGGTTCGGTCCGTAGTAGCCTCAGGCTACAAACTAGAGTTTCGAGAAATCCCCCCTCCTCATTTTCAGGGGTCAAGTCTTCCAAGCGACCCGTTAAAGAGGGCCTCTCTCGTAAAGGCGTTGGATCGCCTCTTGCTCCAAGGAGTAATTGTAGAAGTACCAACCCAAGAAAGGGGTCTGGGATTCTACTCCAACCTTTTTGTTATACCAAAACCCAATGGCGACGTCAGGCCTATATTAGACCTCAAACGCCTAAATCGCTTTCTAAGGATTCAGACCTTCCGTATGGACTCCATACGTTCAGTGACAACCAGCCTGCATCAGGGCGACTTCCTAGCATCTATAGACATAAAGGATGCATATCTGCATGTGCCAATTTACCCAGCACATCACAAGTTTCTTCGTTTTACGATAAACCAAAGTCATTATCAGTTCGTAGCCCTCCCTTTCGGGTTGGCAACAGCTCCACGGGTATTCACAAAGGTGTTAGCCCCGGTACTAGCCGTCCTAAGGACAGAAGGCTTCTTGGTCCTAGCATACCTGGACGATCTCCTGGTTATCGACAGTTCAGCTTCCAACCTCAATCATGCAGTAGTCCGCACAGTGCGGCATCTAGAAGAGTTCGGGTGGATTGTGAACCAAGAAAAATCAAGGTTACATCCCACAAGACAGTTGGAATATCTAGGCTTTCGGTTAGATACAGAATGCCAGAAGGTATTTTTACCTCAAGAGAAGATCAGGTCGTTGATTCAAACGATTCAAATAGTCTTAGGCAAAAAGAAGCCGACTATTCGCCTATGCATGCGACTGCTGGGGAAGATGGTGGCCGCCTTCGAAGCAGCGCCCTACGCCCAGATCCATACCAGAATTCTGCAAGCAGCTATTCTCTCTGCTTGGAACAAGTCCATACAGGCATTAGACCGTCCATTAGTTCTTTCTCCAGAAGTCAGGCACAGCCTGTACTGGTGGCTGATCCCTCAAAAATTATCAAAAGGGAAAACCTTTTGCCCCATCTCGTGGAAAATAGTAACCACAGATGCCAGCCTAACAGGTTGGGGGGCAATCTTAGGAAAACGGACCCAGCAGGGACAGTGGTCAGAGGCAGAAAGTCTGCTTCCCATCAATGTCCTAGAGATCAGAGCTGTTCGGTTGGCCCTGGTCGCCTGGACTCTCCCCCTGCAGGGTCTGCCAGTAAGGATACAGTCCGACAATGCCACGGCGGTGGCATACATAAACCACCAGGGGGGCACAAAGAGCCTGGCGGCTCAAAGGGAAGTAAACCTAATTTTTGCATGGGCCGAAGCCCATGTACCCTGCATCTCAGCAGTGTTCATCCCAGGGATAGACAATTCTCAAGCAGATTTTTTGAGTCGTCAACAGTTGCTCCCGGGAGAGTGGTCTCTTCACCCCCAGGTATTCCAAGAGATTTGCCAAAGATTCGGAGTTCCCGATGTGGACATCATGGCAACAAGATTCAACAAGAAATTGGACAAATTTGTATCCCGAGCCAGGGACCCCTCGGCCTACGGGACCGATGCGTTGGTTTGCCCCTGGCACCAGTTTTCTCTCCTGTATGCGTTCCCTCCACTACAGATGATTCCCCGCCTTCTACGAAGGATCAGGGTGGAGCGCAGGCCGGTGATCCTGGTGGCCCCAGCCTGGCCCAGAAGGGCTTGGTACGCACTCATCGTGAGGATGTCAGTAAGGGCACCGTGGCCACTCCCCCTGCGCCCAGATCTGCTGTCTCAGGGCCCGATCTACCACCCTGCTTCACAGCAGCTAAATTTGATGGCTTGGCGGCTGAATCTCTAATTCTTAAGGGCAGAGGCCTCTCGGCCCAAGTCATATCTACGTTAATTCAAGCTAGAAAGCCAGTCTCTAGAAATATCTATTACAGAGTCTGGAGAACCTATGTGGAGTGGTGCGAGTCTCAAGGAGGGCATCCTCGCAAGTTTTTTATTGACAGGATCTTGCGATTCCTCCAGGTTGGCGTTGACAAGGGGTTGGCTCTTAGTACTCTAAAGGGGCAGGTGTCTGCCTTATCGATATGGTTTCAAAGGCCTTTGGCCACACATTCGCTTGTAAAAACCTTTTTGCAGGGGGTCTTGCATGTAAATCCCCCTATTAGAGCTCCCCTCTGCCCCTGGAATTTAAATCTGGTCTTGTCAGCTTTACAAAAGCAGCCGTTTGAACCTCTGACAGAAATCCCTCTTGTGCTGCTAACCCGAAAGTTGGTTTTCTTGGTGGCTATGGCTTCGGCCAGAAGGGTCTCCGAGCTGGCAGCCTTGTCTTGCAGGGAACCGTACCTTATTCTGCATAAGGACAGAGTGGTTCTGCGGCCTCAGCCTTCTTTCCTTCCTAAGGTCATATCCAGTTTTCACTTGAATCAGGACCTAGTCCTACCATCCTTCTTTCCTACTCCCCAGTCCAGAGAGGAAAGATTGCTTCATACTTTGGATGTGGTCCGAGCCATGAGGGTTTATCTCAAGGCTACAGAAAAGATTAGGAAAACAGATGTGCTTTTCATTCTTCCGGATGGCCCCAAGAAGGGTCAGCCGGCTGCCAAGTCTTCCTTGGCTAGGTGGATTAAGCAGCTGATTTTTCAGGCCTATGGTCTGAAGCGCGTTCCACCTCCCTTATCAGTTAAAGCCCATTCTACGAGGGCCATGAGTGCCTCTTGGGCGGCACACCATCAGATCTCTATGGCACAGGTTTGCAAAGCGGCAACCTGGTCTTCCGTACATACGTTTACTAAATTTTATAAGTTGGACGTCACAAAGGCTGCGGACGCAGCATTTGGGCAGGCGGTCCTACGGGCAGCAGTATAGAATCCTCTGGCCCGGTTCACGCCCCCTTTTTCTGTTGGTGGAGCTATTTTACCTCCTGATATAGTTTCTGTTTGGCTATCTTTTGCCTTACGGTCTCCCTCCCTTCATAGAGCATTGCTTTGGGACATCCCATATGTAATGGCTATGCGCTCTGTGTCCCGTGATGTACGATCAAGAAAAAGGGATTTTTAATAACAGCTTACCTGTAAAATCCTTTTCTTGGAGTACATCACGGGACACAGAGCTCCCACCCCTCTTTGTGGGAACATTGTGTAACCTCAGAGAAATTGCTTGCTACAAAACTAAAGCACTCTCAGTGGGAGGGGGTTATATAGGGAGGAACTTCCTGTGAAGTTGATTACACCAGTGTCCACACCTGAAGGTACTCCATATAACCCATATGTAATGGCTATGCGCTCTGTGTCCCGTGATGTACTCCAAGAAAAGGATTTTACAGGTAAGCTGTTATTAAAAATCCCTTTTTTTCCCCACAATACTTTGCAAAATTAAGATTTTTATTTTTTATTTAAAAATGTTCTCAAAATTGTCATTGTAATAGCTTATTTCTCTCACATGGCATGTGCATACCACAAATGACACCCCAAAATACATTCTGCTACGCCTCCTGAATAAAACGATACCCCATGTGTGAGACTTTTTTACTGCCTGGCCACATACGGAGCGCCATTAGGGGTTTTAGGAGCATAAATTGCACATCTAACTAGTTGACTACCTATTACACTTTTGAAGGCCCTGGAACACCAGTACAATGGAATTACCCACAAAATGACCCCATTTTGGAAAGCTAACACCCCAACGTATAATCTATGAGGCATAATGAGTCTTTTGAACAGTTCATTTTTTTCCAGAAGTTTTTGGAACACGTGGAAAAAAAATGAAACACATTTTTTTTACACAAAGTTGTCAGTTTCTAAGATATTTCCAACACATAGCATTTAGATAGCAGAAATGACACCCCAAAATACATTTTGCTACTCCTCCTGAGTAAAACGATACCCCATGTGTTAGACTTTTTCACTGCCTGGCCACATACGGAGGCCCAACATGCAGGAAGCGCCATTAGGGGTTTTAGGAGTATAAATTGCACATCTAACTAGTTGACTACCTATTACACTTTTGAAGGCCCTGGAACACCAGTACAATGGAATTACCCACAAAATTACCCCATTTTGGAAAGCTAACACCCCAACGTATAATCTATGAGGCATAATAAGTCTTTTGAAAGGTTAATTTTTTTCCAGAAGTTTTTGGAACACGTGGGAAAAAAAATGAAAACGCATTTTTTTTACACATGGTTGTCCGTTTCTAAGATATTTCCAACACATAGCATTTAGATAGCAAAAATTACACCCCAAAATACATTCTGCTACTCCTCCTGAGTAAAACGATACCCCATGTGTGAGACTTCTACACAGCCTGAACACATACAGAGATCAAACATGCAAGGAACACGGTCAGGTGTTCCAGAGACACATAGCATGCACATACCAAGAGTTACACCCCAAAATACATTATGCCGAGCAAAGCGTAAACAAAAGATTACCTGTGGTAATAGTAGCGCAGTTCTACACAGCAGGATAGCACTGGTCCAGGCAGCAGGCAGGGACTTGGTCAGCAACGGCATACACAATTGTCCAGGCAGGGATACTGTCCCATCAGGGTTAGTGCAGGTGGTCAGTTCATGCAACAGGCAGAGGCATGATGGCATAGGTCCTACAGGCAGCAGGCAGAAGTAGGGCCTCGTTCAGGACAGAATGGGGACAGGGGTAGAGGCTTCTCCCACCCAAATCTCTTTGAAGCCTCCGGGCAACCAGACCCTAATCTAGAATGAGAAAACAAAAACAATTGTTTTCTTCATCCAGAAAAACAATTCTGGAGCCCCTCACATATGTGAGACCCCTGTGCTATGAATCCCACTAGTTCACTGGCAGGGTAAAAGATCAGTCCAAGAGGCAGGCAAAAAGAATGGTCAAACAGTCCAGGGTCAGTTCCAGATCAGGCAGAGGTATAAACAGAATCGGTAGGCATAAGCGTGGTCAAATAACAGTCCAGGGTCAGTTCCAGATCAGGCAGAGGTATAAACAGAATCGGTAGGCAGAATCGTGGTCAAATAACAAGCCGGGGTCATAAGCAGAGGTATAAGGGGTGTAAAGGTAAATGTCATGAAGTGACTAATAATTTAGTGAGGTATGGTAACGGGCGAAACAACCAACTACGCAGAGGCCTGGTTGGGAAGGGCATTTAGGACAATAAAAAGTGGTGTCTCTTCTCACTCCTGCTTTGGAGCACACCTTGCATCTTTTTTGGTATTTTTGGCCTGTTGGTCTGGGAGGGAATTTATCTGGAAAGTGGCGCTCGCTGAGTCGGCTAACTACATCGGATCGAATGTTTGCTGGTGGGTTGCTGGGGTATAAAAGGTAGGATTTGGGTCTTGGAGTGGATTTCCGATATATCACATATGTATTGTATGCGGCCAAATTGAACAAATAAATTGAAACTTTTTTATACCACTGGTATGATCTTCTTGTGGAAAGGTAGGGTTTCAGCATCTGGTCGTTCAAATCGACACCCCCCATGAACTTATTGTAATCATGAATGCATTTAGGTTTCTGGATTAGCCCATTCCTCATTCTGGTCTCAACAAATGTGTTGTTGTGGATGGTAGAAAGCACATACACATCCCTTTTGTCCCTCCATTTCACAGCCAGAACTTCCTCATTGCGTAAACTCGCCGTCTCCCCTTTTTCTAATTTTTTGGTGACAAGGCTTTGAGGAAAGCCCTTTCAGTTCGATCGTACGGTGCCGCATGCTGGGGTGTTTTTTTGGAAAAGGTTTCGGAACAGGGGCAAACTGGTATAAAAATTGTGCACATACAAGTGGTATCCTTTCTTCATGAGTGGGTTCAGGAGTTGCCAAACAATTTTCCCGCTGGTTCCAATGTAGTCTGGACAATTAGGGGGGTGTAGCTGGCTGTCCTTTCCTTCGTATACGTTGAAGGCATACATATACCCCGTGGCTCGGTCACATAATTTATAGAGCTTCACCCCATAGCGGGCCCTTTTGCTGGGAATAAATTGTTTTATGCCCAGCCTGCCAGAAAATTTTACTAGGGATTCATTTACACATATTTGTTGGTCTGGGGTAAACAACTGGGGGAAAATTTCGGAAAAATAATTAAGTAGTGGCCGAATTTTATAAAGTTTATCAAAATTTGGGTCATTTCGGGGAGGGCACTGGGTATTGTCATTGTAGTGTAGGAATCTCATGATCAATTGATATCTGGACCTGGGCATTTTTGAGGAAAAGATGGGCATGTGGTATATAGACATGTGCAATTTTTTTCGTTACGAATACGTTTTCCGTCATTATTCGTTATTTTCGTTGATTCGTTAACCTACGAATAAACGAATGGTTTAGCGCAAATAATAACGAATAACGATAATTCCAAAAATAACGAATATGGAAAACTACGAAGATACGAAACTACTAAATGTAAAAGAACAACACAACGAAAGAAAAAAGAAACGAAAACATAGAAATAACGAAAACACCGAACACAAAAAAAAAAAATCATAATTACGAAAAATAAACGAAAATGCAAACTTACTAATATTTGAAGAACGAAAAGAAAACAACCGAAATGCCGAACAAAGAATAAAAAACGAAAAGCAAAACTAATGAAAAATAAATTATGAATCTTCGGAAAACGGAAATGAAATAATGTAAATTCACTTTCATTAGTACTGTGACCAATAGCCACTCAGCGCTGTCCCTTCCCCTGAAGAGCTTCTTTCTTATGTGGCTCCTTGACCTTGTGTCTTTATCTGTGTTAGTCAATCGCAGTAAATTACAATGTTTTACAAAATTACGACGAGTAGTGTGTCGAATAAACGTAAAATGTATTTTAACAGAATTACGAATGCAATAAAATCTACAAAAGAACGTTGTTATAATCAAATGAAATTAGACACGAAAATACGAATGATCATAAAGCAACGAAGATTTATTTCTTACGAAAATACAAACGCGGCATTATGGAAAATATAATGTAAATACGAATATCAAAACAACGAAAAATAAACCAACGTAAAAACGAATAAACGAATAAATTCATTGTAAAAATACGAACGAGGCAGAATACAACATTTAACGAAAATACTAATCTCGAATCAACGAAAAATAAACTAACATAAAAAAACGGAAACGGAAAAAAAAGTGTTACGAAAATACTAAAGAGTACGAATACGATAACTAACGTCTTACGAAATTACGACTCATTACGAATCACGATAAACGAACAGAAACGAAACAGAAATAAACAAAATTTTTTGTTGTGCACATGTCTAGTGGTATATGGGGCGGTTTGACCAATAGGCACGTAGTTGGTTTTTATGGTTTAGTCCCATACAGAATATGAGGCCCAAATTTTTTTTAAACTCTTCTACTGTTAGGGCTCTCCACTCGAAGGGACGGGCATAATAGGATGTGGGGTTACTGGAAATAAATTGTTGTGAATAAAGATTGCACTGGGTCACAATTGAGGCAAGCATGTTGTCGGTGAAAATTAAATTAAAAAAGTTAATCGGGGCAAAATTTTCTGTGTCCACCGGGACTCCTGGCTGGGCAGTGAAAGGGGGAATGTTGGCTTCTCCTGAATTAGAAGGAAGCCACAGGGGGTTCTGAAGGGAATAGGGAAGGCTGGCATGGGACCTAACCCTTTGGGACTGAGGTGACACCCCACTGGTACGTGACCTTGCTTGCTGAGGTATTGCGGTTCTGGTGGATGGCACATCGGTTCTGGTGGATGGCACAAGCGGTGCTGGTGGATGGCACTGCCTCCTTAGCAATACGCCTTCTTCTGGCGGATGGACCCTCCTCCTCTGCTTCTTCCTCTTCTTCCTCTTCCTCCTCTTCTTCCTCCTCCTCCTCCGAGGATGTCTCTGCTCCACTGCTGACTATCGGCTCATAGGTGATGTCAGATTCGTTGTCTGAATTTTCAGGGGAATCCGAATCGCAGAGCTCCCCGCTGCTCTAGTCAGCCGCAATAATTTCATACGCCTCCTCAAGTGAAAATTCTTTTTTAGCCATTGTTGGCACTGATGACACTGACAGGTGGCACTGACGGCAAATGGCATGGACTGATGGCAGATGGCACTGATGGCAGGTAGCACTGATGACAGGTAGCACTGATGACATGTAGCACTAATGGCAGCTGGCACGGGCAGCTGGCACGGGCAGATGGCACGGGCAGATGGCACGGGCAGATGGCACTGATGGCACGGGCAGGTGGCACAGGCAGGTGGCATGGGCAGATGGCACAGGCAGGTGGCACGGGCAGATGGCACAGGCAGGTGGCACTGATGGTAGATTGCACTGGCAGGTGGCACAGGCAGGTGGCATTGATGGTAGATAGCACTGGCAGGTGGCACTGATGGCAGATTGCACTGATGGCAGATGGCACGAGCAGGTGGCACTTACGGCAGATGGCAGGGGCAGGTGGCACTGATGGCAGGTTGCACTGATGGCAGGGGCAGATGGCACTGATGGCAGGGGCAGGTGGCACTGGGGGCAGGTGGCACTGATGGCAGGGACAGATGGCACTGATGCGAATGCACTGGCAGGTGGCACAGGCTGTTTGCTCTGGCAGGTGGCACTGGCAGAGACTGTGGCACTGTTTTTAACTTTAACTTTTTTTTCAACTCACTTTGTTACTGCTGTCACTCTTTCTCTCCTCACACGCTGTGTGTGAGGAGAGAAAGCCGGCGATGAGAGATGATCTCATTTGTTTACAATTGAGATCATCTCTCATTGGACAGCAGGATCGAGTGCTGAATGGCCTCAGCGATTGGCCATTCAGCACGATCTGTGATTGGCTGTGTCCAAGGGACACGGCCAACACAGGGACGCGCGGAGAGCGGGGAAAGGCAGTCACGTCCAAAGACGTCAACCCGGCGCCTCATGTGAGCAGGGGTCACGTCTTTCGACGATGCTGCGGACGCGAAGTGGTTAAACATTCAGCAAAATGTGTGGGTGGCTATGTGCCACCCCTGGCAGCCCTGCTGCCCAGGGTTATTTCCTATGTTGGATATGGAGAAATCAGGCCTTAAGCCCTGTACACACGATCGGTCTATCTGATGAGAACGGTCTGACGGAGCGTTTTCATCGGTTCACCGATGAAGCTGACTGATGGACTGATGTGCCTACACACCATTGGTTCATGAACCGATCGTTTCAGAATGCGGTGATGTAAAACACAACGATGTGATGAAAAAAATAAAGTGGAATGCTTCCAAGCATGCGTCGACTTGATTCTGAGCATGCGTGGATTTTCAACCGATGCTCGTGCGTACTAACGGTTTTGACCTATTGGTTAGCCGTCCATCGGTTTAATTTTAAAGCAAGCCATCTGTTTTTGGACCGAAGGATAACAGACCGATGGGGCCTACACACGATTGGTTTGGACCGATGAAAACGAACTTCAGTCAGTTTTCATCGGTTTGAACCGATCGTGTGTACGTGGCTTCAGACATGTACTGTATACTGAGAAATGCTGCCAATAGGAAGATAATATTACCTTTTGTGTTCTATCAATTAAACATATGAAGCACCCACAGGGTAACCTTACACTAATGGTACCTTTAATAATGACCTCCCAACTATGCCTGATTTCAAGGGACTGTCCCTGATTTGAAACAAAGTCCCTTTGTCCCTCTTTCCTCCTCATTTGTCCCTCATTGGACTGATCTATATAGTTAGTTGTATATAAAATGTGCTTTTTATCTTAAAAAAGGTGTTTCCCAGGGCTAACCTTTCCATCGAATTTCTTCATTGCTGCATTTGTAAATTCCGAAAGCCCAAAAAAAGGAATAGTAGTGGTTTAACCACTTCCATACCAGGCACTTACGCACCTTCCTGCCCAAGCCAATTTTCAGCTTTCAGCACTGTCGCAATTTGAATGACAATTGCGCGGTCATGCTACACTGTACCCAAATGACATTTTTATCATTTTATTCCCACAAATAGAGCTTTCTTTTGGTGGTATTTGATCACCTCTGCAATTTTTTTATTTTTTGCGCAACAATTAAAAAAAGACCGAAATTTTTGAAAAAAATTACGTTTTTATTTTTTTTCTGTTGTTTTTGTAAATAAGTAAGTTTTCTTCTTCAATTATGGGCACTGATATGGCGGCACTGATTGGCCCCAATGAGGTGGCACCGATGGGCACAGATAGGTGGTGCTGGTATGCGGCACTGATGGGCACCCATAGGCGGCACTGATGGGCACCCATAGGCGGCACTGATGGGCACTCATGGGCGGCACTTATGGGTGGCACTGATGGGCACTTATGGGTGGCACAGATGGGCACTGATAGGTGGGCACTGGGCATAGATGGGCACTAAGAGGTGGCACTGATGGACACTGGGTGGCACTGATGGACACTAAGGGGTGGCACGGCTGGGCATCATTTCAGTCAGTGCCCATGTTGCCAGTCAGTGCCCATTTGTGGGCACTGATTGGCTTCGATTGTGTTAATTTTTTATTTTTTTTTACTATTGAGCTTCAGGGGGCACTCATTGGTGGTCCAGTGTTGGCATCCAAGGGGGGGGGCTGCGCTGATAAACAATCAGCGCGAACCCCCCTTGTCAGGAGAGCCGCCGATCGGCTCTTTACTCGCGTCTGTCAGACGTGAGTGAGGAAGAGCCGATCAACGGTAAACTGAGGGGAAAAAAAGTGTTTTTTTTTTTAAATTATGATATTTATTGAATCAAAAAGTAAAAGATATTGTGTTTTTTTTTTTTCAAAATTGTCGCTCTTCCTTTGTTTATAACGCAAATAAATAAAAACCGCAGAAATTATCAAATACCACCAAAAGAAAGCTCTATTTGTGGGGGAAAAGGGGCGTCAATTTTGTTTGGGAGTCACTTTGCACGACCGTGCAATTGTCATTCAAAGTAAGACAGCGCTGGAAACTAAAAATTGGTCTGGGCAGGAAGGGGGTGAAAATGCCCAGTATGGAAGTGGTGGTTATTCTGAAAATGTGGCAAAATCATTTTTAAAATCCTGATAAAAGAAAGTTTTCTACGCCTTTTAAAATAATCCCATAATCCCTAAAATAAAGACCCTAAATATAACTGACAAAATAGGTTAATCTTGTAAATAAGGTATAATATTTTAGAATGGAGCTTGTTTTAAAAATGACACAGAGTTGGAAAGAGAGACAAAGGATTGCCTTATTTTTTATTTTATGCATAACTTAAAAATAAAAATGCCATTAAACGCGATAAAAGAGCTTAAATGCTTTATTGGTGACTATGATAAATAGGCCACTTGGTATGTAAATGTCCTCACAGGTGCAATTACAGTTCTTCATGGTCATGGTAGAGGAGATAACAGGCCTTAATTAATTACTGCCCCAAAGCAATCAATTATATTTTTCAGGTTTGAATCTGGCTGCTTGTTATAAGCAATACATAAAGTTCTCCTTTTAGTTACACCGATAAATAAGTAGGCCTGGATTGGCTGACTAACAATTTACATTTAGGGCTAAGGTGTGTGAAAAAGTTGTAAACTTTTACAATAAAAAAAAAAATCATAATCGTATTGCAAATAGATGTCTGATGTAAGATCCTGTATATGTAATAGTACAGTAATTGTCCAACTCCAGACAAAATTATTTTGTAGCTTTGGATAAAGAAGGGAAGAATCAGAACCTGAGCCTCTATAATGTTGTTATTGCTGTCTGCCTCCCTGTAATTGGGTGCCCAGCTATTTAAAGCCATCTCCGATTCGCTAGGTAGCCAGCCCAACCCAGAGCCATCCAGGGACCTACTGTCTCAGTTCTCAACTGCCCTGCAGCCCACGCAGATCTGAGTCATCTGCCAACTCTTGTAAGGATGGCAGATTTGAAACCCCCCTATTATGCCATTCTTTTAGGAATACTGACCAATAAATGGATACTCATGTTGCAAGGCTGAGAATTTTTCCATTGTTCAAGGTCAGGGCTCCAACAGTCAAGTTCCGGGATTCATGTTGCATAGGGCCTACGTCACCTAGCGTATATATGTATTGTAGCCTCCACTCCTAACCTGACCAGGTTTACACCATAGAATATAAACAGATTTGTTGCGCTGAAATTAATAATTAATAAAAAATAAACTGAATAGCAGCTGACACAATATTGTTGGATACAATAAATAAAAAATGAGGGGTACAGGTGTAGCGTTTTAAAGGGTGGTAATATGATACAGAAAGTTCATAAGAATCACTCCAAGGTCATGAAGTAGAACACAGATAGGATCCAAATATAGTCCAAAGAAAAGGGGAAAACCATGAGTGGAGAAGATAAGGAAGCCATCACCAACACACAAAAAAACGGATCCTTACCGTCAGTGCATGGGTAATACACATAAACAATATTTCTGAGGTAATGGTGCAATTCCTCCAAATCATCAAATGGTTCCTCCTAAGAAAAACAATTACCTACTGATCCTCCTTCCACAGACCACAGAAACGTAATCACAATCAGAATAATTCCAGTGATAAAGCGATGATAACGTGTGTAGAAAATGAAAGAAGGCATCTCATTGCGCAGACATCCCAGCAAAAGGCAGTATGGGGTAGGGACAAAAGGTCACATGCTGTAAAAACAAAATGCCCTTAGTGAAAAAATAAGTTGACCCCTTCCTACATTCCCTCAATACAATACAGAAGCTGGCTGGTACTGCAGGAAAGCATTCAATTACCCAGGGCACAATGAGTGCAAGCCATAAAAGATCCTACAGACTGTCCTTGCCAACCTTTGGGAATGGTAATCCAAGTTAAGGGCTTAATTTTGCAATGGAGTCCCCTGAGATGTGGTTTACTAGTCACTAACTTCAAAAGGATGGCTCCATCCTGAAGAGACAGTGCAGTTAGAGTCCTCCATTACCGTTTGTACTAGCTCTGGAGTATGCCAAGACTCATCCTGGACATTACCCAAGTTTAATAAGCAATTGATCTAAAAAAGACACTTTCTGCCTGGTTCTTGTGCAGAGAGACTGGGAGGCTATCATGTGCCTGATTGCTTGCACTTACTAGGGAATAGAACTTGGTAAAAATATCAGGACCCACCAGGGTTGTGTACGATACCTAAGCAATTGATTACTAGTGATGAGCGGAATACGCCATATTCGATTTTGCGATATTTCGCGAATATTTTGAAGAATATTCGCGAATATTCGTTAATATCGAATATTCGTGATATTTTATAAAAAAAAAAAAAAAAAATTGCGAAATTTCGCCAATGCGAAATTTCGCTATTTTTTTTTTGGATAAAATATCACGAATATTCGATATTTACGAATATTCGCTATATTTTATGAAAAAAAAAAAATTGCGAAATTTCGCCAATGCGAAGTTTCGCTAATGCGAAATTTCGCAATTTTTTTTTGGGATAAAATATCACGAATATTCGATATTTACGAATATTCGCTATATTTTATTAAAAAATTTTTTTTTATAAAATATCACGAAAAAAAAAATTGCGAGATTTCGCTAATGCGAAATTTCGCTAATGCGAAATTTCGCTAGTGCGAATGCGAAATTGATTGCGAAATTGATTGCGAAAAAAATACGAATATTCGAAATAGCGAATATTCGCCGCGATATTCGAGTTATTCGCGAATACTCGAATATGCAGTATTCGTAGCGAATATTCGCAATGCGAATATTCGTGAGCAACACTATTGATTACAGCGGAATTTCACCTGAAAATGAAAGTTCCACTTGTTCCCCCCCCCCCCCTTTATTTTAAACCACAACATGCAGGCACCCAAAGATCGGCAAAGACTGGCCTGGGTGAAAACAGCGCTGAATTTCTGAGCTAGTAAGTGTCTTTCCATTAAAAGTCAGCATCCACAGAATTTGTGGTCTTTAGGGTGGTCTGATACAGTAGACTACTGAAAGCCAGCCCTGTAATGTAAACAAGGGGTATGCAGAGGATCATTCATTTACCATACTGTGGAGGAAACCAATTCACCTTGAGACCCAACTTTTTCCCCTCATAAGTAGTGATGAGTACAGGCATGCTCAGATCCTAGTCGGAAACTGTCCCACCTGGAATCTGTCGTCTGGACAGTGCCAATTATAAGCGGCCAAGGCATGTCCTGTATACATGCAGTGGCAGGACGGGGGGATCTCTTGGCCACTTATAAGGCCTTGTACACACGAGGGGATATTTCCGCTGAACATGGTCCGACGGACCATTTCAGCCGAAAAATCCCCTCGTCTGTAGGGGCGAACGGACGCTTTTTGCCGGATTCATCCGGCGGAAAAATTTCAAAGCATGCTTTGAAATATTTCCGCCGGATGGCTGTCCGTCAGATATGTCCGCTGGTTAGTACGGCAAACCAGCGGACATATCTTGCCGCACATGCGTCGTATCCTGTGAATGGATCCGACGCATGCGCGCGGAAGTGTGTACTTCCTGGTGTGGTGACGTGGCGGCGTCAACGTCACCGCCGCGTCACCGCGCTGTCCGCCGGCGGGGAATTTGATCCGATGGTGTGTACAGCCATCGGATCAAAACATCCCGGCGCAAATATACGCTGTAAACGGTCTGGGGACCGTTTACAGCGGATATTTCCCCTCGTGTGTACAAGGCCTTACAGTACAGATAGCAGCTTCACACAGGTGGGTTCAGACCAGGATCCAAACATGCCTGAGCTCATCACGACTCATAATGTTTTTTTGCATACATTACAATTGCAGAAACAGCTGTATATGATTCTGATATACAGTATGTAGTGTGATATTTCTAAGTGTCCTAGAAAAATTATTTTATCTAGCAGGAGATTTTTTGTTTAACTATGCATACTTATTTTTAATTTTAAATGTTCTGTCATACACTAGCTAAGCATGTTAAAGCGAATTTGTGTTTCATAGGAAAGCAATACATTTCAATAAAATTTAGTTTGTTATATTTTTATGTAAACCGGAGAGCAGAAAGGTAAAGAACATTACATACTTATACATTATACATGAGTCCCTTCCAGGCATAATAGTCTGTGTGCATATTCATCAGTGCAATATACATTATTCATAAGGGCCGCCTCACGTAAACATTTTGTGATGCAGCTGGTAAGAGAAGTTTTATTATAATGCATTTTAAACATGAGTTTTCAGAATAGAAAAAGCAATCCATACAAAAAAATATAGATATACATGTTAAAATTGTATATGTATGTGTGTGTGTATATATATATATATATATATATATATATATATATATACAGTATATATATCATACTGTATGATTAATAAATGTGTCAAAATTATATAAATATGTTAGAAACTATTGTATATGAATAATGCAAATGGAAAAGTTACGCGGCAAAGTTACAACAAAATAAATAAATAAGTATAAAAAATTTGATAAAATAAAATTTTTACCGAGCAGTACAGTTGACTACAAATAAAAATCGTTTATGTTTTTCCACTGGGGAGGATGGCAGAGGTATCTATAGATTTTTGCTCTGTGATAACTGTGGGTAGTAGTGTCTCTGAAAAAATGGATAATCAGGGATTTAGCAAAAGAGTCAGTAAACATTTGCAAATCCCATTTGGTCTATTGCGTAGAAAAATTTGTAAATTGCAACAGGTGGAAAAACCTTTCATATTACAAAATATTTCTATATGAATGCTTGTTTTTTTTGTTTTTTTTGTAGAATACAGACAATGACAATGATTATTTAATAAGCATGTAAGTACAAAAGTGTGAGGTGTATTAAACTTTACTTAAGCCAGACAAGTATGAGATAGATTCTGATTGGCTGCAAAGGATACTTGCTCTGCCTACTCTCTTACTGAATGTATGTTTCGTTACTATGCTCATCCATTGATTTCACCTTAAAGGAGTTGTAAAGGCAGAAGATTTTTTATCTTAATGCATATTATGCATTAAGATAAAAAGCCTTCTGTGTGTAACAGCCGCCCCAGCACTCCCTAATATTTACCTAAGCCCCATCTCTGTCCAGCGATGTCCACGAGTCTCTCGTCCTTCTGGGACTCTCCCTCCTGATTGGCTGAAGCACAGCAGTGGTACCATTGGCTCCAGCGGCTGTCAATCAAAGTCAGTTAGCCATTCAGGAAAGAGAGGGGCAGGGCCGAATGGCAGCTCTGTGTCTGAATGGACACACAGAGCTGCAGCTTGGCTTGGGTGCCCCCAAGAGCAAGCTGCTTGCTCTGGAGAAACTCAGCAGGAGGGAGGGTTCAGGGGCAGTAAAGAGGGACCCGAGAAGTGGAGGATCCGGGCTGTTCTGTGTAAAACCACTGCACAGAGGAGGTTAGTAAGTAAGTATGTTTGTAATGTCTAGTTTAAAAAAATAAAAAATAACCAGGGCTTTTTTTCTCAGACAATAGGTGGAGGAACTCCCTCGTTCCGAGTCACCCCTTTTCTCCAGCCCTACCCACCTCCCAGGACCGTCCCTTTTAGACAATATAGGACCAAGTATTATTTTGTGCTGGAATTTGGTAATGATATCAAGAAAAGCAGTAAAATAGATCCTCTGCAGCCAGCAACAATAGATACCCTAACAACAATGGACTACCCACAATATTTCCCCACCAGCAACAATAGACTTCCGGCAGCATCAACAGATCTCCACACAGCCAGCATTAATAGACTCTCTGGCTGCCATCAACAAATAGATCCCTCCCCAACAGTAGATCTCTTTCAGCAACAACTGACCCCCAGCAACATAAGACCCCCCAGCAACAATAGGTCCCCCACCAGCAACAATAGACCTCCCAGCAACAGTAGTCCCCCCCTGCAAAATTAGATCCCCAGCAGTGAGCATCAATACCCTGTAGCATACCCCAGCACCCCTTGTCATTACATACAGTCAGTCCAGGAGGTGCAAGAACTGCGTTCCCCGCGTTCCCGCTGAAAAAAAAAGCCCTGAAAATAACAATCACTTTAATGCATATGGCAATGAAAAAAAAAAAAGCTATATCCAGGCACCCTAGACTACAACAGATTGTTGTCGTTAGTAGCAGAGCCTTTAAATCCTGTATATTGTAAGGATGGGTCTCTGTGGATCAGACTTGTTTTTCCAACACAACCCACAGATGCTCAAATGGAATGAGCTCTGGAGAATTTGGAGACAAAGTCAACACTTTAAACTGTTGTTTGTTCCTCAAACCATTCTTGAATCCATCAGATCAGTCCACCTTCTTCCATTGCTCCTGTGGCCCAGTTTTGATGCTCATGTGACCATTGTAGATGCTTTTGTCTGTGGACATGGGTCAGCATGGGCACCCTGACTGGTCTTTGGCTACACAGCCCCATACACTACAAACTGCGATGCACTGTGTGTTCTGTCACCTTTTTTTTAACTCAACCAGCATGAACTTTTTTGGGCAAATTGAGCAATTTTTAAAGAATACATAACTGGACTAAAAATAGGTAAAGCTAATCTGCTCTAGGATACCTATGGATACATTCCAACAAATCTCTATGATACTTGATAGAGGCTGCAGACATAACTCTAAATAATTAGACCCTATAGCGAAAAAAGTCTACCACAAGTCTTAAAAGCAATACAAGTTTGCTGTATTTCACGGCAGTGATCAAACTCCCTTACATTCATCTCAGGTTATATGAGTTGCTGATTTCTATTCTGGAGAAATTCTTATGCATTTATACTACGCTTATCATTTATTGTTTGCTGTACGTAGAATTACCCGGAAGAGAACAGAGTGTTGCACTGCTAATTGCTAAATGGGATTCTCAGAGTTCAGCTTTTCTTTGCTCATAGAAATCGCATTAAGAGCCCAGCCGCGGGCGACCCGGTCCTCAGCTCCGTAAATGTCCCCGCGGGAACAGCGGACCCGATCACCACTGGTGTCCTGCGATCGGGTCACAGAGAGGACGAATGGGGAGAGGTAAGTGTAAACAAACCTTTCCCCATGCTTCCTAGTGAGACTGACACTGATCGTCTGTTCCCTGTCATAGGGAACGATCATTAGTGACATCACACGCCCAGCCATGCCCCCCCACAGTAAGAACACTTTGTTAGGGCACACTTAACCCCTACATCGCCCCCTCCTGGTTAACCCCTTCACTGCCAGTGTCATTTTTACAGTAACCAGTGCATTTTTATAGCACTGTTCACTGTAAAAATGACAATGGTTCCAAAATAGTGTCAAAAGTGTCCGATGTATCCGTCATAATGTCGCAGTCACGATAAAAATCACTGATCGCCGCAATTACTAGAAAAAATTATTATTAATAAAAAGGCAATAAAACTATCCCCTATTTGGTAAACGCTATAAATTTTGCGCAAACCAATCAATAATTGCTTATTGTGATTTTTCTTTTTACCAAAAATATGTAGACAAAAACGTATCTGCCTAAACTGAGCAAATATTTTTTTTTTTTATATATTTTTTGGGGATATTATAGCAAAAAGTAAAAGATATTAATTTTTTTTCAAAATTGTCGCTCTATTTTTGTCTATAGCGCAAAAAATAAAACCGCAGAGGTGATCAAATACCACCAAAAGAAAGCTCTATTTTGTGGGGAAAAATTACGCCAATTTTGTTTGTGAGCCACGTTGCACGACCGCGCAATTGTCAGTTACAGCGATGCAGTGCCGAATCGCAAAAGGAACCAGGTCCTTTAGCTGCATAATGGTCCGGGGCTTAAGTGGTTAACAAGACACGTGACTAGTCATTAAAATGAGAGGAAAAGAGGTTTAACCTTAAACTACGTAGAGGTTTCTTTACTGTAAGAGCGGCAAGGATGTGGAATTCCCTTCCAGAGGCGGCGATATCAGCGGATAGCATTGATATTTTCAAAAAACTTTTAGATACACACATGAACGACCACAACATACGGGGATAGACAATGTAATACTGACATATGTAACTATGTAACTCCCTGTCAGGGGTGTTGGACAGGAGGTGCAAGAGAAGCCCCCTCTACAGCTCGATCTTCACCAGGTACGTGACACTTTTGCTTGTCCTGGGTGTTTTTTTTCAAGCTACCATGCAGCAGTATGAGATGGGGAGGGGGGTCTGATGTAAAGAAGCAGACCTCAGATTTCATTTTAGGATCCACTTTAATATGCTTAATACAAATGTATTATTTTATACAAGATTAAAAATATTCCTAGGAATTATCTTGTTAGCCTGTAGTTACAGTGTAGTTACAGCTAGCAGACAATACTGCCATCTTGTGGATGTAAAAAGTTAAAACCAAAATTAAAGTGGTTATATATTTATTTTTTACCTTAATAAAAGAGAAGCATGTTTTATTTTTTGCTTATTCGTACTTACCTAGGTGGATGCAGCATCAGACCAATGCTGCAGCTGTCTCCTGGCGCTTCTGCATTGAGAACTGAGCCACCGAAACATCACAGATTGCTTGGTTCTCTCACTTCCACAAGCAGAGAGCTGCTGACCGTCAGTCAGCATCTCTCCTGCTCTGCTCCTCCATGCTCATTAGAGCGCTAAACTGTGGAGGGGCAGAGATCGGCCATCTCAGTGGCTTGCTGAGAGGCTAAGACTGCCACCAGTCCATTCAGATGGCCGATCCTTACTTCCTAAGTCAGGATGACGTGCTGCCTGGACTAATCCTGGTAAAGCCAGCGAATTTTAGACCGTTCTCCGCTGAAAACTGGTCATAATAGTGCAAGAAGAATTGCACTCCTGTGACCCTTAGGAGAAGCCCTGCCTAAAAAGATCAGGCTGAATTTAAATGCATTCTTTTTATTAAAGCGGTTGTATAGGCACCTGTAAAGGAAAAAGCATAATGAGCTAGTATGCACCGCACCGTATGCACCATTATCTTCTATGGGTACGCAGCTGATTCGCAGATGTGTTCAGTTCTCTTCAGGAATTCCTGTCATTCAGCTCAATACATTTCTCCCCCACTCTCCTCTCACTCGGAACTTCTCCCAGGTCTCCATATTCGCAGCAAAAATGAGCTAATCTGCTGAACACTTCCCTTATCTATCTTCAGAGATAAAAGAGCTGAAATTCGCACTGCACAAGTGTGAACCCAGCCTAAAGGTTTAGGAGATATTTTTTGTACCTACAGGTAAGCCTTATTATAGGATTACCTGTAGGTAAAAGTAAAAAAAAACCCTATTCAACCACCTTAAGATAACATTTTTACTTACCTAAACTCTCATTCAATCCAGCGCTGTGCCCGTCTGCAGCTCTTCTCTCCCCTTACTTTCAGGTCTCAACTACTCTCCTGCTCTGATGTTCCTGCTGAGCTAAAGTGGTTGTTAAGTTACCTATGACAAATCATGTAAGTCCATTTTGTTTTGTTTGCTTTTTGTGTTTTTTGTATTTAAACAGTTTTTTTTTACAGAGGATGGCTAATTGATTACTGATCATTAATCATTTTTTGTATTAGATACATATATTATTTGGTTGTTATTTGCAATTTCAGATATGCTGTCTTTTCCTGATGAAGACATTCAGTGTAAACTCACAAGTCGAAACGCATTGGGTCAGCTATCTGTATATTTCTTTGAGCCTTTGTTCTTTAGGTTCTAGAAATTCGTTTGTAAACTATCAACTTTCATTTTTTGTACACATGAATGTCATCCTATTTATGTATTGTTTTTAAATGTACCACTTTGAGGTTTATATGTATAATATGACCTGGATATACTTTTGTGTAATTTTTTGTATATTAAATTTATATATTTTTTCAAATTTTTCAAATTTTCTTTTCATTGCCCTTAAAATCACACCCGTAAGAGGTATTTCCTTTTTTGACCTATGACAGATCATGTAATCCAGGGGTGCCCAACCTTTTGAAGAGTAAGGGCCACTTAAGTAATTTGGTAATCAGTCACGGGCCACAATCAGTGGAGCGGGCAGATGACAGGTCATGGTTACTCTATAGGCCCTCTGATCCGCCCTGATGGAAGGGGACAAATTCCCTTCTGTTTTTCGGATTTGGAGGTAGGTGGGCATAAATAGACATCTGTCACTCTATAGGGGTGAATTGAGGGTCCCATTTGGTCGTGTGAAAAGGGCCCAAGACTGCTTTTACTGACTGATGTGCTGCAGTTTAGACTCCGCCTGTGACAAAAGCCAGCGCTGTAGAGGAAGCATTGGCTTATTGGGCTCTACCCCCAGCTTCATTAACAACACTGATCCTGTGGTATGGCGGGTCGGCAACCTACAATCTGTGCTTTCCAACCCACCATTCCAGAGCAGGAGGTCGCGGGCCACATTTGAGGGCTCCGCGGGCCACATGTGGCCCCCGGGCCACTGGTTGGCCATCCCTGATGTAATTCCTTTTCTTAAAAGATCTAATGTGCAATGAGTGTGTGTTTTTAAAAAATGACTCTGCAAAATACCATATTTACAGTGCCGCAGGGCAATCTCCTGGTCTGTGGACGCTCTTCCACCTTTATCTTAAAACACTACAGTGGGAGGGGCTGTGAGGGGCTGGAGAGAGGTCACGTGAGCGCCCCTAGTGTTGTAAATAAGGTATTTTGCAGAATCATTTTTTAAAAACACACACACTACACATTAGATCTTTATGTAAGAAAGGGGATTACAGGATTTGTCACTAGTCATTTTACCAGCTGGAATGGTGGGTAGGAGTTGGATAACCCAGACTCCTAAGCTGACAGGCAGGGAGGGAGAGGAAGTGGGGGAGAGAAGAAAGACAGCGGTATGGTGGAGGCACGTAAACTGGCTGCGGTATTTAGGGATCAGCAGACATATTGTAAATTTTTCTAGGGTTTCAACCATTTTAACCTTTTATTGTGGCCTTCATACCCTGTTCTTCTGATATGGCATATACCAGCATGCACCCCTTTTATTGATTTCAGACCAGGCTTGAAAAAGTTAACAAAGCTTTATTGAAAATTCAGCAACACAGTTCAACAGCACAGGACACGTGAAACAGAGTCCAGCCCTAATTAACTAATGCAGGCTGCCAGTTTCATATGTTCTGGGAAAGCAAACTCCATTCAGCACAAGTCCAGTAATGGTCGGTTTCTAGTCTAGGGAGAATCCCAGCAGGGAGACCTGACATGTTGCAGGAGTTTTCTCAGGTTTCCTGAGGCGAGATGACAGATGCACACCACTGGGACTAGGAGTGCCCGCTAAGGTTGTGGACCCTTCAGTTGACTGCTTTGGGTGAAGTTTAGAGTGGTTCAGAAAAGCAGCTCCACCTGAACACTGACACAGACCAAACAGGAAGCTAGAGCGTAAGATTCCCCTGGATGTGGAATCTATAAGAGCCAGCAGGTTTTTACCAGAGGCTCTGGGGTTGAGAATGAATTGGCTGCAGCTGATTCCAAGTTGTGACCCCAGGGGTCCCTCAGCTCATGCTCACAGACTGGCTCTGGTGGACAGAAGCAGCAGTACATGGTTAAACACAGGATAATCATGAGAACAAGCCAAGGTCGGGGCAACTAGCAGACAGGAATGATTAGAAGGTCACGCCAAGGTCAGTACATGGAAGTCAGAGATAAATGTACAGCAGGATGCCACACAGAAGCCAAAACACAACTGCTGCTCCGGGCAAGGCTGGCTTGCAGTGTGCAGGCTTAAATAGTGTTTCCTGTTGAGAGAAGATTACTTAAACACACAGGTGTGAGAGCACGGCCCTTACGCTGATACACAGACCAGAGAGGTAAGCAGACAAACAGGACATGAAACATTACTGCAGATTCATGACAGTACCCACCCTCTTACGAGCCCCCCCCCCCCCTCGCTTGGGCCCAGGCTTGGAGGGGGACCTCAAATGAAACCTCCTTAAAAGATGAGGTGGAAAGACATCAGATGCAAGAATCCAAGACATCTCCCAGGAAAAATAAAATAAAAAAAAAGAGACAGAAATGATGGAAATAATGTGAAAAAAAATGAAAAAAACGTTTTTTTTTATACTTACCAGAAATGGCTGTTGCTAGGCAGTTCGTCCTAATCTGCCACTTCCTGTTCCGTGGTAGTCTTCATTCTCCTCCTCCTTGTGTTGTCTTTTGGGACATTTGGGTTCACTGTCTTCTGGGACATGTGTGTGTCCCAGAAGACAGCCAGCCATTCACAAAGTGCGGTGCAACTCGCGCATGCGTTGTAGAAAACGGGCAGTTGCCTGTTCCCCTTACTCAGAATGGTGGCGCCAGGACCCAAACCGATGGACAGATCGGCCTCGGCCAGCCGACATCGTGGGCACCCTGGATAGGTAAGTGTGCTTATTAGAAATCAGCAGTTACAGTGTTTGTAACTGCTGACTTTAAAAAAAAAATTTTTACAACTGGACCTCCGCTTTAACCTCATACTCCTGATTATCCTCAGAGACCGGAACCGAGGTAGGGAGAGGACGAGAGAACTTATTGAGGACTAAAGGCTTCAGAAGGGGAATATGAAAGGAGTTCTTGAGGCTTTTAGGGATCTGAAGTTTAAATAAAAATAGATTTAACTTTAACTTAAAAATTACAGTGTACAGGCCAATGAATCCTGGGGCAAATTTCAGAGAAGGAACGCAGGGTGTGGATTTCTAGATGAATATTTTAATAATTAAAAGACCAGGCAGCAAGGAGGGGCAGGTCGGCGGGTAGCATCCCCGTCGCCTGCTAGGCCATCTCGGGAGGCTTCTGGAGCGGTGGCGTGGGCGGGTGCTCACGCCCCGCGTGGCACTTCAGGACCGGGGAGATCGGGGTGTGCGGCTGGGAGCCCGGCGGCCAGAGCGGCTACGGCTAGCCAGGGAGGAAGTGGAGGTCTATGGCGAGGTGACGACGGCGGTTCCGGAGCAGCTGCTGCAGGATCGCAGGGGGCTCTGCGGGGGAGATCGGTAGACCTGGTGCGGCCTGATCGGAGGGCTCCTGGATTTTCTTCGGCAGTGGTTCGGTGGCCTTGTCGGGGGGCTCTGCGTCCCTTGCTGGTCAAGGGGATCAAGGATCGGAGGGCGAACTGTCGGACACGGACTCGGATGGTCCAGAGGAGGTGGCGGGCCCGTCGGGGCGTCAGCTGGGATCCGGAGCATCGGCCAGTCGGACAGCTTTCACTGGGCAGCGGGGTAAGTCGCCTTTAAACTCAATGGGCCAGATTCATGTAGATGCGCGCATATTTTATCCGGCGTAGCGCAGCGCATATACGTTACGCTGACGCGAACTAGTGAGTCAAGTACAGTATTCACCAAGCACTTGTTCGTTACTTTGCGGTGGAGTAACGAAAATGCGATGGTGCAACCCGTCATAAGTAGAAGTGGGTGTGACCATATGTAAATGATGGGCGGAGCCAAGCGCAGAGACTTACGTTCAGCGGATCATCCACGGAGCATGCGCAGTGAGGGAGGGCTCCACTCGCTCCCCTGTGGGCATGCTCACAACTTCCGTCGGCACCACTTAATGGGAAACGGCGGCGCAATGTCTTACATTGCGTGTATAAAATCGACCGCAGATGCGCCTTTCCGGCGCAAAAGTATATCCGGTTCCCCTCCCCCAAGGAAGTTACTTTTGCTGTGAGATGGCTGCTCCGGTTCCCCGCAGACAGAGGAGAAAGCTCAATTTCAATGCCCAGGAGCTGTCTGCCGTCATCTCAGGTATGGAGACGTACAATGAGTACCTCCATGGCAGTAGAAGTCGCCAGACAACCCGGGACAGGAAGCAGGCCATCCTGGAGTCCATTGCTGCCAGGGTGAACAGTTTTGGCTATTCGACACGGACTGCTGCGGACATTGCAACCAAAAAAAAATGATGTGAGGTGCAAAGTCCGGGGCAAGGTGGCCACCATCAGGAGGCATGAGAGGGGCACGGGGGGTGGAGGTGGTCGCCCGCTGCCTGGAGAGGGAGCAGTTGGAGGGGGTACCGGGCTATGATTCTGTGGAGGAAGGCTTCAGGACAGGTAAGTGTTTTTTATCCCCTATTTGGTTTGTTGCATGTGGGGGGGGGTACATGTGCCAAGTGTGTGGGACCACTAACATGTGTCTGCTTTGTGTCATCCACAGAGGAAGGAGCTGGGCCATCATCTGCCGGCGGCCATTCCACCCCATCCCCCCAACTGTATCCTGACCCCGACCCTGGGCACTGAAGAGGGGAGTGCCCACACCTCACCTGCTGAGGTGGTTGTGGAGGAGCCTGTCGTCGCAGAGCAGGATTTTGTGTTATTTTTGGAGGAGTCCTCCACTTCAGCAGGGCCCTCTCAAATCCCCTCCCCCATCATGGGAAGCCCCTCAAGGGCGACTACATCCCCCCGGGGAATACCATCTCCTGGCCCCAGGAAGGCAACCCGGAAGACCAGGGGGGTGTCTGACATGGTCCATGACCAAATGGCGAGGGACCAGGCCAGGCAGACCCAGCAGATGGGGGAGATAGCTGGGCACCTGGACCGTGTAGCTGACAGCCTGGGCTCCGTGGCCCAGATGACAGAGGCAGTGCAGGATGTCAGCTGCAACTGCGCTGCAGTGGTGACCAGCCTGATGTTCGGCACCTCACTGCAGCCGTCCAGGCCAACACAGCTGCCATCCGGGACCAGGGGAGGCAGAGGCAGCGGCCCCAACAATACCAGGTGACCCGGCAGCTGAGGATGCAGGCCCAGACTAATTCCTTTCTCAGCCGGATAGCCGTGGCCTTGGAGGCAGGCAGCTGAGGAGCCAGAGAGGGCCCACCAGAAAGTGCCCCCGTCAGCCCAAATGATGGCTTTTTGGGTTCTTCGTTTATTTTTGCAGTTTTTGTTTCTGCTCAGGTTGAGCTTTTTTATTTTATTTATATTTTGCTCAGGTTATGAGCTTTTTATTTTTATTTAAACTGCACACGGTCAGTAGTGCAGGGGACAGTGTGAATGGTGTGTGAATGTGAGGGTGGCACTCCTGCCAGTAATAGGTGTCACCCTTGGCCGTTGGGGAGAAGTTATCCCCACGGCTGTGTGAATGACGTGTGAATGGACAGCGACACCATTGGGGCCTTGGCGCGGCGTTGCTGCTCCCAAGTCCTGCATGTTGGACTTGGGCTAAGCCAATGTGATGTGGATGTGGTGTGTGTGATCTAGGGACCTCAGTGGTGTGCATGCGTGCATTGTCCGTGTGATCAATGTATTTGTTTATTGTCCAAAGATGCCTACGGCGAGGACCCTCCTGACTGCTCTTCCATCAGCTGAATGGGTAGCCTCTGGCAGGTGGGGACTGTGTGGGTCGGGGGTCAGGTCATCATGTATGTCAATCTGCAGGCCCTTTCTCATGGCGTAGTTGTGCAGCACACAACATGCACCGATGATCTAACACACAAAGGTAGGGGAATACAAGAGGGCCCCCCCAGACTTATCCAGGCATCGGAAACGGGACTTCAGGAGCCCAAATGTTTGCTCCACCACTGCACGAGTTTTGATATGTGCCGCATTGTATCTTCTCTCTCCTCTGGTTTGGGGGTTCCGGAAAGGAGTCATTAGATGGGGTCCCAGTGCATATGCAGAGTCACCTGGAAGGGAAAAGACAGGAGGATGTTAGTCATGCATGTGCCCCTCGTGATGTCAGCATCATGGGGTCGGACAGTCATGCCTGACTCCCATGTCACTCACCAACCAACCAGCTGTCCCCATACACAATCTGTTCGAATTCCGTTTGGATGAGGCTTTGACGGTATATGAAGCTGTCATGGCTGGACCCAGGGTGTTTGGCACGGACGTGCCATATGAGGCTTTGGGCATCGGCTATCACCTGTACGTTGATGGAATGCCAATGCTTCCGATTGCGGTATATGTGCTCTGTGGCACTGGGCCACATGTGTGCAATCAATGGCTCCCACAGTGCGTGGGAATCCTGCAATGCTGTAGAAATCTGTCATTGCTTTCTGCCACAGGTCCTCAGTGGTGGGTCTGATGATGTGGTGGGACATGCGTCTGAGAATTGCAGGGACAACCTGGTGCACACATCTGCTCATGGTGGACTGTGACATCCCAGCCACAACTCCACTTGTACGCTGCAATGATCCACTGGCAAGGAAATTAAGTGTTGCCAGTACCTTCACCAGTGGCTGCACTGCTTGTGAGCGGTGTGTCTTGCTGGTGATGTCATCCTGCAGGGTTGTGGTTAGTTCAAGGATTGCATTTGGTCTGAATCTGAAGAGGCGATACACCTCCTCATCACCCATGCCAAAGAGGCTCATGCGCGTGCGGTATATCCTCTCACATGCCCGCCTCCTCCGTACCGGGGGACCCATTAGTAGTGCTAGGACCACGGCTGCCCCTGGCATGTTGGCACACAGAGGTGTTGTCCTGCAAGTGTGGTTGGTCAGCTTGCTATTTTCGTCGGTAACGCTGCTGCTGTAGCTGCTCTCCTGCTGACCTGTGGCCGTCAGGAGTAAAGATAAAGCAGCTATTTGTAGGAATAACTTTGTGCCAGACGTACGCGCTGCGCACGTAGCCAGCGTCTGGTGCTAATCCGTTCGCGAATCGGCATATCTCCCTCATCTGCATATTTGAATGGGAAATCAATAGGCGCGACGGATGCGCCAAGCGAAAATATGCGCATACGATACTCTGGCGTAGGAAAGTTAAGCCGGTCGGAGAAAGCCCGTTTTCTGGCGCTTCTAGTTTGGTGGGTACGGCACATAGATACTACGGCGCATCTTTACACTTACGCGGCGCATAGCGATATACTCCAGCGCAAGTCTTTCTGAATCTGGCCCAATGTCTGTTGTTCCTCCTGCGTCCTTTTCTTCTCCCTTCCCCCTCCTTATTATGTTCCTGCTGTGGGTTCTTTGTTGGGTGGGGGTTTGTCTTCTGGTGCCCTTCAGCTTGGTGGGGTTCCTCAGCTGGTGGTGGGGGGGCCCTGATTCTGGGGCGCTGCTGCTTCAGCAGCTACTGTCATCTTTGTTGACCGGTTGCAGGGCCTTATCTGGCGGGGGGCCTAGTGGCCCCTCTACGGCTGCCGCGGTACCTCCTACGGCTGCGTGGTTGGTTTCCGCCTGTTTTTGGGCCAGCTGATGTTGGTGCAGCGAGTGTTTCTCTGGTTGGTTCATCGGGGGTTGCCCAGGGGATTTCTGTTGGGGGGGGTGGTTACCCCCCGCTGACAGGCTGACGGGCGGGGGATGATGGTTGCCCCACCGATGCCGGCTCCACTGGCGGACGGTCCCACGTTGGGTTTGCTTCCTGCCGGGGCGACTCCAAGTGGGGCGGTCGTGGGTGTGGTGGCAGGTGTGACGGCGGACGGGGTTAGGTTGGCGGACACGGCACGGTGCGAAGTGTATCTGTGTTATGACGCGCCTTTGGGGGCTCATTGAGGTGAAGGAGCGAATTTGGAAGGGGGAGTATGTGGAAATATTTTCTTTGCTCCCCCTCGAGAAGTTCAATCTAGATAAGGTGAGGCCTGACGAGAGCAAGAAGGAGGAGGAAGAAAGGCGGCGATATTGCTTGATTCCTCGTACCTTTGCAAATTGGGCCCAGGCTTTTTACATCCTGGCTAGCGTGATTGGAGAAAGGGAGCCGGACCAGTGCACGGGTTTATTTTGTTACATCGATGCCCTTAGTGAGGCGCAGAGGGTGTACAGGGGGGGGGGCTTGGCTGTGCTATGATGAACAGTTTCGTCAGAAAAAAGCGGTTCGACCGGAGATACGGTGGAACCAAAAAGATATCGCCCTGTGGATGAGACTGATGACTCAGGCCAGGGTCGTACCGCAGCCCTTTCGGGAGGGGGCCGGGGGTGCTCGGGCCTCCTCACCGCCGGCCGAAAAACGCAAGGGTTTCTGTTGGCAGTACAACAAGGGCTCCTGCAAGTTTGGGGGCTCTTGTTGTTTCCGGCATGAGTGCTCCGGTTGTGGGGGAACCCATCCCTTGTCAAAGTGTTTTATGAGGGGAAAGAAGTCCGGGGATGTTGGCAAAAAGGAGGACGCCGGTCAGGGTGGAAAAGATGGCGCCGAATAGGGTAGCTGCGGGGGCACTGTGGTTGGGCTTCAAGGATGGTTTCCCGATTCCAAGCGATTTGGGTGATATTCCTCCTTTGGCGGCTAACCTTAAGTCGGCGTTGACTCACCCGGAGGTGGTGGCTGAAAAACTCCGGAAGGAGGTGGGTTTGGGCAGGATGGCGGGGCCGTTTGAGGCCCCGTCCGTGGTAGATTTGGTGGTATCGCCGCTGGGGGTGGTTCCGAAACGGGAGCCGAATCAGTTTCGTCTCATCCACCACCTATCGTACCCAAAAGGGGGCTCAGTGAACGATGCCATTGATCCGGCGTTGTGTACTGTGTGCTATGCGTCATTTGAGGCAGTGCGGTGGGTTCAACGTTTCGGTGGGGGGCCTTGTTGGCCAAGACCGATATTGAATCGGCCTTTCAGCTCTTACCGGTGCATCCGGATAGTGTGCGGTTGTTGGGATGTTGTTGGGAGGGTCAGTATTTTGTGGACCTGTGTTTGCCCATGGGCTGCGCCATTTCGTGCTCATACTTTGAGATGTTCAGTTCCTTTTTGGAATGGGTGGTTCGGGACCTATCGAGTTTGGCGTCGGTGTTGCACTCTTGACGATTTCTTGGTGGTTGGGCAGCCTGGATGATCGGGCGTGCCTGATTTTGCTCACCACGATTCAGCATGTGTTCAATGTGTTTGGGGTCCCTCTGGCCCAGGATAAGACTGAAGGGCCGGTGACCGAGATCAAATTCCTGGGTATTGTCATTGACTCGGTTAGGATGGAATGCCGGCTGCCGGAAGACAAGCTGGCGGATTTGCGGGAGTCGGTTTCGGTGGCGGCCTGTGGTGGGCGGATCAAATTGCGAGATTTGCAGTCGTTGTTGGGCAAGTTCAATTTTGCCTGCAGGATAATGCCATTGGGTAGAGAGTTCTGTCGGCGACTGGCGGCTGCTACGGCAGGCGTGAAAGCGCCTCATCATTTTGTGTGGTTGAGCCGGGAGCACAGGGAGGATTTGAAGGTGTGGGACTCCTTTTTGGAGCACTACAATGGAAGATCCATGTGGCTGGCTCCTGTGGTCTCGGCAAGCGAATTGACCCTGTTCACGGATGCGGCTGGGTCGGTAGGGTTCGCGGCCTATTTTCAAGGAAAATGGTGTGCGGGGAGGTGGCCAGAGCGTCTCAGCGGGTCCCCGCTGATCAGGAACTTGATGCCGTTGGAGTTGTTCCCGATAGTGGTGGCGGTGGAATTGTGGGGAGAGGAGTTCAGGAATCGGAGGGTGCGTTTTCACTGTGATAATTTGGGCGTGGTTCAGGCTATTTCTTCTTTGACGGCCTCGTCGATGCCAGTGGTTCGCTTGTTGCGGGCTTTGGTTTTGAAATGTTTGCCTCTGAATATCGTGGTTTGTGCTGTACATGTTCCTGGGGTCAACAATGAGGTGGCTGATGCGCTCTCTCGTTTACAGTGGGACAGGTTACGGCGGCTGGCTCCGGAGGCAGATCGGGCGGGGGGTTCCGTGCCCCACTGGCTTGTGGGACCTCGTGTGGGAACGGTGATGGAGTTTGTTTCGGAGGTCAGTGGCTGACTCTACCTGGAGATCGTACGAAAGGGTGTGGCAAGAATGGCATAGTCTGGTTAGTGAGCTTGGGGTTGGGTCCTCGGCCGAGGACCGGCTTCACGTATTGTTGTATTTTTTGGGTAAGTGTTGTGAGGAGGGTGTGTCGGTGTCCTCCTTGAACACGAAAATGTCGGGTTTGGCATTTCTGTTTCAGTTAAATGGGGTCTAAGGCGTTCGTGGTCCGCAAGGCTTTGCGGGGTTACAGAAAAGGTTGCGTTCGTCCGGATTCCAGGAGGCCGGTTTCTCTTCACATGTTGGAGGCGTTGGTCGGTGTGTTGCGTTCGGTGTGTTCGTCACCTTTTGAGGCTCGTTTGTTTCGGGTGGCGTTTGTTTTGGCTTTTTTCGGGGCTTTGAGGGTTGGGGAGCAGGTTAGCCCTTCAAAAAAGGTATTGGGTGGTTTGCACGTGTCCGATGTGAGTGTTCTCGCTGAGTCGGTTACGTTGCTTATTCGTAGGTCAAAGACGGATCAGGTGGGCAAGGGTGCCAAGGTGATCCTGGGTAAGGTTCCGGGGCTTGGGGTTTATCCGGTGGAGGTGATTCGCGAATGGTTGGGCTTGCGTCCGTCGGGGGAGAGCCCGCTTCTTGTTTATGCGGATGGGCTTCCGTTGACCAGGTACTAATTTGGGGCAGTCTTTAAGCGTGCTTTGGAGGCTGGTGGTTTCTGTGCCGCGGAATATTCCTCTCATTCCTTTCGGATTGGGGCAGCGACGGAGGCCTCGCGGTGGGGCTTGAGCGATGAGGTCCTGCAGCGGATCGGTCGCTGGGAGTCCCGCCGGTTCAGGCTGTATGTGAGACCGCAGCTGTTGTGAGGGGTGGGATTTCAACGTTCCTTTCATTTCCTGTTCGTCAGTGTTCTGTGGTTTTTGTGGTCAAGTCTTTGTGGGGGGTGTGGTTTGTCTTTTATGTGTTAATGTTTGTTCTGGTGTTTCCCGTTCTTTTCTTTTCAGGCTCGGTGTGCTTGATCTGGATCTTGGGGCACTCATATGTGCATTGGGGGGCGAAGAGGGCCTTGGTCAGAAGGAAAGGCAGGCAGTTGGGTTTTTCGCGGGAGGAGGCTACTGTCCGATGGATCGGCATCCCTGGTATGCTGTGGTCCAGGGTAGTTTCGGAAGTGCATCATTACGCCAGACTGGACAGGGCCCCGGACGTGCTATTGCTGCACGTCGGGGGCAATGACCTGTGCGTTAGGGCTTCCCGAGACCTGATTCGGGACATCAAGTGGGATTTTATGCGCCTACGCAGCGCGTTCCCTGACACTTTGGTCGTTTGGTCAGAGATGGTGGGGAGGGTTGCATGGAGGGGCGCCTGGTCAATAGAATGGGTTAATTGGGCCAGGATTAAGGCCAATAAGGCCATCTCTAAGTTTGTCGCCCATCAAGGGAGGTTGGTGGTTTGCCATCGGGAGCTGGAAAGGGAGTTCCCCCTTTTTCTTAGGGGAGATGGGGTACACTTGACCTCGGTGGGCATTGACATGTGGGTCCTGGGGCTCCAGGAGGGGTTACAACGGGCCTTAGGGCTGTGGCGGGCCGCACACGTGTGAGGTGTCACCGCATGCGGCTGTGGCATTGGTTTTAGGGGGGTTCCTGAGAATTGGGTGTGGTTGGTATAGAGATATAAGATCGATATACCTGGTTGGTAGGAGTTGGGGCCTGTCATGGGATGGGCACCTTCCCTATCCGGTTAGGTGGGGGCTACTGGCAATCGGGCTGAAGAGTAAATGAAGGAGGAAGTTATGGTCTCTTATGACGCACGGCTAGAGGCCCGGACACTTTCTGTTGGAGGACAGCCCATTGGTTTGCACTTTGTATTTCCCTTTATCTCAGGAACCCGGTGTCTACAGTGTTTTTGGTTTGGGTTAATTTATTCGGAAGAGTATTTTGGTAAATGTTAAATAAAAAGTTTATACGGTTATATTTATATTTAAATGGTTGTTTAAAAAGTTATTTTTATATCCACCTTTTAGATTTAATAAAAGGGGCCTTTATTGGCCATTTAATCCAGCAGGTGTCAAGTTTTTAATTATAGTTGGTTAAGAGGTGGGTGGTTGGTTTAGCAGCAAGCACTAGTAATACACCAGTCAAGACAGCCCCGCAGCAAGGGGAATCATAGGCGCAGGGGCCCATGACTGGGGGAACACTGTGTGGAGCGCACACAGGAAGGGGAAATGGCTGGCAAAAAGTCCGGCTGGGGGGCAGGGCTTAACTACACGAGGAGGGCCATACTTAAGCAGCAGGGGGCGGGGCTGGTCATTCCGGCGCCATTCACGGTTGAGGAATCATACAGGCTGTTTTTCCCTCCCTCCCTCCCTGGGGAAGTGTCTGGTATGGGTGTATGTTTTTCATCTTCTTTTTGTTTTTCAGGTGGTCTTGGCATTGGTTTTTGGGGGGTTCCTGAGAATTGGGTGTGGTTGGTATAGAGATATAAGATCGATATACCTGAGTTGGTTGGTAGGAGTTGGGGCCTGTCATGGGATGGGCACCTTCCCTATCCGGTTAGGTGGGGGCTATTGGCAATCGGGCTGAAGAGTAAATGAAGGAGGAAGTTATGGTCTCTTGAGCTTATGATGCACGGCTAGAGGCCCGGACACTTTCTGTTGGAGGACAGCCCATTGCTTTGCACTTTGTATTTCCCTTTATCTCAGGAACCCGGTGTCTACAGTGTTTTTGGTTTGGGTTAATTTGTTCGGAAGAGTATTTTGGTAAATGTTAAATAAAAAGTTTATACGGTTATATTTATATTTAAATGGTTATTTAAAAAGTTATTTTTATATCCACCTTTTGGATTTAATAAAAGGGGCCTTTATTGGCCATTTAATCCAGCAGGTGTCGAGTTTTTAATTATAGTTGGTTAAGAGGTGGGTGGTTGGTTTAGCAGCAAGCACTAGTAATACACCAGTCAAGGGTCTGGAAGCGGATAGAGACCCTTGGAAGAACAGTGCCATCAATCACTGGAACCACCAGTGGAGTAGCGAGGGGCGAATGAGTATGTTTTATGAAAGATGCAGTTCTCCAGTTTATAAAATTGTCAGCGGCTCTGGAATCTAGGTATGCCAAGACTAAATAAGAGGAAGCACCAGCATGAAGGAACACAGAAAGAAGGAGATGAGATGGTGATATTTCTGGGTCTAATATTCCACTTTCCAGATGTATTAGACCTGATTTTTTTCCCAGAGTAAGTGAGCAGGAGTCACGAAAATTACCTTTGCCCCCACAATAGAGACACAGGCCCAGAGTTCTGCAACTAGAACATTCTTCTGGAGATAGCCTGGTCCATCCCAGCTGCATAGGTTCCTTAGCTGGCGGGGGATGCTTCACGATTCGAAGAGAGAGAGCTTGCTCTGAGCCCTCCCCTGCTGTTTATGTGGCTTACAGCAGGGGCAGGACTTACAAAGCCAGAGAAAAGAGTCAAGACACTGTTAAACTCTTCCCATCCTTGTCAGCCTGTAACTGCATAACTACAGTGCAATGAATATACCAGCAGAAATACATTTAATAACACGCCACAAGCACTTTCTTACATGTTTTTATAGACACAGACAGCAAGGCTCTGGAGTGAGCCTGCACGAGCTCCCCCACAGGAAGCGGCTTTCTATAAGGGCATGTGCCAGAGAGGAGGAGTCAGAAGAAGAAGGTCTGGGGAGCTCTGGAATTGCACAGAGCATGTAATGCATTTACAATCACTTGTAATTGTAATACTGTCTATTTATATCCTTTGGAAATTATTACCAGCCCATGAAACAAATTCCCACAAATCAAAAACAAACAAAAGTTTTACCAGCACACTTACCAGCTAGCCAGCAAAAAACAAACAAAATGGCACTAGCATCTACACACGATCGTGAACAAAGAATGCTCTAGCAAAGCGCGGTGACGTACAACGCGTACGACAGCACTATAAAGGGGAAGTTCCATTCGGATGGCGCCACCCTTGGGGATGCTTTTGCTGATTTCGTGTTAGTAAAAGACGATTTGCGCATTTCAGTCTGTTACAGCGTGATGAATGTGCTATCTCCATTACGAACGCTACATGCCTCTGAGCATGTGCGTTTTTTTCACATCGTTAAAGCCCACACACGACTATTTTTTACGACGTTAAAAACGACAACGTTTAAAACGACGTGAAAAATTAGAGCATGTTCTAAATTTTTAATGCCCATTTTTTACATCGTGAAAAATGCTCTGGAGCCCACACACGATAGTTTTTAATGACATACATTTTTTTTTATTTTTTTACAACCCAAAAAACGGTCGTGTGTACGTGGCATCAGAGTCTTAATACTGGAGCATAAATAGCTAGGGAGGGAGCAAGCACGACACTCCACACCAGGGAGAAAGCCTTCCATTACTGTGTGGAGTTACAGACAGAAGAACAGGAAGTGAGGATTTCTCAGAAGAAATAAGGACATTTAAAAGCAAAATCGAAGGATGAGGTAAGTGAAGGAGGACAGAACTAAGGTAGAGGAAGCTATTTAGGGGAAAAAATATTACCTTTTAAGTCCATAGTGATGATAGTATTAACATAGCCAAAAAAGAACCATAATGGCTCATAATTGATATGGTACAAAAAATATTTAGGCAAAATAAAGTTAACCACTTGCTTACTGGGCACTTAAACACCCCTCCTGCCCAGACTAATTTTCAGCTTTCAGCGCTCTCACACTTTGAATGACAATTACTCAGTCATGCAACACTTGTACCCACATTTTTTTTGTCCTTTTTTTTCATACAAATAGAGCTTTCTTTTGGTGGCATTTGATCACCTCTGGGTTTTTTATTTTTTGCGCCATTAATGAAAAAAGAACGAAAATTTAGAAAAAAAGTGATTTTTCGTAGTTTCTGTGATAAAACTTTGCAAATTATAAATTTTCTTCATAAATTTTGGCCACAATTTATACTGCTACATGTCTTTGATAAAAAATAACCCAACATTTTTGGAAATTATTTGGTCTGTGTGAAAGTTTTAGAGTCTACAAGCTATAGTGCAAATCATAAAAAATGAGGTGGCACAGATGTGCACTGACTAATTGCACAGCTGTGCACTGATGAGGCGGCACAGATGGGCACTGATTGGCACAGGTGGGCACTGAAGTGGCATAGATGAGGCGGCACAGATGGGCACTGATTGGCGGCACAGTTGGGCACTGATTGGCGGCACAGTTGGGCACTGATTGGCACAGGTGGGCACTGATGAGGTGGCACAGGTGGGCACTGCACAGATCACTGATGGCACAGGTGGTCCCAGACTGGCACAGGTGGTCCCAGAATGGCTCAGGTGGGCGCAGATTAGCACAGGTGGGCGCAGATTAGCACAGGTGGGCACAGACTGGCACAGGTAGACACAGATACCTATGGGCACTGTATGGGCACAGTATGGGCACTGTGGCACTGTATGGGCACTGTAAAGACTAGGCAACTCACAGATCCTTCTCCCTCCTCACACACTGTCTCTGTGTGAGGAGGGAGAGCCGGCAATGAGAGATATGTTTACATTTGAGATCATCTCTCATTGGCCGCACAGATTGCATACCAAACGACCACTCCGATTGGCCGTTCACAGCGATCTGTGATTGGCTGTGTCCAAGGGACACGGGCAGCACAGAATTTCCCCGCTGCGCGCTCGGGAGCGCGCACGGGGAACGAGGAAAGGGGCGGACGTCAAATGACGGCGTCCTGGATTTTCAGGTCCGTGCTGAAGCCGTCTTTCGGCTATAGCGCGGGCCTCAAGTAGTTAAATAAAGCACCAGAACTAGATGGCTTACACCCAGAGATGACATATGTTATTTTGAAGCCATTGTTTCTGATTTTCTAATTTTTAAAGACTGGCTTGGTGCCCCAAGATGGGCACATGGTCAATGTGGTGTCTATATTTAAAAAGGGATACAAGTCTTTACCAAGTAACTACAGATCTGTTAGTTTAATTTCTATAGTCAGAAAGATATTTAAGAGTTTGATAAAAGACCACATACAGGAAATATGTATTTGCCAGAAAAAATATTTTAACCGTTTAAGGACCGCCTCCTGCCGCCATTACTAGTAAAAAAATAAATAGTAAAAAAATAAAAATAATAAAAATGCCATAAAGCTATTCCCTATTTTGTAAACGCTATGGGGTAGATTCATGTAGAAATGCCTATCTATAAGCATGCCTAGCGTCTGGCTTTTTAAACTAGGCACTTGCCTGTAAAGTTGAGGAGTCGTAGCGTAAAAGAGCCGGCCGAATTCAAATTCGGCAGGTAGGGGGCGTGTATCATTTAAATGAAGCGCGTCCCCGCGCCAAACTAACTGCGCATGCGCCGGCCGTGATTGGTTCCCAGTGCCCATGCTCCAAATCTCGACGTCAATTCGAAGTGTAAACGACGTGAACGGCACTTACGCAAAACCCTATTCGCGAACGTTTTACGTAAACGACGGGAAAAAAAGCGGCCGCACGCCGTCCATACTTAACATTGCCTGCGCCTCATATAGCAGACATAACATTATGACGGTACTACGCTAACGCAAACGACGTAATTGAATAGCGCCGACCGGGCGTACGTTCGGGAATCTGCATATAGGCTCATTTACATATTTTAGATGGGAACGCCACCTAGCAGCCAGCCTAAAATATGAAAATAAGATTAGACAGCGTAATAGATTTACGCATGTCTGATCTAAGGAAAATCTATGCTTAACTGATTTTATGAATCGTTGGCATAGATTGGGCTCATAAAACGCAGAGATAAGACAGCTTATCTGGAGATAAGCCGTCGTATCTCCTACCTGAATCTACCCCTATAAATTTTGCGCAAACCAATCAAAAAACTCTTATTGCGATTTTTTTTACCAAAAATATGTAGAAGAATGTGTATCGGCCTAAACTGAGGAAAAAAAATATTTTTATATATTTTTTGGGGGTATTTAGTATAGCAAAAAGTAAAAAGTATTGAATTTTTTTCAAAATTGTCGCTCTATTTTTGTTTTTATATCGCAAAAAATAAAATACCACAAAAGAAAGCTCTATCTGTGGCAAAAAAAGCATGTCAATTTTGTTTGGGAGCCACGTCGCACGACCGCGCAATTGTCAGTTAGTGACGCAGTGACGAATCGCACTGGCCTGGTCCTTTAGCTGCAAAATGGTCCAGGGCTTAAGTGGTTAAGCAATATACAGTTGACAACCAAAATTGTCAAAAATATTTTTATGAGGAAGTAATAAAAAAACTTAGACAAAGGAGTGGCTGTGGATATAGTATGCTTAGTTCACCACACGTGACCAACGTGTTGGTTACAGTCAATAGACTTATAAAGTTCAGTATGTAAATGGATAGAAAATGTGTCAAACACAAGGCCTGCAGGCCGAATACAGCCCACCAGGCCATTTCATGTGGCCCTTGTACCTCTCCTGCAACTGCAACAGTTGGTAGTGGAGAGGAGGACAAAATTCCTTCACCAAATCTTGCGCTTCTCTGCAGCCGTAGAGAGGCTTGTCTCTGACCCCTATCCCCATCTCAGCAGTCAGCAGCAGAGAGGACAGCACCCCCTCATCTCTGCGTCTCAGCAATCAGCAGACTCTGGTAGCTGGCTCCAGCTCTTCTCCAGTCCTCCTCCAGACCCTGCACTTTCTGCTTCTTAGCTCCACCTTTAGTTTTTACCCGGTAGCATAGGGTAAGGGGGTGCAATGTGATGTAAGGAAGGTTGGGGGACTCTTGACTTCTAATGGTGGAGGGGCTCTCGGCATCTGATGTAGGGGGGTGCTCTAGACATCTGCTTATATTTATTATGAGAATTTTACAATTCTATGCCAGTAGGAGGGTCGCATATTGCTGGTATCATCCACAAGAAACTTTATTGGAGACTGCTCAGACAGAACACCATGGCAAAAACATGTTCTGTTTAAGCAGTTTCCAAGTTTCTTGTGGATGAAACCAGCGGTGTGCGACCCTCCTTTACAATTTATGCACTGCCCCCAGCAGGAACACCTGTTAGTGATGCAAATAGCAAACATAGAGTTAGGCTTCAATGTCTGATTTCTAAAAAAGTCATTCTGTCAGGCTCTTTACAGAGGGGTTCCACTTTATATTTTGGGCTAATTGGGATGTCTGAGGCTGCTTTGCCTCTGCGTGTTCCCAGGTTTTGATGTTGCTTCCTGGTGGTTTGTGTTTTCCCTGCACAGATACTCTCTCCCCTGGCTCACACTCCTTGTGACTCATCAGCACTCTGTTTGGACACAGCACTCTCTGTTGCAGTCCTCTCTCCATCCAACTTGTCCTTTAGTCCCTGTTGGCTCCCTCTGCATTCTCTCCCGTCCTTGGGTCCCATCAAAGCTGCTTGATCATTAGTATAGAGCTCAGCCAATCCGTTAATGCAAAATTATGTTGGCTCCCTCTGTGGAGTTCCCACCAGTGGGCCGGAATTAGCGGACCGCCGCCCCCCCTCTCCCGTCTCTCCTTGGGCTCACCTCCTCTCCCTCCCCGCAGCCCTCATGGGGAACAGAGAAGCAGGGGGGCGCAGAGGAGCATGGGGGGGGGGGGGGGGGAAACAGATGCTGACTCAACAGCTATGGCCTGGGAGTTTCTCACTTCTGCCTAATCTTGACTGATAAGGGGGGGGGGGGGGCACGGAACTGATTCTTTGCCCCAGGAGAAATAATGTCTAGCTTCCCCACTGGTACTGCCTATAAGAGTACCAGTACCCTAACAAAGTAGAACGACTTGGGAGTTGTCCGGTCGCCATGGGAAAGACCTGTCAAAGTGGGCCAGTCTGGATGAAGTCCAGGGCCACATTTTTGTCCCAGTCCAGCCCTGGCTACAGCGTGGGCTTACTTTGCTGGCGGGCATCGTTTGATGTCCTCCACATGATTGCGCTGCCCGCACGCCCCCTGCAGCATGCAGATGATCAGTATTGGATTCAGCTGATAACAGATTGGAGTAAAGACCCAGTCATAGCAGCCCTTTAACACGTGATCAGCTGTATCCAATGACAGCTGATCACTGACGTAAACACAAGCCAATCATCGGCTTTTCTTACCTAGCACTGACTGCGCGAGGAGAGAAGAAAAGAGCCGATAACCAGCTTATGTTAAAGGGACATTGCCACTAATAATCATGGCACTGATTATCAGTGTCCTAATTATCAATGCAATCCCCCCAGATGATGCCTTATTAGGAGAAACGTGTTGGGAAGGGCTCCGCTTATGCCACTACGTTACTTTGATTTTATTCGCTTTATATGTCTTCTCAAATGTGAGTGACCATTTTGTAATTTTAATAACTGTTCTAATTTTGAAACTGAATTACACTATGTGGCCCAATCTTTTTCCTTTTACATTGGGAGGATTTATATGTGAGGTACTGCTGCTCCATCCATGGTCTATATTCATTGATGTCAACTCTGTTATTTATCTCTGTCTGGTTCCATTGGAAGTCGTACTTAATTCTGTGTGAGTGAGATACAACAACAAGCCCGTTTGACTCATCAGGCGTAAGCCTTGCTGGGTCCAACTCATTTGGTAAGCCTTCAATCTTCACGGTGGTGGATTACCTACAGACAACTGATTATATAGTTATTTTCATTTCAGTGGAATATTTTGGACTTTATACTCACTTGTTTACCAACACATTTGGTTTATTGTCACTTTGGTGTTTATTTCCACAATCACCTTGATGTTCAATATAGATATTTATCTATCTCTTTGTACATCTATATACACTTTGCTTATCAGGATTTTTGTTTTTTATGTTTTATGCACCATTCATTTTGGTGGTTTTATTAATAATAATTTATTACCTTCTGTGTGTATATTGAAATTAGCACATTAGTGAAGTCTAAGGTCGCATACACACCATCGGTCCAACCCGATGAGAATGGTCCGACGGACCGTTTTCATCGGGTCACCGCTGAAGTGGCCTGATGGTCTAATGTCCATACACACCATCAGTTCAAAAACCGATCGTGTCAGAATGCGGTGACGTAAAACACAACGACGTGCTGAAAAAACTAAGTTTAATGCTTACAAGCATGCGTCGACTTGATTCTGAGCATGCGCTGGTTTTTGAACCGATGCTTTTGCGTACTAACCATCGGTTTGGAACGATGGTCAGGCGTCCATCAGTCCGATTTTAAAGCAAGTTTTAAAACTTTGGTCCAAAGGACGATGGACCGATGGGCCGTACACACGGTTGGTTTGGACCGATGAAACTGGACTTCAGTCCATTTTCATTGGTTTGGACCGATCGTGTGTACGCAGCCTAATGGTTCAATTCATATAGACAGCAACCTTTTATTCCCCTATTTATATATTTTTTGATCACATCAAAATCATAATTTTCAGCGCCACACTTTACCATTTCCACTTTGCGTATATACAGTATACCTGTTGTGCAGGCAGCTATTATATATATATATATACCACTTGACAGCGTGGTTTTCCTTCTTGTCTTTTCTTTTCCAATCCCACCAGTGCTGCCAATCAGTGCCCATCATTGCCTCCTCATCAGTGTCACCTATCAGTGCCCATCAGATGCACAGAGGATATTTTCCATATCATATATCCTATATGTTTTTTTTATTGATTTGTTTATGTATACATTTTGTATACTTTTTGTAATAAAATCTATGTATTTTTGATATTCCCACCTTGCCTCAAAAGTCCGTCCATTAATTACTGCCCTTTGAGTATTTTTTTCTTGCCCATCAGTGTCACCAATCAGCGCCCATCAGTACCACCTATCAGTGTAGCTTCATCAGTGCCTCCTCATCAGTGCCACCTAGCAGTGCCCATCAGTGCTGCCTATCAGTGTAGCCTCATCAGTGCCCACCAGTGCAGCCTCATCAGTAAAGGAGAAAAATTACCTGTTTGCACTATTGTATAACAAACTATGAATTTTTTTTTCTGTCTTTTTTGTTTGTTTGGCAAAAAACAAAAACCCCAGTGATTAACATATCCCAGCAGACAAATCCGATCAAAACGATCTGTCAGACCGATTTGATCGGATTTATTTAGTCGTGTGTACGCGGCCTAAGAGGTTTTAACAAGGTTAGAGATCACAGTGGGCATGTTGGAGGGGTATAAAGCAGTTTTAGGGATCACTGTACACCAAAAAATCTGCAGGCTGCTTCTAATTGTTAGGATGCCTTTGATTGCAAGTAGCAGGTGCCACTCTTATATGATCAAAGCAACTTGGAAATTGATTATTCTTTTGTTATCTGATCATCCATTGCAACTGTTTTATGGGACTGTGAACTATTAGATCTAAATGCAGCAGGCTTGTAACAATCGAAGGGTACTGCATTATCTGCAGGCTGCTTCTGATTGGCAGGATGGCCTCGGATTGCATGTAGCAAATGCTCCCCCTATATGATCATCCATTGCAACTTTTAAAGTAATTTCCTCAGTTTAGGCCGATACGTATTCCTCTACATATTTTTGGTGAACAAAAAATGCAATAAGCGTATATTAATTGGTTTGCACAAAAGGTATAGCATCTACATAATAGGGGATAGAATTATGGCATTTTTATTATTATTTTTTTTACTAGTAATGGTGGCAATCTGCAATTTTTATCATGACTGCGATATTGTGGCAGACATGTTGGACACGTTTGACACTATATTGGGACCATTCACATTTATACAGCGATCAGTGCTATAAAAATGCACTGGTTACTGTGTAAATGTGACTGGCAAGGAAGGGGTTAACACTAGGGGGCGATCAAGGAGTTAAATATGTTACCTAGGGAGTGATTCTAACTGTAGGGGGAGGGCTCACAAGCGGAGGAGACTGATCGGTGTTCCTCTGTACTGTGAACACACCATCTCCTCTCCTCCGACAAGCTCTGTACCCGAGTGACACGGCAGATCCCGAGTGTGGATCTGTACCCGAGTGACGTGGCGGGTGTGCGCGCGCACCCCCTAGAGGGCCGAGAACGTCATATGACTATCGGTCAGAATAAGAGTCGCACTGCAGGAAACTGCATAGATGTCAATGGGACCCACAGGAAACGATGTGAAGCGCAGAAATGCAAGATAACTGGTTCACACTAGTGCGATTTCAGTTGCGACCTGAGTCGGTAAAATTCATTATTTAGACCCCTTTCAAACTGAGGCAGTTTTCGGGCGTTATAGCACCTTAAAACCGCCTCCTATTAATTTTAATGTGGCCTTTAACACTGGGTGGTGCTCTTTATTGCGGGATGTAAGGAAAAGTCCTGCAAGCAGTGTCTTTGGAGCGGTTTGGGAGCGTTGTATACATCGCTCCCCCTGCCTATTGAAATGAATGGCCCCTCTTATCTTAACCCCATCTTCGGCCACTAACGCGAGTTAAAGGAACCTTCTCCAAAATCACGCCGTGCTGAGTTGCATTGACATGAATGGACACCATTGTAAGACCCCTTTCACACTGGGGGAGCCATGTGTTAGCGGTAAAGCGCTGCTCGTTTTAGCAGCGATTTACCGCTGTTTAAGCAGCGCTTTACCGCTAACGCACGGCGGCCCCAGTGTGAAACAGGGTTTTACAATGGTGTCCATTCATGTCAATGCAACTCAGCACGGTGTGATTTTGGACAAGGTTCCTGTACTACTTTGGTATGATTCCAGCTCTACTTTGGCCCCATAGAATATAGAAATCCTATGAAAGTTGCACCCATGTAGCATTACATAATCACAGTAATTCTAGGCTCATACATATATGGATGCAGAAATGCTCACAAGCACTCCCACACCCCCAGGGGAAACCCAGTGCATTTTCTGAAACTGAGAAGCTGCTAGTAAAGAATGAGGTTCTAGCAATAATGGAAGAACTTCCAGGGGTTCTTTCGTGGTATATCACCTTTCTACCCCTTCATGGCCACTGGAGCAGTAGAGCGAGGACGCGCAAACAAAGAAGTACGCGCGTTCAGCGTGGAAAGGAAGCAGCGTGCACGCGCGGAGGAGGGATTCGCGCTGTTCCACGCATGGCCTGCAGGGGGCGATACCCGTCGCCGCTGTTTCGTCAGATTCGGCCGCTTGCTATCTTGCCTCTCTAGTGAGTAGAGCGCATAACCAGGAAGTGGACAGAAGCGGAAGTAGAATCATCACCAACAACAACACGGAAAAACACAGAGACGCTGCAATCTCAGCGGTACCGTAGACATGAATAATAAAGGCGAGTATGAGCCCGGCAGCTCCGGTGTGAGGAATACGGAGGGAGTGGAGGTTGGGAAGGGGGTCACTGTCACCAGTGTGCGGGGCCGGAGGGTGAGCCGGGAATGCGGGTTTCGGGTGTCTGGAAAGGGGCATTTAGGGACGGCGGGAAGGTGGGGCGGGCACGGCATAGGCTGCGCGGGGCTCATTGGCGTCCCGACAATAGACGGGGTACGAGGAGCTCAGGATATGCAGCCCGGAGGCGGCTCCCAGCATGCCTTGCGGCCATCCGCCCCCGCACCGCTCACTACGTCCACCTGCAAGGAAGGCGAGCTGTCCCGGGTGCTGCACAGTGCAGGCTATAGACACCCTCCCCCTGCCTGTTATACGTCAGGATGAAATGTCAGCTCTGCTGCCCTTGGCGTATAATGGTGTGTCTCCATGTCTTTACATTATACACCAACCTGCCATAACATTATGACCACCCACCCTAATCCTACGAGATATGAACTCCCCTAGACCTCTAGAGGAAAGCTGTGGTATCTGGCACTAAGCCATCAGTAACAGAACAAGTAAAGCCTTAAAAAAAAAAAAAAACCCTGCAAGACAAAGGTACAATGAGCTACCTGCTCATTATGTAATACTCACCTCTGATCAAAGCCCCCTGCAGCCGTCCTCATACACTGCTTGTGCAGACAACATCTCTACTGGAGGTTACTTCCAGGTATCGCAGCTTCGGCGCGCAGGAGCCGCCAGTCATGGCACGATCGCTCTTGCTAAAGTGCATGTGCGCCTCACATTCCCATTGTAGGGCTTATGGGCTGTGGACAGGGGTCAGCATGGGCACCTTACCTGGTGTTTCCCATACACAACACACTGACCGGCCTGCCCCACGTGTGTTCTGACACCTTTCTGTCACAACCATAATTTTCAGCAATTTGAGCTACAGTAGCTCTTCTATCACATCAGACTACTCCGGCCAGCTTTTCCTTCCCCCTGTACATGATGCAGGATGCACCTTGGCCAAACATCTGAAATTACAGTTTTTAAAAAATATTTATATTTTTGTATATAATTGTATTTGACATTTTAATTAATATCATTAATTTAAATGAATATTCATTTATTGTTGGTCATTATTGGGCACCTTTTGTAGCTCAAGAAAAATGTATCCCTTTAAATTCTATGTATGTCTGGGCTTCCGTTGTGATGGTAAAAATCCAGCTTGGTGCATATTTGTTCAGTTAAATACACCAAAAAAATTGCCTCCCAGCTCAAATGCATTGAAAACGCAGCAAGAATGCATTATTAACACACTGTAAAGTTTTTGATGCATTTTTGAGTCAAATGACCCATGAAAAGCACAGTAATCATGGTAAAATCATGGCAAATTTGATGTAAAATCCCAGTGAATCAGTGGTAAAATCGTGCATTTTCAGTGCCATTATCAACACCTTTTTCTCTTATCGCCATTCTGCCAATAACACCATTTTTGGTCGAAATGTTTTGGCGCATCTTTAGCTTTGACCACTTTAGACTGGGAACATCCCACAAGAGCTGCTGTTTGGAGTTGCTCTGACCTGGTTGGTTGTCCCAGCCTTTTTCAACCTTGAGGTTTCTTCCGCAAAGAGCTGAATAATTCAACAAACAGAGCTGAAAGTCTCTTCCTATGAGGAGAGGGGGTGTGTGCCTTTCCTCTTATTGGCTGTATGCCCAGACTTCACTGCTGTGTTAACCAGGAAGAGAAAATCTACACTTTCTAAACAATATATACAGATAATGGCAGCAGATATACATGTAAAACTTATGTAGGGAGATTTGTTTCAATTTTGTGTGTCATCTGAGACTGTTCACTTCACTGGGTGTATGTGAGGGTTTTCATGCACTTTAAGGGTCACTGTACATGTTAGTCTGACCATATAATGCTTGTACAATCAACTTTAGATTTGCCAAGGGAAGTTCTTAGACCCCTTTCATACTGGAGCGGGGAGGGGGGGGGCGGCATCGGCGGTAAAGTGCCGTTATAATTTTGCGGTGCTGTTCGGCATCTAGCGGGCTGTTTTACCCCCTGCTAGTGGCTTAGAAAGGGTTAAAAACTACCGCAAAGTGCCTCTGCAGAGGCGCTTTGCCGGTGGTATAGCCGCGTTGCCCCATTGATTTCAATGGGCAGGAGCGGTATACACACCGCTCCAAAGATGCGGCTAGCAGGACTTTTTTTTTTCACCCTCCTGCTGGCGCAGCGCTCGAGTGTGAAAGCCCTCATGGCTTTTACACTGGAGAGACAGCAGCGTCTGTTTCAGGTCGGTTTGCAGGCGCTATTTTTAGCGTTATAGCGCCTGCAAAGTGACCCAGTGTAAAAGGGGTGTAAGAGACAGTTCTAGGTGTCAGGATATTCCTATTTGCATCACTGACTCAGAAAAAGTTGGTGGGAGGATGAGCATTGTAGCCAGCAAACTAGGGACTTTAAAAAGAGGTTGACAATGGCAGTTTTGTTTCCAGATGGGTTTACTCCAAACTGGTTATGAGCAAAAAAAAAAGTTGGTACAATCTTTTAGACAATTGTACTTGGTAATCATGGTACAAAACCAACTCTAAAATTACCCTTTCAGTGCTTCTCCACCCACGGCAAGGATTAAATGCCCATAAAGGCTAAGTATAGAGGACTCGCTCCGCCCACAAGTCAGAGTGAGGAATAGGATAAGAATTAATGCCTCTTTCCATACCTGCTTGATTAATTATCTAACCATCGCCCACTGTGTGTGTGTGTTTTTTTTGTTGTTCTACATTTGGATGTTTCTGGGTAGGTTTCCATTCCTCTTGGTTCCAAGTAGTAAGAGTATAGATTGGAAGGCCATTATTGACTGCAGTAAAGCGAAGCGCGTTTGTGTTAACCGCAATTTTTTTAATAGTTTGGGATGATGTTGGTATATTGTATCGGACCATGCCAGTCATTTTATATGTGAGTTTTCTAAAAGTACTATGCTGAAAAAACGTTTAATTTTATATGCTTTGTTTTTTTTGGGTGCCTAAAAAAATCCTGTCCTCGTTCTGCATAATCTTCATATTTAGTAATGTGGCACCCAAACCACTTTTATTAATCTAGATCTACTGTATAATATAGCCAAACCTTTCTTCCTATTTTTGGATAAATTAAGGATGAGAACCCCTGTTGAGTTTTTATTACTGTCTGTGTCCCTGCTAGGTAGTATCGCAGAACATGGTGGGAAAAGTTATAGCGGCCACGAGGACAGGAGTTGAGGGTAAATCTTCCAATAAAAATCTCCTCTCATATAGCTTGTGTCTAGGAGAAGAAGACTTGGTAAGAAAAGCTCCCTGAAGGGACACAGATGGCAAAATGATTTATTGGCAGCGGTTTTGTGCTTTCCCATCCCTCCTTAAAAAAAAAAAAAAATAGTTTTGGTTTTACTTACACCTTTATTGCTGTCCTGTGGTAAGAAATTGGACCCCTGCCAATGTGTGAGGCACTGATACTATTCTTATACAGCACTAAGAGTCAGTACAGCACCTTACAGTATAAAGGGAGACAGTACGTTCCAGTACAGAAGGATTAGGAGGGCTTGCTAAGGGAACTTACAATCTAAAAAGAGATATTATGTCATGCAATTTTAGACAGCTTCTTTCCCTTTTAGTATTTTGGCTAGACCTGATTAATAACCAGTGTCAGACATTTCTTAAGTTTTCCTGGAAATCCAGTGTGTAATATATATGTATATATTTTTTTTCTCAGAATACTTTACAGTTGCAAAGTACTTAGCTGATTCTGTTATATGAATCCAGTTTGCTATATTTCTTTATTTAACTTTTTTTTTCACTTGGTTTTTATTACAAAAGCAGACTCCACATACAACCTGTAACCGTCACCACCGTTTACGACCTTCCATCCAACCACGACAAGCTTATCTGACACACTCCGACAATCTTGTATACATGATCCATATCATTTCCCATAATCAAGACGAGACTCTGCTCTGTACTTGCTTCCAAAGATATGAACACTTTAATGGTTTCTTCCCAGCTTTTTATAAAGTTACAAGCATGTGACAGGTAATCACAGGACAATGCAATCTCCGCCCCCCTATTCACACACTGGGGCTAATTATCTAATCAGTAGCTAGACATGTGGGCACCTCATCATCAATAGACTTAACTCAGAGAGAATGACATTCCTGTAGATAATGACATCAAAACAAAATACTGTCACACAATGATTTTCCCTTTTGAATAATACACAATCACAGATAATCTTCACACACAGAAAGGGTACCTCAATCACATTATCTAGACAGACGTACTGTCTCTAAAGGGAAGGTCCTTACCTCTGAGTATCAATACATTCCGAAACATAATTGACATGCTAATTCATTACATCTAAATGGAAAGGTCTTCCAGGAGCCGATGTAATTAGCACCTTTTCAACAGAATGAAAGGTATTTCACAAGCCTGGCTTCACTTCGCATTTCAATAGCCGGAGCTAAGCATTAAATAAGCTTGTAATGTCTCTCTCCTGTGTAACAGATGTCAAGTAGGAACACCTTGTAATATTCCAGTCCTGCAATATGAATTATTATTAATGTCCCATTTCATGTAATATATGAACCATGATCCCATTAGCCACCCTACACCCAAAGGGCACAGGGTGGACTCAAACCCAGGAATCATTAGTGTCCCTGGCACAGGAGTATCTCTCATCCTTCCAAAGTCTCTGATTGTCACGGTTCATTTCGTTACACAACCAATATACGTTGAATTTTTTATTTTTTGTACGAAATATAGCTGATGTAGATGACCATTGAACAAAGTGCCATAAGTGTTGAATCATAACCTGGACTACTCACCAGTAAAGCTGTTGGACTTTGGAAACAGACAACTTTGAATAAATAACTCATCAGATGTTAAAATTCAAGAGTCCCCTTAGTCCTAAGGCATGGTAACCAATAGGAACAGTTAGGAAGATATTACAAGAAAGACCATGGATATATTAGCAAAGAAGGCTACAGTAGGGCATGGATCAGGTTGATAATGTATAATTGACTGGGAGATGTAATCACTGTCTAAAGGACACTTATAGGTAAGTGAAAATAAGGAAAGAGAAAAAGGAGCAAAGGGAGCTTACCTTCAAGGAAAAGGAAGGAGACAAAAAGGAGGATAGGCAGGAGGGGGAAACAGAAGAGGCCTGTGCTGACTGGCAGCAAATGGCGCGTACAATCAAAGCTCAAAGCTCCAGAAAGTGCACAGTCAATTGAGAGGGTGGGAAGTGATTGAGCCTTAGATGCCAGGTACGCAACACTTTGTCTTGGGTATCATTAGGAATCGCCATAAGCTTTTCATTAATCATTACGACTTGTATGTAGATGGTACGCTTTACATTTAGTTCATATTCAGCGATTACATATACCATGTACAAGAAAGTCACCTTGTTACATTTTCCTTTAAACGTTCATCAATATTGCTTATGGTTAAAATGTAATTCACTTACGGGGTGACAGAGTAGGAAATGGCAGCCTGTGTCAAATATACAGTTATAAGTGATAAACAGAGTGCCTCTGCTTTCAGGGTAGGGGTTGAGGTTGACCAGCACGTAAATTGCAGCACGGACAGCAGGAATTTCAGAAGCATTTCAAGTTTAAAGAATGTGACAAGGCTTGCAGACTGACAAACAGATTTTTCAGGCTTGCATTGTATAGACTCCCATCCAGCGCTTATTTTAGCACTTGGAAACGTATGGAACGTAGCGGAGATCTATATAAAATTGTAGTGACCCCAAGTTATTGCAGCTTTACCCTGCAGGGAAAGTCCCCCCGCCCCCCCAAGTTTACTACCACTGAAACAGATTCTAAAGATAGGAGTTAATTTGTTATGCATATTAACTAATCTCTGCCGTACTTAAAAGCTAAAGTTGCAGGCTCCTGAATTCTGTAGAAATCTTCACTGCAGGAATGCCCCATCCTCTTCCTGCTGCTGAACTTCTGATGCTGTGAGGGTTAAACGTTTCAGGTCTTTTGTGAAGCTGCTGTGAAAAAGTTCCCCACACGCATAGTAAGAAAAGCTTGCAGTGTGCAGTGAAATTAATGTGAGAATTTAGTAAGTAAAAGAGTCTGTACACCTGTGGAAGAGGGAAGGTAAGGCTAGAGTCAGTTTTAAAGTAAACCTATACTTAATTTTAAACTTTTACATGGAGAGTAAACACTGCAAGTCCATTTGTCAAAAATGCCACTGTTTGGCCTTGCTTGAATTTATTTTTAAGGGTAACTCTACTTTCGTGAAAAAACAAAAACAATTTTTTGTATTTGTAGGGGGGGAGGTCATTTTAATGGCATTCGATTGGCAGTACTGTAATTTTTTTTAAAAAATATGGCAATCTGGGGGCGTTCTGTACACTGATGGTATACAGAACATAATTTTCTGCTTATGTGATTGGCTCACAGATTTTCACAGAAGTTTGCACTAAGGTACAATCTTCATTTCTGAGTATTGATTTTTGTAGGCACTGGATACCTCATGCAGCACCTTTTTTTTTTTCCACATGTCACTTTGTTCCATGAAATATGGTTATTTACTAACAGGTACACAATTTAGGTTTACAGCGCCCCCTATCACTTATTTTACTATGATACAAGACGCAAACATGGCTATTTCTTCAGAATAACAAAAGGTAGAAATATGTTTTTTTTTGTGGAGTAACTCTTTAACTTTGTTTCTGGAGCCGATGGCCAAGCGGTAGCTAAGTTTTACTGAGTAATGTAGTTTATAGGCATCTTGTGAAGACTTGGGTAGGGCCTAAAAAAAAGTTGTGATCACTGTCAATAAGCGGGAGCTGTGCATGTGCCCACCCCCAACTTTTGTGTAATCAAGACTGAGTCATTATTTTTTCCACATAATAGACTTGCCATATCCCAATAGATAAAATCTTTGGGCCAGATTCACATAGAATTAGATTATCGTAGCGTTTCCCAAATACACTACGCCGCCGTATTTTACCTGGCTCTACGTGGAATCCAGGTAGATTTTGTCCAGTAAACGACGGCGGCGTAGTGTATTTCTCCCGGCGCAATCCATCTACGCGATTAGGGGGCGTGAAGCATTTAAAATAGGCGCGTTCCCGCGGCGATCGAACTGCGCATGCTCCGTTCCCAAATTTCCCGCCGTGCATTGCGCGAAATCACGTTGTTACGTCGTAATAGCGTCGTTTACGTACAATCCTATTCCCGAACGAGTTGCGTTAAAAAAAAAAAAAAAAAAAAATTAAATTAGACGCGGGAACGACGGCCATATCTTTTTTTTTTTTTTATAAATTTCTGTTTATTAAAGGTTTTTGCACAAACAATAAAACATACATCCCTTGGCCAGGTTGCCAAGTTAAACCATCGGTCAACATGACCGGGAACATGAAAAACATTGTGTAATCACAGATGGCATAAACAAAACAATGCCCTCCCTCCCCCCCCCCCCCACTCCACTCCCCCTGCTCAGTTCCCTTCCCCCACCTGCCTTAACCCAAGATCACATCAGTAAAAACATACTCCTCCATGGCATGCTGCTAACAATATCGCCAAGAGACCAGACACGAGTCCGCTCCCAGGTTAAATATATGTTGACCAAAATTGGACACCCACTCCCTACCCCACCGTGAGGTCCGATTCGTACCAGGCCCTCCACACCTTCTCAAATTTCCCCACACATCCTCGGGACAGATATGTTGCTTTGTAATACGGTAGCATAGCATTCACCAACCCCTTCCAGAAAGCGATCTCAGGGGCCCTTGGATTCCTCCATTTCAGTAAGATAGCCTTTTTCCCCATAAAATAACAAGATGCTCAGTAGTGTTCTGTGCGCTCTAGACGGGACTACCTCCTCCACCAGACCCAGTAAACAGACACTAACTTCCTGCGGGACCGGAACTCCCAGCACCTCTGTAATGCAGTCCGTGACCCCCTTCCAGAACTGTTGGATCAGGGGACACGTCCAGAACACATAGTGTGCGTCCGCAGGGGAGGATGTACACCTCCAACATTCAGCAGATACCAAAGGATATATTGATGCCAACCTGGCTGGAGTGTAGTACACTCTATGCAAAAACTTAAATTGGATTAGTCTGTCTCTCGCAGCCACTAAGTGTTTAAATGGGCGATCCCACATTTCATCCCACTCCTCCCCCTGTATATCCGGGACCTCCGCCCCCCATCTCTCCCTGCACTTGAGTAAACCCTGGGGGCTAGCCTTAAACAATTCTTTATATGTTACCGACAAGGTCTTGGGTAATTCCTCAGTCACCAGCAGGTCCTCCAGCCTGGAAGGAAAAGCTTCCACTTTCTGCGACTCAAACTGAGAATGGAATGCATGTCTTAGATTGAGATATCGAAAAAACTGAGAGTTTGGAAGGTCATGTTTAGCTTTCAATTGATCAAAGGTTAGTAATTCACCATCCCGAGTCACATCTTTGAGCAATTTAACCCCCTTGGAAGCCCACCCGGGTGCATCATTCAGTTTATAAAAGTGTTGAAGCTTGGGGTTCATCCAGAGAGGTGTTGAGGGGGAAAGCCCTTTATAGCTCGGAGAGGCCAGCTTCTCTACTTCTTCCCAGGCCTTAATCTTGGCTTTCATGGAAAGCGTAAGAGGAAGGTCCCTACCGGTCCCCCTATGAATGGCCAGACGGACAGATTCATAAGAACCGAGATGTGCAGCCTCGAGCACCGTGGCTGAATCGCCTGCATCTGAGCAGAGCCATCTATGGACAAACACTAGCTGACCAGCCAAGTAGTACTTACGCCAGTCTGGAAGTGCCATCCTGCCCTGACCCCATGGTTCCTGCAGGACTTTCAACCCCACCCTAGGCATTTTAGGAGCCCAGAGAAAAGAGCTGGTGAGGCTATCCAGTTTCTAGAAGAAGGACTTCGGTATCCAAACCGGAGCATTCCTCAGAAAGTAAAGGATAACCGGGAGGATTTTCATTTTTAGGAGGTTAATCCTGCCAATCAGAGATACGGGAAGTTTTTGCCAAGCCAGTGCCTTTTGTTTGACGAACGCCAAAAGTGGCAATAGGTTGAGAGACATGTAGTCCATCACGTTCACTGTGACCTTTACCCCCAAGTACGTTATTTGGGTGACCCATTGCAATGGTAGGTCAGGGCTTGCTCTTTCCCTAGCCCCTTTATCCAAGGGCAGAATGGACGACTTCCCCCAGTTAACTTTCAGGCCGGAGTATGTGGTGAATTTATTCATAATGTCTAAAGCGGTGTTCAAGGAGTCCACAGGATCCCTCAGGAACAAAAGAAGGTCATCCGCATATAGTGCTAAGCCCTCATCAATACTCCCCACCCTAATTGCCTTCACTGCCTCCGATGCTCTTAACGCCACTGCTAGGGGTTTCATCATGAGAGCAAACAGAAAGGGTGACAGTGGGCACCCCTGTCTGGTCCCTCTCCCAATCGTGAAAAACTCAGAAGTAGCCCCTCCCATACGAATGGCTGTCCTAGGTGCGCTGTAAAGCAGCTTGATCCACTGTCTGAAGAACTGACCAAACCCCATAAACTCTAGGACAGTATGCATGAAATGCCAGTCCACTGAGTCAAAAGCCTTTTCAATATCGATGGAGACTATTATCCTACAGGACTCGTCTAAATTCGGGAGTTGTAAATGTGTAAACAGTCTCCTCAAGTTTGTATCCGTAGACTTACCCGGCATAAAACCCATCTGGTCCACATCAACCAGGGATGATATAACCGGAGCAAGTCTTTTTGCAAGGATTTTTGTCAAAATTTTGAGGTCCATGTTGAGAAGGGCAATCGGCCTATAAGACGAGCAGTCCAGTAGGTCTTTGCCCGGCTTGGGTAACAGGATAATATATGCATCAAGCATAGATGCAGGTAGTATCTTTTGATCCAAGCAGTAGGCAAACAAAGTCGTAAGTCTGGGGGCTAGTTGTTCCGCATAGTGTTTGGAGAAATCTGCCGGGAAGCCATCCGGCCCCGGTGCTTTATTAGGTGGGAAATCAAAGATTGCCGCCTCCACCTCCTTTTTTGTAATTTTGGCAAACGACGGCCATACTTAACATGGGTTACGCACTGTTAGACCAGCAAAAAGCTGCTCTAACATTACGTAGCCAAAAAATGACGTAGGCGATTGCGAAGGACACTCGTACCTTCGTGGATCGCCGTAAAAACTTATTTGCATACCCCGACGGTGAAAACGACGCGGACTCCACCCAGCGGCCGCAAAAATATCGCAACGTAGATCCGAAGGCTTACGAAGACGTAAGCCTCTCGGATCGAAGCCCGAAGCCGCCGTATCATGGTTTCAGGATTCAAACTAGTGATACGGCGCGCAAAATTTGAAATTACTCCGGTCTAACACCAGTTAGACAGGCGTAATCGCTCTCTGAATCTGGGCCTTTGTTTTTAGTAAGAAAGGGTTGTGGTTTTCTGAAAGTGCACTGGGGTAATCGCATATGTGTTGAGGCATCCTATGGTTTTTCTAAAATATATGCGGTGGACCTTTCTGGAGCAGTTTTAAAGGTGTGTTTTTATTTTAATTTTATTTTTTTTGTTTTTTTTAAAGATAAAGTTTGGAGGGTTATAACACCTGTCAGATTTGTTTTACCATCTTTGTCCCATTTGGTTTCCCTTTATGTCCTGTCCCATAGCTAAAACAGGAACTCCCCAGTTGTCACCAGAACAGTCTTCATTGAAACATTTCAACTTTATTACTGTTCTGGGGGCTCCAGAATGTGGGATTTCCTTCACTTTTCTTCAGTGATAATGTTAGAGGAAACATTTCAACTTTATTACTGTTCTGGGGCAGGGAGCAGAATGTGGGATCTCCCTAACGAGGGCACAGACAACAATAAAACCACTTTTACGGGTGTTCTAATCCCTAGAGGAAAAATCCACTCTGTCCAAAAAAAAAAGTTTTGCCTTTAATTGTATATTTAAACACTTAGGGCCAGATTCAGGTAGTCCAGAGCATCTTTGCTCTGGAGTAACGCTTCTCATTTGCGTTGCGCTGCCGAAATTTTAGGAGCAAGTGCTGTCATTCACGAAGCACTTGCTCCTAAAGTTGCGGCAGCGCATCACAAATGAGCCGGCGGAATTCAAATTTAGCGGGTACGGGGCGTGTAGTTTGCTAACTACGCGCGATCCCGCCGCCAACGTACTGCGCATGCGTCGAGTGTCAAAACATCCCCGTGCGCATGCTCCAAAATCTGTGAATGAACGTCAATGACGTCACATTCCCATTCATGACCGTTTTACGCAAGCGACGTTTTTTTTTTTTTTTTCCGACGCGATGACGACGCCTATACCTAACATAGGATACTCCAACCCCATGTAGGTATATCTATGCGCCGCGTATCCCGTCCGGAAACGTCGTATCGTCATTGCGTCGCGCCGGATTTCGATCGTGAATTGCCGATTTCCGCTCATTAACATATTTTTTGAGCGTAAATCGGCGGGAACGCCCCCGGCGCCATTTTTAAGTTGAAGTAACGATGCGATGGCGAAACTCAGTTACGCTGCTCGCATCGGAACTTCAACCCGGCGTTTCTTGTTTTCTGGTTACAGAAAACAGAAACGCCGGCTCAAAGTCACAGTTAGGCTGGCGGATCACTCGATCCGCCAGCGTAACTGTTCCTGAATCTGGCCCATAATTTAGTTTTGGGACCCTGGCGCATAATCATTACCTTGTGAAATATTCTGGAGAATCTGTAATATTCACTTTATATATTTGTTGACCGCAGATATGCACGTTGCTTTAAGCCTCTCAATATATCTGTCACTAAGGACCATCTGTAAGTGACTTTTTATGACTGTATCTCTTAATTAAGAAATGAAAATGAAAATTCACTGATCCCTTGTGAAGTCCTAGTGCCAGACCTGTAGAACTGAAAGGATACATATGTACTAATTGGATACCGTTTGTTCTAGGCGGCTTTCCTGGTAACATAAGTGAAGTCCTTTACTTAAGGCACAATATTCTTTACATTCTAATAAGTGGAACAATATGTTTGTGTTAATGACAGCAAATAATGAATCAATTTTATTTAGAAATGTTAAGACAATATTGTATTAATATGTAAATAGGCTGAAATGTTTGTCTGTTCTTAGGAATTGCAGAACTCTGCTAACCTGTAGAATTTTTATTTAATAGATGTCGGACAATTTTCTTTCTTGGGTTTTACATAGTGGGCCAAGGTTAACATTCCATTAGGTTTTTATTGCTCATGTGAACAGCCTATTGACAGTGCCAAACAACCAGTCAAAAGTCTTTTGATGATATTTGTTTCACAGCATGAAAACACAAAACTGACACATTTCTGGGGTCAAACCCCCCCCCCCTTTTCAAAGTCCTGTTTATAAAGATGGTGAGACTCTTTAAGTGATTCTAAATCCGTGACGTGATGGAGAACCTTGGCACCCCAGATGTTGTGGAACTACATTTCCCATGCTCACCTACACTGCAGTGTAGGTGAGCACCATGGTAAAGGTAGTTCCAAAACATCTGGGGTGCCAAGGTTCTCCATCACTTCTCTAAGGGTATTTATTGTTTTTTTTTTTTTGTAACAAACCTGTCCTACTTATCTGTGCAGCGTATCTTCTTCTTAGGTCCCTGCTGGTGCTCCTGACTCCAACCCTACTGATTGCCCCCATAGCAAGCCAGTTGAAAATTTGATACACAGTGCTTTAGCAATCCTAATATTCTGTTATGGTTACATCTACTTTAAATTGACATTGTATACAGATTTAAATGACTGCAGTGATGTATTCCTTAAATATTCTAAGGGTCTTATTTACACAGTCATTTCCTGTGATCTGTGGTGTATTTCCTTTCAGTGGCCAGTTGACGGGCACTGAGAGGTGCCATGTCACCTCTTCACTGCCTGTTATAACCCCAAAAAGAACAGACCTCCATGCAACAAAGGTTATGGTGACACAACACCATTTCCCAAAAGGGTCGTGTTTATTTAGCCAAATGCAGCAAGAGATCATTTTTGTCAGGTTCCAATGCAAAGCATCATAGCATCACATGCACCTTACTGCTGCCTTTGTAGCTTGGGTATGGAGCTGTAAGAACATGGCTCAACTGGATTGCACAATACATAAAATGACTGATATGAGGAGAGAGAACTGGGCTTGTCCTCATTGGTGTGTTGCTGCTCCTTCACTATGCAGTCGGAGGTTGGCGAAGCTCTTCACCAAGCCACTTTAACTGCAGTAGATTAAAATGAAGTCAGATCTGGATTGTGTTGTCTGGTATTGGTAGAAAAATAGCTGAACAAATTGTATGTGTATAACCACTTCAGCCCCGAGCCTGTTTTTCAGATTCGGTGCTTACGAGACTAAAACAGTTTTTTTTGCTAGAAAATTATTTAAAACCTCCAAACATTATATATATTTTTTTCTAACACCCTAGAGAATAAAATGGCGGCATTGCAATACTTTTTCTCACACCGTATTTGCGCAGCGGTCTTACAAGCGCACTTTTTTTGGAAAAATTTCACTTTCTTGAATTAAAAAATAAGACAACAATAAATTTGGCCCAATTTTTTTATATATTGTGAAAGATGATGTTACGCCGAGTAAAATGATACCCAACATGTCGCGCTTAAAAATTGCGCCCGCTCGTGGCATGGCGTCAAACTTTACCCTTAAAAATCTCGATAGGCGACGTTTAAAAAATTCTACAGGTTGCATTTTTTGAGATGCAGAGGAGGTCTAGGGCTAGAATTATTGCTCTCGCTCTAACGATCGCGGCGATACCTCACTTGTGTGGTTTGAACACCGTTTTCATATGCGGGCGCTACTCGCGTATGCGTTTGCTTCTGCGCGCGAGCTCGTCGGGACGGGGCACTTTAAAAATTTTTTTTTTTGGTTTTCGTTTTTATTTCTATTTATTTTATAATGTTTAACACTGAAAAAAAAAAAAAAAAAATTATCACTTTTATTCCTATTACAAGGAATGTAAACATCCCTTGTAATAGAAAAAAGCATGACAGGTCCTCTTATATATGAGATCTGGGGTCAAAAAGACCTCAGATCTCATATTCAGGCTTAAATGCAAAAAAAAAAAAAAAAAAAAAAAAAAAAAAGTCAAAATGTAAACAAATTAAATGTCTCTTTAAGAGGCTGGGCGGAAATGACGTTTTGACGTCACTTCCGCCCAGCAGAGGTATGGGGACGGCTGAGGGACATTTTTTCCCTCAGTCGCATCCCCGGACAGCCAGCAAGAGGACCCGATCGCCTCCGCCGCTACCGACGGCTACGGTAAGCGGCGGAGGGCGCGGGAGAGCGGCGGGAGGGGGGGGCACCCTCTCCTGCCGCCGGTAACGGCGATCTCGCGGCGCGGCGACCGCCGTTATCGTTAACAGGACCGCCCCACGAAGAGATGTATATCTCGGTTGTGGCAGCAGCTGCTGCCGTTACGGAGATATCCATCTTCAAAAAAATGACGTCTTTGGACGTGGGGCGGAAATGAAGTGGTTAATGCAGTGCCTTGAAAAAGTATTCATACCCCTTGAAATTTTCCAAATTTTGTCATGTTACAACAAATACGTAAATGTATTTTATTGGTATTTTTTGTGATGGACCAACACAAAGTGGCACATAATTTTGAAGTGGAAGGAAAATTATAAATGGTATTTCTTTTTTACAAAAATATGTAAAAAGTGTGGCGTGCAATTGTATTCACCCCCTTTACTCTGATACCTCTAACTAAAATCTAGTGGAACCAATTGCCTTCAGAAGTCACCTAATTAGTAAATGTCCACCTGTGTGTAATTTAATCACAGTATAAATACAGCTGTTCTGTGACGCCCTCAGAGGTTTGTTAGAGAACTTTGGTGAACAAACGGCGTCATGAATGCCAATGTACACACCAGACAGGTCAGGAATAAAGTTGTAGAAGTTTTAAAGCAGGGTTGGGTTATGAAAAAAATATCCCAAGCTTTAAACGCCTCATGGAGCACGGTTTAATCTATCCGAAAATGGAAAGAGTATGGCACAACTACAAACCTTCCAAGAGATGGCCATCCAACCAAACTGATAGGCCGGGTAAAGAGAGCATTAATTGGAGAAGCAGCCAAGAGGCCCATGTTAACTCTGAAGGTGCTGCAGAGATCCACAGCTCAGGTGGGAGAAGTTGTTCACAGGACAACTGTAAAACTTCGTACACACGATCATATTTTCGGACGACCGAATGGCTGTGTGTTGGTTTTTTTTTTGCATGCTAGTCTCACGTCGAAAGTGAAGAAGTTACTCGCCATATGAAAATTATCATACCATAGAATACATCTTCACAAGTGACGTAATGTGTTGACAAGTTTTGTATGTATTCTTTCTTTCGTGAGCATGCGTGGTCTTCCGCTTACGATTGGTTTTCGTGCGGGAAATAAAATACTAATTGAACAAAAATCAGATGCTGAGTTCACGTACGACAAAAAATGTATAGTCTGCACATCCAGCTTTTTGTCTGGCGAAAAAACAGAATCGGCTGTCGAAAGCACCATACTAACGATCCGAAAATCAACAGATTGTTGGAGTGAAATTCTCCTCCAGCCTCTCCCACTTCACATTCCTCACCAGTCAGCTCACCTCTAGTCTGTCCCCCATCCATGCAGTGAACTTAATGGGTGGCTGTGAAGAGGCCCAGCTGAGCCGCTGTGGGCACCAGGAACAGTCCAGCTAGGCGCCCACAGGCTTCAGGGACAACCTTGCTGGGTGGGAGAGCAGCGTGGGCTTCAGGAACAGCGTAGGTTAAGAAATCACTGCGGTAGAGCTTCTTGGAACATAGGCATAGGCTGCCCTTGGGCTTCTTCTGCCTTCAGACACTTATCTTAAGCTCTACAGAGATCATTCTAAAGATTATCAGAACCTAGACTAAGGCTGTCCTTGGGCCCCTTATTCCAAATTTAAAATAAGCCACAACCTTTTCTGGTGCTATGCCCCACCTCCTATCATTCAGCTGACAAAGGACAAAATCTCTTCACACTGAAGTGCTGGCATATGACAGTTGAATGACAGGGGCATAGCTAATGTAAGAGGCGGTGCAGAGTTTGATCTCAGTTTGAGCAGACCCCTTTTCCAACTTGGTCTAAAGGGTTCCACGCAGGCAGATGGATTGATGTGAAGAATAAGAGTTTGAGGCATATCTAGGGATCTGTATTTGTCTCCTGTAATCTGGTATAGGCCAAATCAGGTTCAGTTTAAAGAAAATGTAATTAACTTTTAGAGCAGTGCTTAACATTTCCAAACTGGGGCCAAAATGTGATATAACGGCTTGAAGTAATGTATTCGGTTTGCTGGAAGCTTTTTAAGTGCTAGCTCCTATACCTTGCTCTAGCGTTTTACTTGTTGAAGCCAGTGTACACTAAGAATAGCAATGATATGTCATGTCTGCTTTCTATAGCTTTAGAAAGAATCTAAAGAATGACCAAAGCAGGCATATGTGAAATGAGCCTTATACAAAACTTTCTCAATGTTAGACATGAAAGATATGGATGGTACTCCACTTTTGATCTTGTATGTTTCCTGATGCTTTAATCTCAGAATTTAGAAATTGCCTGTAAAGTTAGATTTGCATTGCAGAAACTGCATTTAGCCCACTGATCCACGTTAAATACACTTGCGTTGACCTGTTGACATCTGTTTTTGTAGTTTATTGCATTGACGTGTATTTTTTTAATGTTTGATGTACAGGATTCTTTTTGTTCACAGCAGGAGCCAAAATATAATTTTTTTTTTTTTTTTATTATTATTTTTTATTCCTTTTTAAAGCAGAACTTCACCTGTAAAGGGAAGTTCCTCATTAGCCTTTAGTTACAGCAGATACCTGCTCGCCTATCTGAACAGAAGTTCATATTCTATTCTTCTGTCAGCAATCTTCTAGAACACGTTCGGTCCCTGGAGGCTTGTGGGTCAATTCACAAAGGGCAGCATGACTCTTGCATGCTCATTGTGAAGCCGCAGGCAGTCACAGCCAGCTTCTCACAGTAAACATGGCGCTGGGGACTCGAACCCTGGCGAAAAACCGGCCTGGGTGAGGACTGTGCTGGATCACTTATTATTTATTTTTTGCAGCATGTTCCATTTTCACAAAGCGCACATCAACGTAATGTGCTGCTGTGAACTGAGCCTATTCGAGGCAACAGATTTGTTTTTTTAATTGCAGCCTATAAGAATTTACAAACATTTTTTCATCTTGTTATATGAACATCTTGCTGCAAAAATCATTCATGTTTTCTTGCTTTAACTTGCTGGGTTTTCTTTCTTGTATTTTCAACGTGCTTGTCCTTGGTTGACACAGGCAGAAAAAAAAAACAGGCAGATTGCCAGTCAAGTGTTTGCCCAGTTCAGTCATTTTATTCCCTTCCAGAGCTCCATACATCTTGTGCTCTTGGTTAGGTTTGTACAGCATTAGGAAGTGCTGAGATTGCAGAACGGCGTGACTGTGCTACGTCATACTGCAGAAACATCTCTGACTACTGGTTTCTTTAGCACCATAGGTTTCAAACAGTAAAAAATGCGTGTGTTTTTTAGTTCTTTTCCATGGCAGAAAGGCTGATGCAGCATTTTCTAATAATTTTTGTGCTGTGTTTCTGACCTGAGATGTGTAATGCTTGCTGGATGGGTTCTTTGCCAAGCAACACATAGGCCCTCTGTGCTGCCTGAAGGGAAGCCTTGGGGGATTGATCAAGTTTCTATGCACGCTACTTACTCACTCAACAACTGGCTTGCATTAATATGCTGTACAGGTGTCGCAGGCAAGATTATCGAGAAGTCAACAGCTATGTCCCATAATAAACAAAGTGTTTCTTCCTAGATATCTTTAAAAATAACCATCTGTATTAATTTCAAAGAAAAAAAAAAAGTCGGTGTTCTAGAAATATAAGAAGCTAGTTGCTCACTGAGATAAAAACCTGCACAAAGCATATATAACCCATTTGCTGTAAGATGGAACTCAACCCCCCCCCCTTTTTTAACCTACAGGTAAGCCTATAATACCTGTTAATTTAATATCTCCTTCAAAATGTGCACCGTTTAGGAGATGTTCTAGTGAGCATCAGTTGGTGGTGTCACCGTTCTGCATGGAATCTGTTGATTCGGTGGTCGCCTTTCTTCATCCCAAGGAATTTTCTGGCCTAAATATCCAGGATGTTTATCTACATATCGCAATTTCCCGATCTCATCAACTATTCCTGCATTTTGCATTAGAGGGCTAAAATGTTCAATTTGTAGCCCTGCCATCTATCCTCTCCATAACTCCCACAGTGTTCTTCAGGTTCCTGGAGCTTGTGTCTTTAGCATACCCAGGGTATTCTGGTTGTGGGATACATGGACAGCCTTCTTTAAGGGAGCAGTCTGCTTTTACTCCTGGAATTTAATGTGAATCAAACAGTGCAGACTGTTAGAGGTGAGTTGAGGTGGATCCTGAACTTCCAAAAGTCAGCCTTCCTTCCGTCTCAGTGACTGAAATATTTGGGCCTGATTTTGAATGCAGTCCAGTGGGAAGTACTCCTACCCCCAAGACAAATGTCTATTGCTGTAAGCTCATATGGAGTCAAAATGAGGTTTATCACATTCCTCGATACGTGTCTGCATGGGGGTTCGGGGAAGATGGTTGCCTACTTTATATTGATACCCTTTGTTCAGATTCTGTCCAGGACCCTTCAACTGAACGTCTTGGCAGCATGGGACAAAATAATGCAGATGCAACTTCCCAGAACTAAGTGAAATTTGACTGGCTCTGATGCATTGGTTGGCACACTTGAGGGGGGTCTTTGACTGAGAGTCCAGTGGCAAAATGTCACAACTATTATCAGGTTGAACTGCAAGTCGCACTGCTGAGAAGGTGCCTTTGATTCTGTCTTGGGTCAAAAGTCATATTCCCATCCTGTCCATATGCACATTCATGACGTACCAAAGTGGCAAACAGAGTTCCTTAGCTGTCAATGACTGAATCCAGGATAATAGGTTCTTTACACACAAGCGTTCAAGGTGGTGTGAATTTCGTCAGATTTGTCAGCAGCATTTTTGAATTGCCGAAAACTAAACAAAGTACAGCACATTTTCGTCCACTGATGAAAGCAATGACGAAACTTGGATCAGTTTTCATTAACAAATGAAGAAAATGGGACGAAAAAGTGAAGCAGGGATGTTTACCCTCCACCTGCTTCCACAATCCGCTCCAAGCAAGCAAGCGCACCGTGACGAGACGACTGTCGGAGACCCGAGGCACCCAGGGCAGACTAAGTGTACCTACAGTAATAACAGTTGTGGTATATTACAGTGACGGGAGGCCTCCCCTCCCCTCAGACCACCATCTGTCCAGAGCACACTGTGCATTACAGGCCTCCTCTGACCACTGCCAGTGGCATCCATGGCACTGTGGATTACAGGTTATCCTTCAAACCACCAACATCCAGCACGCTGCAGCATTACAGGAATCCTCAGACCACCGTCCAGAGCACTGTGTGGCATTACTGGCCTCCTCAGACCATCCAGAGTGGCTAAATCTGTGCGTTTTGTTTAAACCTTAATACCGTAAATAATATGATAGATTTTTTTTTTACTCCAGGAGTATGAGTTTGGAAGTTCTAGAGAAATGCTTACATAATGCATTACAACTTTTAAAGGGGTTGTAAAGGTTCATGTTTTTTCACCTTAATGCATCCTATGCATGCATCTCTGCACTTCATTGGATAGATTGATGGCAGCGCATGGATGCCGAATGCAGGACATGGGAGCGCGCCCGCACGGTAACCCCCTTGGGAGAGTGCTTCCCAGAAGGGGTTATCTGAGGCAGGGAGGAGGCGAGAGAGCTGCTGAGAAGAGACCCTAAAAAATGCTGCACAGTGGAGGTAAGTATGACATGTTTGTTATAAAAAAAAATATGCAAACTTTTATTTAACTAAACACATTTGATTTTATAAGACTAAAATGTACTGGAGATTTTAGTCCTAATAAAAATACGATGACTGAAATGGGGCCAAAACAAAATTGCATTTTAGTCAAAGACTATGACTAAAACACTTGCAGAAGACTAACATGGGACTAAAATTAAAATGCCAAAGATGTTAAGAATAGATCGAAATTTGTTGCCAAAATTAACACTGGTTCAAGGTACTCTGTTGAAGATGGGGAGCGCTGGATGTGGATCTTCTAGCATATAGATTTGTATCCAGGACCAGGCATTCTCAAGCATTTGTGGTGGGTGCTCTGGTGACACCATGGGGACACTTCAATTTAATTTATGCTTTTTCTTTGGAACAGCGTCTGCTTTACAGGATACACTTAGAAAGGATTCCAGTGATTTTGATTGCACTGATCTGGCCCAGTAGAACATGGTACTCTGACATCATAAACTTGTCAGTGGGTGATCTATGGAGGCTGCCAGATTAACAAGACCTTTGGTCACGGTATCCAATTTTCCATTTTCATTTGAAGCCGGGGTCCTCAGAGATGCATGTCTTTGACTGACTGGGTTTTTCCTACACTTCTAAAAGATAGGAAGGTGATGAACTTGGAAGTCTTCTTTTGCCTGGTATGAGGCACAAGGCTTCATCCTTGTAGGCACATTGTGAGCAGCATCCTGGCTTTTCAATCAGTTCTTGACCAGTTCTGGCCTGGGTACCAAGTATCAAAGGCCAATTTTGGTCCTGGTGGTTCTTTTACAAAGCCCCAATGTTTCATTCCCCTGTGTGCATTCATACAAGGTTTCATGCATATTATTCCACTGGTGTCGTTGACTTGGTGCAACCTCAATTTAGGATGGATCACTCGGCTCCCAAATCTAACATCATGCTCCTGCAGCTCAAGCTTGTAAGGCTGCTACCTGGTCCTTGCAGGCAGTGTGTGAGATTCTCACCTGTTCTGTTTTGGTTCTTCAGGTCTGTTGTCTTGTCGCCATACCCATATTTTCAGTGCTTTGAGACATCCCTATTTTAATGGATATGGAGATAACCTGTTGTACTGTGATGTACAATAGAGAAAATGGCTCATCTGCTAAATCTTTTTCTTTAAGTACATCACAGGATCCCACTTTTAATTGTTTTCCTTTGTTCATGGCTTGCTACATGAAAAACTGAAGATGTGTTGATCTGGATGGTTTTATGCCTGGGAAAGATTCACAGCTTCTTTTTTTGTTTTTTTTGGCTGTGTCCAATCACCTGAAGGTGGAAGCAAAGTCTCAGTGCTGCAATCGTCACTCCAATAGAAGTGCTCGCTGGTAACAATACATACTTTTCCTTTTCATTACCATCGCTGGACCATATTTAGAGCCAGGAGGTCTCCAAACTGTTACGTACAAGGGACCCATTGTATTTATTTTAAAAATATTTACGGGCAAAAAAAAAAAAAAATCCGGTTTTATACGTGAACAGATCAAATTTAAATGAATGTTTTAATTGGGGTATTGTTTTGTATAATCACCTTTCTATCACACCGAACAATAGCATGCCCATCAAAGTTCCCCTTATATCATAATTGCCCTTACATTAGAGTTTCCCCTTAATGAAAGTTTCTCTATCGGAGTCACCCTTTACATCAGAGAACCAGAATAAAATCTTGCAATGGGGCAGAGTTTTGGAGAATTTGCTCTAAACCAGTGGATGACATTTTTAAGGTTCTGTGCTTTGTATATACATTTTGTGAAGGCTGAGTTTCTTCATAGGCAACCCTGATGCAGGGAAGGACAGTTCTCAAGAGTCATGTAGCCAACATACCTATACAGTGACCACTGTATTCTAAAGTGGAACTAAACTCTCCTATATTTTGCAGCCAAAGATGCACCATCTTAGCCTGTGTTTAGATTTATAATTGCCATGATGCTGTACGTGTGATAAACCCATGACGCCAGTCATTTGGGGGCTTGAAAGTTCAGTGGCAATGGAAGCATGCCTTGTATGGTATTCACTGCACATGTGTTAGTAAGCAGAATGTAAATGAAAACACTGGGAAACCACATTGATCTCTTTAAAGTGGAGGTTCACCCTATTTATTCACTTAATATGTATTAAACAGCCTTCTATTCACAAGACAAAATCCGTGGATTTTTTTTTTTTTTTTTTTTTTTAGTGAAGGCTTACCCGTTTTCTCCATTCAATTCTGGCCTGTCAATCAAAGTACACGCGGGGGAATGGGCGTGCCTATCCATTTTCCCCGACGTCGCTTTGTCTCCTGGGAATCTGTCTTTATGTCCCCAGGAGAAGCTGTGTGCTCAAATCCCGCGATATCGCGGGGTCACGTGACTCGGGAACTGTGCAGTGTTGACGGCGCGGCTCGCCGTCAACACTGCACATGCGCGGGATAGAGCGGTGATGCTGGGACGCCAGCATTCACCGTATCCCGGAAATGCCTAGAGCTAGGCTTCAGCGTGGGACAGTTAAGATGGAACCTGCCACCTACAGATTTTATAAAGTATAGTTTTGTTTAAAAAAAATGCTGGCGGCGAAAAAGAGTGGTACGCACGGGCTCATATCAAGACCAGGTAAGAGCGGGACAGTAATTAAAAGAAAAAAAAAACGGTCGAAATACCGCTTTAAGGATTCAATACCATTTATTACATTTTTTTTAACCTGCATTTAAAGGAAAGAACATATGACTTCAAGATTTTTTTTTTTAATTGTGTTGATCCTTGTCCCAGCACATTACAAAGGGGCAGTTAGAGGCGGGTCCTGTACTTGTTTCAGAAGACTGATTGGTCTAATTGTGGAAATTTGTGAATTGAGAAAGGTGCTTGATATATGGAAATGCCCAATGGCATGCTTTAATATGTGACTGAAAGTTTATTACCAGTCTAACATCATGTTTACCTATATACCTGTACTTGCTTTTCCTCTACAGGCCAGTACCCTTCAGCCCCAGCCTATCCAACCCAGACTCCCAATCCACAGTCTGTCTATCCACAAGCCATGCATCTTCCACAAGCTCCTCCCTACACAGATGCTCCTCCCGCCTATTCTGAGGTAACGTAACACATGACTTAACATGGTCCACACATGTATTTGTAAGGTGGAGAAATGATTGTGAATGAAATTTACTGTATAAAATGTTTGTCTAGATTATTTTTTCAGGAAAAATGTGAATTACTTACTTGGGTTAAGGGGTTCTGGAAATACATTTTGTCATTGGGATTGCCATTTTATTAATTTTTTCTAATTCTATTTTTCTGCAGCTTTATCGCCAAGGGTATGTCACCAACCTGCTCCTAATATGCCAACTCTCTCTGCCCCTACCCTGGAACCTCCATGTATGTGCCAATGCCTCAAACTATGCCAGTAGCACAAATGGCTTCCTCCGTTCCATGGCTTACTACCCAATTGGACCTATGTATCCCCATGGCTCTACAGTCCTTGTGGAAGGTGGGTTTGATGCAGGCGCAAGGTTCGGTGCTGGAAATAGTGCATCTGTGCCAGTAAGTATTCTCTCTTACTGTTTACTTTTCTGTTGTCAATACTGCTAGTAGAATGCTACAATCCTTCTCTTAAACCAAAGCCAAAAGTCTTATTAGCACAGAAATTAAACCAGTCCTTTTTTTTGCCTGTGACCACCGATGGCTTAACATTTCTGAAAATTGAAGGGCATATGTCTTGCTTGTTCTGTAAATAGTTGTAAATACATTGGAGCCTCGGATTGCGAGTAACGCGGTTAACTAGCGTTTCTCAATACAAGCACAGTATTTAAAAAAAAACTGACTCGGTTTTGCGAGTGTTGTGTTGTCTCACAAAACAAGAAGGATTCAACCCAAAGCGCATGCAGTATTCCATGCAATGAAGTCAATGCGGAACAAATTATTTTTCGTTCCATTGACTTCAATGAGGAATTTGCTTTGGTATGCGAGTACTTTGGATTACGAGCATTCCTCCTGGTACAGATTATGCTCGTAGTCCTTCTAAAGCAAATGGGCTGCTACTCCTGCTCTGTGAACTAGCTTTGGCATCCATGGGACTGCTTACTATTTTAACCGCTTGCTGACCAGCCGCCGCAGTTTTACAGCGGCAGGTTGGCTCTGCTGGGCGAGATCAAGTAGATCACCGCCGGGCACCGCGATCGCTCGTTACAGAGCAAGGACCGGGACACCGGAAGCCAGGGTGCTGTGTGGGTAAACCCACAGATCCCAGTCCTGTCAGGGGAGAAATGCCTGATGTCTGTTCATACAATGTATGAACAGCGATCAGTCATTCCCCAAGTGAGTCCACCACCCCTTCAGTTAGAACACACCCAGGGGAACATACTTAACCCTTCCTCATCCCCTTAGTGTTAAACCCTTCCCTGCCAGTGGCCTTTTTTATAGTAATCAATGCATTTTTATAGCACTGATCGCTGTAAAAAAAT